>JANUYF010000007.1:31299225-31809225 GCA_026167975.1 Phrynosoma blainvillii | reverse complement strand
CTCTATATATATATATGTCGGTGCACGTATTATATATATATAATCTCACACATATACACATACACACATACTGTCACGTCACAGCTAATAAGGATTCTTTAAACAGGGGTAGGCAACCTTTTTTCCCCTTTAAGGGCCGAGGGACTTCAGCTCCCAGAATCCAGGAGCTATTGGCCAACATGGGACTATTATAGGCCAACATGGCTGAGGCTTCTGGGAGCTGAAGTCCCTTGGCCCTTAAAGGGGAAAAAAGGTTGCCTACCTCTGCTTTAGAGAATCAAATTTCTTGAGGTTGTTTAGTATTCAAGTAAACTTAATTTTGATAATAAGTACCACAGGGAAAAGGGGCAATCTGCCTCTATTGTAAGGTACAAAACTGGCACGGAGGACTCCATGAAATACAGAGATAAAATGCCATAAATTCAAATTAGCCAGGGCAAGGAGACCCTGTTCTCCCAGACAGACTTCTTAAATGAAAGCCAATAAATAAAATATAGGAATTACCTGACTGCACTTTAAAAAAGTATGTGGTCAATGCTAATTTTTTTCTTTCAATTTTTTCAAGACTCATTTTCTAGAGCAAAATGAGTCCAAAACACACTGCAGAGACTGCTTCAACTGCCCTGGCTCCTTTCAATGGGAAAGACCCTCCCTTCCCTGAGACCCTGGGAACCCAGAACCAGATTCTGAACCATGAGGACTAGGATCTTACTTTGCCACAGGATTCAAAGATATAGCCGGGTTAGTCTATGTGAGAGATCCTGAAGCCCCCTTTGAGAATAACTGAAAGAAAGAAATTAGTAGCATGAGTTTTCCTAGACCTCAGTCTACATCCTCAGATGCATTTGGAAGGAGACTTGAGTCTAGGTAAGTGCCCTACATACTGATTCTACAGATGAACACGGCTATATCTTTGTAATCTAAGGAGGAAGAACATTTAACACATACATTGATTATTTTTCTGAACTGATGTGAAAAAGAAGAGCAGTATAAAGAAAACAAACCTTTAAAACCTTGGAAGGCTAAAATTATGTGTTTATTTACAAGCATCTACATCTCATTCTTCAGTTGCCCAGTTCGAGTTCCCTGCCTCAGGCTTACAATCTAACGGGGAAGGGGGGCTGTCTCCTCCTTCGATCCATGGCTGGCTCTTCCTCTTCCTCCTCTATATTCGGACCGTTCCTCGCCTGCCTCTAGGCCTGGATGGGATGAAGCTGTGCCTCCCTCTTCTTCCTCATCACCTCTCAGTTGGAGGTTACATGGCGTCGGAACAAAGAGGACTATCAGAGCCGGGACACTTGGCCCACCTCCAACCCACGGGGGTCAGGGGTCCCAGGGGTGTCCATGGGGCAGGCAATGTGGGTACTTGGTATTTACAAGCATTCAGTGTGAAGATATGGGATGCCAAACGGGGGTGTCATGGCTGGTTCTCCATCAACTCCCCAATGAGGGAATGCCTGGCCTTGGGCCCCTCTCTCTCTGAGCCTCTCCTAACGCTGCATGGCTTTCTGGGAGAATAAAGGGATAAAAGGAGGAGAACCAGCCCCTTCAATGGGAGGGCATTGCTGCGGAGGAGGAGGAGGAGGAGGATGCAGAGAACCGAGATACTTTTTTAAATTAAAAAAAGGAAACTTAAAATTACCCAAGGAATGCATTTTGAAAGACTTTTCCTAACTTGGGTGGCCAAAGTAATTTCTAATCAACAGCCATATTAGCAATGATTAAAAGGCTGTCTGAGATGAAAATTAGGGAATGTTGAGCAGCAGGATCTTGCAAGAGGCACTTTCCTAGCCATTAAAAAAGGCCTCTTCTGTCTGCAGTATCACAGTCTCCACAAGAACTACCATAAGCTAAGCCACTGCTATGCCACACGCCTCCATCATTCCTGTGCATAAATCCAGAGCGCCTGGGACCACTATGCCTTCTGGCCAATGGCAGGAGAGGCCTGCACCTGAGCTACAGCGGGTGGCGCATCCCTTCTAGAGATAAAGGCATGCAAAGTGCATTCTCCGGAGAAGAGACTAGGGAATGTCGGGTGGTGAAATGGAATTACAAGGCTCAGCACCCTGGTTTTGCTATTCTCAGAGTCATGCATTTCGTCTCATTTCACTACAAAGGAGGGAGGAAGGGAGGGAAAGGCAGGAACATTTCTAGATCAAGGGCATGGTGCTACACTTTGCCCATTTGCAAGATGCTCTAGGCAGCGGGGGTCAATGCTAGAGATACTGAGCCCCTAGTCTTAACATCTGGCTCAGTGGGTTCCTGCCCTTTCCACAAAGGCCCCCTTGGGTGCCACTATCACAGCCTCAGACTTTGCCCTCAGTCCCTACCTGCCTCCGCCCCTTAACTTTGGCCTGGACTAGAAAGGAGGACACGAGATTTAGCTCAGCCTCCATAGGCCACCCCCCAAAGCTAACTCATGGCCCTCCCAGATAGCTTTTAAATGAGGGTCACTTTCCTTCCAGAAGGGCAGAGAAGGAGTCAAGTGGGTGTTAAACATCACACTCAGAGAAGGACAAGGCTACTTCGGACTACTGCTCGGATCGGGTTTTGCCACTGGCCTCCTAACCTTTATGACCGGCCAGCGGTCTTGACCTAATTGTAACTAGGATGGGACCCCATGGGGAAATGCAGCGCACCAGGAAACCAATGATCTCTCTTCATATTTCTGCTCATGGATTTCGATTAGAGAACGCACCCCAACCCAGCTGTTTCCCTTTCCCATCTTCCTTCTTCCCATTGTTTCTCATCCAAAAGGTCAATTTGCAGCTTAGAGAATGAATGACCAGGGAGGGCAAAAGGCTCTGCTACCAGTTTGGGGGCGCTGGAGTTGGAAGGGACCCCCAGAGGAAATCCAGTCCAAACCCATCAGGCAGCAAAAGTGCTGCTGGAAGAGGATGCCCTTTGGACATCCAAGGTTCAAAGACCTCGATCAAAGAGGGAGAGTCTGCAGTCAGGCTTCTTCCCGTTTCTTCTTCTGCCCAGAGAGGGTCCTGTCTGCCCAATGGAGGCCCATGCAGAGAGCCATTCCTGGCAGAGGATGCCAAGGGTCACACTGGAGGATGGGCAAGGAAATGCACCCCTGCTGTCGCGGGGAACGCCACGGAGGCCTGTCAGGTTGGTCACCAGAGGGACCAGGGTTTCAAGATCTACAAGGCAAACACCTTTGAGGCTAACAGAGAGCAAGAGGCACCTTCCAGTTAGTCCCAAAGGGAGGCAAAGGGGTATTTTTGGTTTAAGGGGGCTTTTAACGTTTAAGCAGGGAACCTATTTATTGGGATATTTTATATTTTGGGGTCTTTTAAGATTTTATTTATTATTTTAATTTGTTGTTTTATCTGGGAATTTAATATTTATATTGTTTTAGGGGTTTTAAAGAAATGATTTGCAGGCAGAGTAGACCTCTGGGTCTGCAGCAGGGTCTGGCCCTCGCACCAAGACCCTGCTGTGAACCCAGAGGCAGCTCTGTCTGCAGATCTAGGCTGGGAGCAAGATGGCAGGTCCCCACAGCGTCCCCCGCGGCAGCAGGGGTGCACCCCCTTGCTCACCCTCCGATGGGACCCAGCATGCTCTGCCAGGGATGGCTCTCTGGGCTCTCTCTGCATTGGGCAAACAGGATCGTCTCTGCCCAGAAGGCAAAGGGGACAGAAGTGACTGGAGCACCCCGAAACGGGAGGCAGAGTGTTTGGCCCCCCCGGGGGATTCACCCTCTAAGCTGCAAGGAGATCTTGGAAAAAGAAGATTGGAAAAAGAAACAGCTGAATTGAGCCACCCTCTCAAACCCAAATCCATGGAGCCTTAACATATGAGCAGAGAAAATGGCTTCTTGGTGTCTGCATTTCCTCACAGAGTTACCATGGCAGTTAGAATTCCCCTTCCTGTCACTCCCTTCAAGGGACAAAAGGCACCGATTTACCTTCATCTCATGCAGCTCTTGCATAAATTACATTCCAAGCTGCAATTTCCTGGATTTGGGAAGAGGGAGACCATGAAGGCCCCCCAAAACTAGGCTAGTGGATAGACTGAACCCCCCCCCCCCCAATGCTCAGGAAGAACTAGATTACCGAAACCTCCATGAATATGAGAGAAGAACCAAATAGAACAAACATAAAGCTACACCTGACTGAGGAAAAGCCTCTGACAGTGCTGCCATTCCTGTGCTTTAAGTTTAAGGCAACAAATACACTTACTGGTCACTTCTTCTTGGAGTGGCCTCACTACATTTTCCAGCTTTACATTGACAACTAGGCAGATCCCCAGGCTGCCATCTGGATTTACGCACAGGAAGGAAACTGAGGCTGTCGAAGCTCTTCACTTACTCTGTGGAACTAAACTCTAGCTAAAAGCGTGGCAGACTCTTGCAGTGGCTCCTGGGAACCTTTCTAAAAGAGGTTTTGGAAATACGTCTAATCTATGATTAATCTAGGGATGCTAGCCACTGTGTGTCTGTGTGTAGGCCTTACCTTATCTTCACCGAGTTGGCTGCAGTTCATTTCAAGGATATAAGAAATAGCCATTCCTGTAAAAATGCAAACATGCTGACCTGTAATTGTATTTCTTTGAGCGGTCATGTGTGAATTCACACAAATGGGTTATGTCTGCGCCTGCGCAACTGGCTCGGAAAGTTGTAGTATCATTGGGCAAATCTCAGATTGCAACTTGTTGGTAGTAGCTCCGCCAACCCCTATTAAGCCCCTGGCGTTCCCGCCTTTTCCTCAGTTCCAAAACGTACGCCGCAAAGCAGCAACAGCAGGAATTTCCAAATAATGAGCAGGACACGACTGTGGGGAGCATGAGTGGGATTTGTGTGAATTCGCAGATGACCGCTCGAAGAAATACCGTTACAGGTAAGCAATCTGTCCTCCTTCTTCGTGGTCTCTGCGAATCACACAAATGGGTTCGACTGACAAGCTTCGGTCAGTGGAGGAGGGAGTGTCCTGACACCATTCTCGGAAGTCTGCGCATGGCCGAGGAAAATAACCTCTCGAGGTCCATGAACGGGAGTGAGTAGTAGTTGGTACCGGCTCGTCTGGCTGGTGGGGAGTCAGGGATGGTGGTTCCTGCTCCCGAATCTCACCCTCTGACTCTGAATCAATATGGATGGAAGGAGTCGAGGGATTTGGCACCGCAATGGAGGGAATCATCTCAGGGCCCAAGGAGGCCGGTGGGGTCCTGACCTGATCGAGGGCCTCGATTTCGACGGTCCCCGTGGGGAGGTGGATCAGGCTCTTTTGGAAGCGGAACGGTGTGGAGAATAATCCTCGGTTGGTTTGAGGTGCTTCCATTTAGCGGAAGCCCCTTGGCCCTTGTCACTCTTAGAAGTCTTCCTATCTTTCAAAGATTTATCCCTAGACCTCTCCTTGGTCCTACCTCTCTCCTGTTCCTTCTCCACTACAGAAGACGAGGGTCCTCCACCTGAGGAGGTATCTACTGGTGGGTGCAGAAGAAGGCCTGAGGGCTTGTTCCCATAGGGCAGCGTTGAGTTTCAGGACCCTATTCTTAAGGGCCTGAGTCATCAAACAGGCCTTGGGGTTATGGGCCTCGCCAAGGCAGAGGACACATTCGTCATGGCGGTCTGAAGTGATTTTCCCACCGTGTTTAGAACAGCGTTTAAGGGGCACCATCTTTCCCATCAGTAAGAGGAAAATGAGGTCGTAACACAATCCGAGGTCAAACGATCTGCTAACGGTGATACCAGAAGCGCAATCCGAGAGAGAAGCCAGAAACAGGTCAAAAAAGCCCTAGGTCCAGGTTTTTCCACAGTGGAAACGAGCGACTCTAAGTAGCGGTGAAGTTCCTTGCTAGCTGCTAACGCGGCGGACGGACGAAAGGGACCGAGGAAAGAGCGGGAACGGCAGGGGCTTTATGGGGTGGGTGGAGGTACCGCCAAAGAGTTGCCCAGTGATACTAGAACTTTCCAAGCTAGTTGCGGAGGTGCAGACATACCCCATTTGTGTGATTCGCAGAGACCACGAAGAAGAAACAAGGTTATAATTCACTGAGTCAGGAACTGCCCTTTCACCCTGTTTTAATTAATACTTTTGTCAGCTTCACAAACAGAAAATTCTGGGATTTGTACTTTTATCAGTTCTTTGGCTTTCTTGCCAGGGAGCTCTAGTGACTCACAGAAGTACGAATCCTAGGATTTCATAGTATAGCACCATGGTAGTTAAAGCAGTCCTAAACTGCAACAATTCTGCAGTGCAGATGCAGCCCTGGTGAGAGCTGGGCCTTGGTTTGCTCTAGGAGCCCTCCATCTGTCCTTTGGGCCCTCCATTGCATCCATGGCAGAATTCTCCTCCAGCCCCAGGTTTCCAAGGAGTGCCTTTCCCTCCTCCTGTCAGCTTTCACAGCCACAACCATAGAAATTGGAAATACAAAGGGCCAGCTGCTTTGGACTTTAATTCTATATCTTTATACTTTGGGACCTTCTCTAGTCCCTACAGAACTCTTTCCAAATCTTAGAGGGCATCTACACTGGAGAAAGGATGCAATTTGACACCACATTAAGCACTTTAGCGCCATCATCTAGAGGCCTGGGATTATCTTGCCCAGATTTCTTGCCATCCTCTGAGGCTGAGAGAATGTGACTTGCCCAAGGTCACCCAGTGGGTTTCATAGCCCTCTCCAAAAATCAACAAACACACACACAAACGCCAAGAGTCCCAAAGTTTAACAGAGGACTCCAAGGTCCTGAACTTTAGCTCTAAACAGACTCAGCAGCATTGATTCTTGATATTTACTTTTCCATTTACTACATTATTTCCTTCCAAGAAAAGTCTTAGAGCCTCTGTGGGTGAGAAACGGCTGACAGGCTCAAAAGAACAAATGAAACCGACTGGATGACCTTGGGTAAGTCACACTCTCTCAGCCTCAGAAGAAAGGAAAAGGAAAAGACAAACCCTCTTCTGAAGGAACCTTGCCAAGAAAAGCCCATGATAGGTTCACCTTAGGGTGGCCATAAGTCAGAAGTGTGGTGTGCTGGTTGGAGTATGGTTCAATCTACACTGCAGAAATAATCCAGTTTGAGACCACTTTAACTGCCCTGGGTCCATCCTAGGGAATTCTGGGAACTGTAGTTTTGTGAGACATTTCAGAGAACTCTGGGGCCACAATAAACTACAATTTCCAGGTTTCCATAACATGGTGAAAGGGAGGTTAAAATGGTCTCAAACTGGATTGTTTCTACAGTGAAGATTGGAATGACGCAGATTTAGGTCTCCAAGGCCCTGAACTGTGGATCTAAAACTCAGCAGCATTGATTGATTTTTACTGATCCATTTATTACAATATTTCCCTCCCTCCCTCCCTCCCTCCCAGAGAAGTCTTAAGTGTCTCTGTAAGCTAGAAACAACTTAAAGGCCCATAACGACAAACGAAACCGACGGGATGACCTTAAGTCACAGTCTCTCAGCCTCAGTGGAATGCAAGGGCAAACTTCCTCTGAAGAAATTCTGTAAAGAAAATGCGGTGAGGTCCACCTTTGTAACTGGGTGCCTTCAGGTCATTTCTGAATTATGGAGACCCCAAGGCAAATCTATCAGCAGGTTTTCATGGCTAGTTTCCTTAGAGGGGCTTTGCCATCTCCATCCCCTGAAGATGAGAGAGTGTGACTTGGTAGTGCAACATTCAAACCACTACTACACACTGGCTCTCTAAGGTGAATTGCCATAAATTGGAAACAAGGTAGTCAAGGTAGTCCACTCCCCTGGACTGTAGCACTAGCGCTCTCACCAAACTACACATCCCAGGTTTCAGGAGGAGGGAGCCATGGCACTTAAAGTGGGAGCAATGAGATGCCATACATACATGGACACACATTTGTTCCTATTTTATGAAATACATTGGACCCTCCACATTCACTGGCATTCGGGGTGCAGGACCCCGCATGAAAATGGAAAAACCAGAAATACAAAAAGCACTACTTTTTAACTGAAGGGAACATCTCTCTAGGAATCCCTGGGTCCTGGATTTCTCCTGCTGCCGACTGTCAAGAATGCTTGTGTCTCTGTATGTGTGTTTTAGATCAGATAAAAGGTCAATAGAAGATAGGCTCTAAGCTGTATTTCCTGAGCAGTACTTACATTTCGCTCTTCGGCAAAAAAGTTCTTCACTTGGAAGTTCCCTCCTCCTCCTCCTCCTCTTCTTCTTTTCTCCCTCCATGGTCAGGGAAGGGCTGGTCTGGTGGAGGCGGGCCTTTCCTTGGATGCTTCTGAGCCTGGACAGGATGGAGCTGTGCCTGACGCTTCTTCCTCTCTTCCTCTAAGGTGGAAGTTACACAGCGCTGGAACAAAGAAAGGAATCAGAGCCTGTACGAATGGCCCACCTCCAACCCCTGGGGCTTAGGGGTCCCAGGGGTGTCCATGGGGCAGGCAACGCTGGCATTTGGGGGCTGCCACTCTCCTCCTGGGGCTAAGCTGCTCTTTGGGGCTCTCTGTGGGGAAGGAGAGGCCAGGAAGATCCAGAAGGACTGGATGCTGAAATGGAGGGTCTCAGAGGAGAGGCAGGGGACAAAGAGTGGGGCTCTGTCCTTCAACCAAATTCCCGCCATCTACCATCAAAGACCACAGAGAACAAACCACAGAACAAGCTCACTTTTTAGCAGCGGCATCTAAGCGCCACGCTCTAAAGTGAGCCTACCAATCGCTACACAAAGACTTCTCTACCACACTCTACAAACCTTCCTATACAACTCTATATTCTAAGAGAAAGAAGAGACGACGCAGCATTTCTGTCAATGTGATGTCAGCATTAGTAGCAGTGTTAGTGAATTAGTGTGAGAGAAAATGGGAGCATCACCAGTTGTCCCCTGCCTCTTCCCAGCTGAGACCCAAAGGAAAATGTCAAGAAGGGCTGGGAAGAGAGGCCCTGATACAGCAGCCATGGCACCAGGAGGGAAGGAGGGAGGAAGGGGGGCATTGCCTTCGGAGGACTATGTCCTCCGTCTGCCAGCAAGGCCTCAGAGGGAAAAAAACGTACCTGAAAGCCGGCCAGATCCTCGAAGCCCTACCTGCTGAAGCCGAGGCTCCCTCCATCCTAAAACAACATCCCTACTGGACTAAAACCTCAAGAGAAAGGAAGAACATTTCAATTGGCCCATATCAACTAGGAAACCTGACTAAAACAAAGAAATGGAGTTAAACACAAGCATGGAGACCAAGAACAGAAGTGGGGAAAAAGAAGCATTCTGTGTGAAGGTGTGGGATGACAAATGAAGGTGTCATGGCTGGTTCTCCATCAATTCCTCAATGAGGCAATGGCTGGCCTTGGGCCCCTCTCTCTCTGAGCCTCTCCTAACGCTGCATGGCTTTCTGGGAGGATAAAGGGATAAAAGGAGGAGAACCAGCCCCTTAAATGGGAGGGAAGGCCCCAAGGCATTGCTGTGGAGGAGGAGGATGCAGGGAACTAAGACATTTTTTAATTTGTAAAAAAAAGGGAAAAAAAGAAACCTCTAAATTACCCAAGGAATCAAGTTTGAAAGATGTTCCTTAACTTGAGTGGCCAGAGTAATGTCTAGTGAATGCCCACATTAGCAAGGATTAAAAGGCATTCTGAGACCAAAATCAGTGAATGCTGTGCAGCAGGCTATTGGGAAGAGGCACTTTCCTAGCCATTAAAAAAGGCCTCTTCTGTCTGCAGTATCACAGTCTCCACAAGAACTACCATAAGCTAAGCCACTGCTATGCCACACGCCTCCATCATTCCTGTGCATAAATCCAGAGCCCCTGGGACCACTATGCCTTCTGGCCAATGGCAGGAGAGGCCTGCACCTGAGCTACAGCGGGTGGCGCATCCCTTCTAGAGATAAAGGCATGCAGAACAATCTCAGGGGGAAAGAGACTAAGGAATATCAAGTGGTGAAATGAAATTACAAGGATCACCACCCTGCTTTTGTTATTCTCAGAGTCATGCATTTCGTCTCATTTCCATAAAAAGAAGGGAGGAAAGGAGGTAAAGGCAGGAGGGTTTCTAGATCAAGGGCATGGTGCTACACTTTGCCCGTTTACAGGATGCTCTAGGCAGCGGGGGTCAATGCTAGAGATACTGAGCCCCTAGTCTTAACATCGGCTCAGCAGGTTCCTGCCATTTCTACAAAGGCCCCCTTGGGTGCCACTGTCACAGCCTCAGACTTTGCCCTCAGTCCCTACCTGCCTCCGCCCCTTAACTTTGGCCTGGACTAGAAAGGAGGACACGAGATTTAGCTCAGCCTCCATAGGCCACCCCCCAAAGCTAACTCATGGCCCTCCCAGCTAGCTTTTAAATGAGGGAGGGTCACTGTCCTTCCAGAAGGGCAGAGAAGGAGCCAAGAGGGTGTTAAGCACCACACTCAGAGAAGGACAAGGCTACTTCGGACTACCGCTCAGATCGGGTTTTGCCACTGGCCTCCTAACCTTTATGACCGGACAGTGGTCTTGACCTAATTGTAACTACGATGGGAGCCCATGGGGAAATGCAGCGCACCCGGAAACCAATGATCTCTCTTCATATTTCTGCTCATGGATTCCGATTAGAGAACGCACCCCAACCCAGCTGTTTCCCTTTCCCATCTTCCTTCTTCCCATTGTTTCTCATCCAAAAGGTCCAGTTGCAGCTTAGAGAATGAATGACCAGGGAGGGCAAAAGGCTCTGCTACCAGTTTGGGGGCGCTGGGGTTGGAAGGGACCCCCGAAGGAAATCCAGTCCAAACCCCTCTTGCCAGGCAGCAAAAGCGCTTCTGGAAAATGTTGGCCTTCGGAAATCCAAAGGTCAAAGGACTCCTTCAAGGGAGGAGTGTCTTCAGTCAGGCTTCTGCCCGTTTCTTCTTCTGCCCAGAGAGGGTCCTGTCTGCCCAATGGAGGCCCATGCAGAGAGCCATTCCTGGCAGAGGATGCCAAGGGTCACACTGGAGGATGGGCAAGGAAATGCACCCCTGCTGTCGCGGGGAACGCCACGGAGGCCTGTCAGGTTGGTCACCAGAGGGATCGGGGTTTGAAGATCTACAAGGCAAAGGGGGATTGTAGCACCTTTGAGGCTAACTGAGAGCAAGAGGCACCTTCCAGTTAGTCCCAAAGGGAGGCAAAGGGGTATTTTTGGTTTAAGGGGGCTTTTAACGTTTAAGCAGGGAACCTATTTATTGGGATATTTTATATTTCGGGATCTTTAAAGCTATTTGTTGGGTTGTTTTATGCTTATTTTTAAAGTATGGGGGTCTTTAAAGTTATTTTATTTTGTTGTTTTATCTGGGAATGTTACATTTATATTGTTTTAGGGGGGGTTTAAGAAGTGATTTGCAGGCTGAGTTGACCTCTGGGTCTGCAGCAAGGTCTGGCCCTCGCACCAAGACCCTGCTGTAAACCCAGAGGCAGCTCTGTCTGCAGATCTAGGCTGGGAGCAAGATGGCAGGTCCCCACAGCGTCCCCCGCGGCAGCAGGGGTGCACCCCCTTGCTCACCCTCCGATGGGACCCAGCATGCTCTGCCAGGGATGGCTCTCTGGGCTCTCTCTGCATTGGGCAAACAGGATCGTCTCTGCCCAGAAGGCAAAGGGGACAGAAGTGACTGGAGCACCCCGAAACGGGAGGCAGAGTGTTTCGCCCCCCCGGGGGATTCACCCTCTAAGCTGCAAGGAGATCTTTTAGAAGAGAAAAAATGGGAAAGAAGATTGGAAAAAGAAACAGCTGAATTGAGCCACCCTCTCAAAACAAAATCCATGGATAGACATATGAGCAGAGAAAATGGCTTCTTGGTGTCTGCATTTCCTCACAGAGGTACCATGGCAGTTAGAATTCCCCTTCCTGTCACTCCCTTCAAGGGATAAGCAAAAGGCACTGTTTTACCCACATCTGATGCAGCTCTTGCAGAAATTACGTTCCAAGCTGCAATTTCTTGCATTCAGGAAGACAGAGACCATGAAGGCCCCCCCCCCCCCCAGAAATAGGCTGGTAGAGAGACTGAGTCCCCTCTAAATTGGTCAGGAAGAATTGGATTACCAAAACTTCCATGGACAGGAGAGAAGTTTGCTTGTGTTAGACATTCCCACCTTTAGCTTAGGGCAAATCTAAATTAAAAAGGCCTTCAAACTCAGTCCTCATCCTTGAATAAGCAGCATCCATAAAGAATGCAGTTTATCATTTCTGTGTTTACTCTGGAGCTAGTCTCTCTCAACTGACATTAAAGGACCCCTGACAGATGACAGAACCTCTGCTTAAAATCTCCAATGAAGGAGAGTCTACTGGCCTCCAAGGCAAATGCCTGAGGCATTTATGGGGCCTGGCTCATACTAAGACTATCTTTTGAGTTTCTGCTAGTCTAGGACACTAATAAATTGTCTCTTCTACTCTTGCATTCTATGTAAAATGTTAATTCAAAAGCTCTAAGGATCTCTCTCCCGTTAAAAATCCCTTTTCGGTTCTGTCATCCTCTCTAACTACTCTAAGAGGGGCTGCAGGTAAAGTCAGCGAGGCTTTTCATTAATATGCAACCCAAGTGTAGAGAGGCCACCTCCCTCCATTTTTCTTTTCTTTTCTGGAGGATTTCTCCCAGTAGAGAGAA
Source organism: Phrynosoma blainvillii (assembly GCA_026167975.1). Taxonomy (NCBI): domain Eukaryota; kingdom Metazoa; phylum Chordata; class Lepidosauria; order Squamata; family Phrynosomatidae; genus Phrynosoma; species Phrynosoma blainvillii. The sequence goes on along the minus strand of JANUYF010000007.1, from coordinate 31,796,696 downwards.
ACCTTCTTTTTGCCTCAACTAAAAAGAGCCCTTTGCAACTGCCAATGTTTGGCCACTCCATTATCTATATGTTTCCAATTCTGATTCTCCTATTCAAAGAGTTCTTCTAGAAGAAACTCAGAAAAACCTCCATGGTTCTTCCTGTCTTTGGCTGATTAAGCACAGAAAAACCATTAAGCTACATCAGACTGAGGAAAAGCCTCTGGTACTGCTGCCATTCCTATGGCTTTAAGTTTAAGGCAAACAGTACACTCATTAGTCTGTAAAATACTCATGCCATCACGTATTCTTGGAGTGGCCTTGCTAAATTTCTCTACTTTGCATTGGCAAGTAGGCAAGTCTTAAGGCTGCCATCTGGATTTAGGGCACAGGAAGAAAAATGAGGCTGTCTAAGCTCTTCACTGCTCTGTGGAACCTAAAAACTAGCTTAAAACTGTGGCAGACTCTGGCAGTGGCTCCTGGGAACCTCTTTCCAAGAACCCCAAAGTGGTCCAAGGTATTTTTACAACAGGTTCCTGGAGTGAGATCTAATCTAGGCCCAATCTAAGGATGGGAGTTGCTGTGTCTATGTGTGTATGTGCAGCATTTTCCTTCACAATGGAAGGCCTTACCTTATCTTCACTGAGTGGGCTGCAATTCATCCTCACCTCAGTATTGTTTTATCTTCCTTTCCCTCCTTCCGTCTTCTTCCATCTTCACAGGCCTTTGGCACACCACCCTTTCCTTTCCTTCCTTCTCTCTTCCATCCTTCTCTCTTCTTCCATGTAGAAAGACCTTCACATTTCATCCTGCCTTAAGCCCTGGGTTGGGAGAAAAATAGAGCATAAACTAAATAAACAGAAACAAATTAACATAATAGATATTTATTTATTTCCTTCCTTCTTTCCTCCCCCCCCCTTTTTTTTTTGCCTGGCTCAAAAAGCTATAAACATGGCTGCTAATCCCCCACCCCCTTCTCAACTGGAGGATCCCATTGGCTGCCCTTCCTGCCTGTCAGGAGCTTGTCAAAAACTGGAAAAAAAGGTGGGACAATGACTTCTCAATGACACCTGTCCAACTTCAGAAAATCGCTCTTTTTGGTCCAAACTGCAAAGTAAAAAAAATAATAAATGGTTCCCAAAACACATCTCTCCCCATCCACAGCAGCAAACAGAGGATAGCAACGTATTTTAAATGTTAGGGTGTATTGCAAAACAATTAGGGAGTCAACAAAAATAGAGTTTTACTCAGCAGAGTGTGAGACAGAAGTAGACAAGGCAAAAATAGGGCAACATGGCCAATTACAAACATATACAATACAAAAAAGAATCAGCATAGTATAACTTCTTGCATGCCTGCAATACTACAACTCAAATTTGAGTAAAGCAAAGAGAAAAACTTACTTCCCATCCCTATGGAGAGCAAGAGGCTCCTGGCCAGCATAGAGTAAAACGCTCTGTAAAACCCAAGAAGACTCCTAATGCAGTTGTTATATACTCTGTTAATTGGCTATCAAGACCACCTGGCCTAATTGGCTGACTGCATCACTAATTGCCAGAGCTGGCTTACTATCATGGACTTCACCTGCCCCTTTGCTATGCCTTCATCCAGTCACAACTCAGTATGCAAACTGGCATAGCCTGACATAACAGAATAATAACCACAAAGCTTGTCAAGGGCTGTGGAAAAAAGGCAGGTTCTCAATGGCACCTCTCCAAGTTTACCTCACAAAATGGCTGCCTTTTGTACAAAAATAATAATGGTCCCCAAAGGACGTCTCTCCTAATCAATAGCAGCAAACAGAGAATAGCAATATACTGAAAATCTTATTCTGACAAATAACACAATAACCACAAATTAACAAGCCACCAACTAAAAGCTCTGAGGGTGTCCAAAAGTTAATTGAGACTTAAGGTGCATCTGCACTGCAGAAATAATGCAGTTTTACACTACTTCAGGCAGATAAGCATTGACTGAAAGGCAGCATTTAGTCTGGTGTCATGGTCTGAAGGCTGGACTCTGAGAGACCAGGGTTGGAATCCCTGCTCAGCCCTGGAGTGACTTTTGGCAAGTCACACTCTCTCAGCCTCAGAAGAAGGGAAAAGGCAAACCCTCTTCTGCGGAAACTTGCCAAGAAAAGCCCACAAGAAGTCCGCCTTAGGGGTCCCATAAGCCAGAAGCGACTTTAAGGCACACAACAACAACGACAACAAGAGTGCGGTGTTCTGGTTAGAGCACTGTATCAATAAAGAAGGCATTTGAACGCAATAAAAGGCTTCCTTCCCTCCTCTCACCCTCGACCCCCCCCTCAGCCAGGCCCCCAAATAAACCATTTTAACCAAAGGCGGCGGCGGCGGCGGCTTCTTTCTTTCTTTCTTTCCCTGCGGAGAGGCTCAGCCTTCGCTTCCTCTCTTTGTTCGCCCCTGAGGCTCCTTTTCTTCCTTCCTCCGCCTCCAGAACCTTCTCCGCTTCGACCGAAAGCTCCTTTTACCTCACGAAGCCGGCCTTTTGGTACTGCCCCGCCCCTTCCGCGCTCGCGGCTCCCATTGGCCCCGGCGCCGGCCTTCACGTGGCAACAGCCAACCAGGAAAAAGGGCGGGAAGAAAGGCGGGCTGCCTTATTTCCTAAAGAAGTCCCTGGTTTCCCTCAGAGTAGCTTCTGCGCCATTTTCTCCCACGAAGACGCCCGCCTTTTTCCCCAGTCCCGCCCCCAGCTCCCCATTGGCCGCCTCTCCTGCCTGTCAGGAGCCTCTCAAGCGCTTTGGGAAAACTACATAAAGTTTCCTAGGATTGGAAGGGACCTTCAAAGGCCATATAGTCCAAACCACTTCAGCTATGGAGAGATACATAGTTTCCTAGGGTTGGTAGAGATCCTTCAAAGGCCATATAGTCCAACCCACCTCTGCCATGTAGAGATACATAGTTTCTTAGTGTTAGCAGGAACCACTCAAAGGCCTCCCAGTCCAACCCCCTTCTGCCATGGAGGGATACATAGTTTTCTAGGGCTGGATGGAACCCTTAAAGGTCATCCAGTCCAACCCACCTCCGCCATGGGGGGGCACTCAGTTTCCTAGAGCTGGAAAGCACCCCCAAGGGCCATCTAGTCCAACCCTCTTCTGCCATGTAGGAATACATAGGATCCTAAGGTTGGAAGGGACCCCCAAGGGCCATCCAGTCCAACCCGCTTCTTCTGCCATGCAGGAATACATAGGATCCTAGAGTTGGAAGGGACCCCCAAGGGCCATCCAGTCCAACCCTCTTCTTCTGCCATGGAGGAATACATAGAATCCTAGAGTTGGAAGGGACCCCCAAGGGCCATCCAGTCCAACCCTCTTCTTCTGCCATGTAGGAATACATAGGATCCTAAGGTTGGAAGGGACCCCCAAGGGCCATCCAGTCCAACCCTCTTCTTCTGCCATGGAGGAATACATAGGATCCTAAAGTTGGAAGGGAGCCCCAAGGGACATACAGTCCAACCCTCTTCTTCTGCCATGGAGGAATACATAGGATCCTAGAGGTGGAAGGTATCCCAAGGGCCATCCAGTCCAACCCTCTTCTTCTGCCATGGAGGAATACATAGGATCCTAAAGTTGGAAGGGAGCCCCAAGGGACATACAGTCCAACCCTCTTCTGCCATGCAGGAAGACATAGGATCCTAGAGTTGGAAGGGACCCCCAAGGGACATCCAGTCCAACCCTCTTCTTCTGCCATGGAGGAATACATAGGATCCTAAAGTTGGAAGGGAGCCCCAAGGGACATACAGTCCAACCCTCTTCTTCTGCCATGGAGGAATACATAGGATCCTAGAGGTGGAAGGTATCCCAAGGGCCATCCAGTCCAACCCTCTTCTTCTGCCATGGAGGAATACATAGGATCCTAGAGTTGGAAGGGAGCCCCAAGGGACATACAGTCCAACCCTCTTCTTCTGCCATGGAGGAATACATAGGATCCTAGAGTTGGAAGGGACCCCCAAGGGCCATCCAGTCCAACCCTCTTCTTCTGCCATGGAGGAATACATAGGATCCTAGAGTTGGAAGGGAGCCCCAAGGGCCATCCAGTCCAACCCTCTTCTTCTGCCATGGAGGAATACATAGGATCCTAGAGTTGGAAGGGACCCCCAAGAGCCATCCAGTCCAACCCTCTTCTTCTGCCATGGAGGAATACATAGGATCCTAGAGTTGGAAGGGAGCCCCAAGAGCCATCCAGTCCAACCCTCTTCTTCTGCCATGGAGGAATACATAGGATCCTAGAGTTGGAAGGGATCCCAAGGGCCATCCAGTCCAACCCTCTTCTTCTGCCATGGAGGAATACATAGGATCCTAGAGTTGGAAGGGAGCCCCAAGGGACATACAGTCCAACCCTCTTCTTCTGCCATGGAGGAATACATAGGATCCTAGAGTTGGAAGGGACCCCCAAGGGCCATCCAGTCCAACCCTCTTCTTCTGCCATGGAGGAATACATAGGATCCTAGAGTTGGAAGGGAGCCCCAAGGGCCATCTAGTCCAACCCTCTTCTTCTGCCATGTAGGAATACATAGGATCCTAAGGTTGGAAGGGACCCCCAAGGGCCATCCAGTCCAACCCTCTTCTTCTGCCATGGAGGAATACATAGGATCCTAGAGTTGGAAGGGACCCCCAAGGGCCATCCAGTCCAACCCCCTTCTTCTGCCATGCAGGAAGACATAGGATCCTAGAGGTGGAAGGTATCCCAAAGGACATCCAGTCCAACCCTCTTCTTCTGCCATGGAGGAATACATAGGATCCTACAGTTGGAAGGGAGCCCCAAGGGCCATCCAGTCCAACCCTCTTCTTCTGCCATGGAGGAATACATAGGATCCTAGAGGTGGAAGGTATCCCAAGGGACATCCAGTCCAACCCTCTTCTTCTGCCATGGAGGAATACATAGGATCCTAAAGTTGGAAGGGACCCCCAAGGGCCATCCAGTCCAACCCTCTTCTTCTGCCATGGAGGAATACATAGGATCCTAGAGTTGGAAGGGACCCCAAGGGCCATCCAGTCCAACCCTCTTCTTCTGCCATGGAGGAATACATAGGATCCTAGAGTTGGAAGGGAGCCCCAAGGGCCATCCAGTCCAACCCTCTTCTTCTGCCATGGAGAAATACATAGGATCCTAGAGTTGGAAGGGAGCCCCAAGGGCCATCTAGTCCAACCCTCTTCTTCTGCCATGTAGGAATACATAGGATCCTAAGGTTGGAAGGGACCCCCAAGGGCCATCCAGTCCAACCCTCTTCTTCTGCCATGCAGGAATACATAGGATCCTAGAGTTGGAAGGGACCCCCAAGGGCCATCCAGTCCAACCCCCTTCTTCTGCCATGCAGGAAGACATAGGATCCTAGAGGTGGAAGGTATCCCAAAGGACATCCAGTCCAACCCTCTTCTTCTGCCATGGAGGAATACATAGGATCCTACAGTTGGAAGGGAGCCCCAAGGGCCATCCAGTCCAACCCTCTTCTTCTGCCATGGAGGAATACATAGGATCCTAGAGGTGGAAGGTATCCCAAGGGACATCCAGTCCAACCCTCTTCTTGTGCCATGGAAGAATACATAGGATCCTAAAGTTGGAAGGGAGCCCCAAGGGCCATCCAGTCCAACCCTCTTCTTCTGCCATGGAGGAATACATAGGATCCTAAAGTTGGAAGGGAGCCCCAAGGGCCATCCAGTCCAACCCTCTTCTTCTGCCATGGAGGAATACATAGGATCCTAGAGTTGGAAGGGAGCCCCAAGGGCCATCCAGTCCAACCCTCTTCTTCTGCCATAGGGAATAAATAGGATCCTAGAGTTGGAAGGGACCCCCAAGGGCCATCCAGTTCAACCCTCTTCTGCCATAAAGGAATACATAGGATCCTAGAGTTGGAAGGGAGCCCCAAGGGCCATCCAGTCCAACCCTCTTCTTCTGCCATGGAGGAATACATAGGATCCTAGAGTTGGAAGGGACCCCCAAGGGCCATCCAGTCCAACCCTCTTCTTCTGCCATGGAGGAATACATAGGATCCTAGAGTTGGAAGGGAGCCCCAAGGGCCATCTAGTCCAACCCTCTTCTGCCATGTAGGAATACATAGGATCCTAAGGTTGGAAGGGAGCCCCAAGGGCCATCCAGTCCAACCCTCTTCTTCTGCCATGGAGGAATACATAGGATCCTAGAGTTGGAAGGGAACCCCCAAGGGCCATCCAGTCCAACCCTCTTCTTCTGCCATGGAGGAATACATAGGATCCTAGAGTTGGAAGGGAGCCCCAAGGGCCATCTAGTCCAACCCTCTTCTGCCATGTAGGAATACATAGGATCCTAAGGTTGGAAGGGACCCCCAAGGGCCATCCAGTCCAACCCTCTTCTTCTGCCATGGAGGAATAAATAGGATCCTAAAGTTGGAAGGGACCCCCAAGGGCCATCCAGTCCAACTCTCTTCTTCTGCCATGGAGGAATACATAGAATCCTAGAGTTGGAAGGGACCCCCAAGGGCCATCCAGTCCAACCCTCTTCTTCTGCCATGGAGGAATACATAGGATCCTAGAGTTGGAAGGGCCCCCAAGGGCCATCCAGTCCAACCCTCTTCTTCTGCCATGGAGGAATACATAGGATCCTAGAGTTGGAAGGGACCCCCAAGGGCCATCCAGTCCAACCCTCTTCTTCTGCCATGGAGGAATACATAGGATCCTAGAGTTGGAAGGGAGCCCCAAGGGCCATCTAGTCCAACCCTCTTCTGCCATGTAGGAATACATAGGATTCTAAGGTTGGAAGGGACCCCCAAGGGCCATCCAGTCCAACCCTCTTCTTCTGCCATGGAGGAATACATAGAATCCTAGAGTTGGATGGGACCCCCAAGGGCCATCCAGTCCAACCCTCTTCTTCTGCCATGGAGGAATAAATAGGATCATAAAGTTGGAAGGGAGCCCCAAGGGCCATCCAGTCCAACCCTCTTCTTCTGCCATGGAGGAATACATAGGATCCTAGAGTTGGAAGGGACCCCAAGGGCCATCCAGTCCAACCCTCTTCTTCTGCCATGGAGGAATACATAGGATCCTAGAGTTGGAAGGGAGCCCCAAGGGCCATCTAGTCCAACCCTCTTCTGCCATGTAGGAATACATAGGATCCTAAGGTTGGAAGGGAGCCCCAAGGGCCATCCAGTCCAACCCTCTTCTTCTGCCATGGAGGAATACATAGGATCCTAGAGTTGGAAGGGAACCCCCAAGGGCCATCCAGTCCAACCCTCTTCTTCTGCCATGGAGGAATACATAGGATCCTAGAGTTGGAAGGGAGCCCCAAGGGCCATCTAGTCCAACCCTCTTCTGCCATGTAGGAATACATAGGATCCTAAGGTTGGAAGGGACCCCCAAGGGCCATCCAGTCCAACCCTCTTCTTCTGCCATGGAGGAATAAATAGGATCCTAAAGTTGGAAGGGACCCCCAAGGGCCATCCAGTCCAACTCTCTTCTTCTGCCATGGAGGAATACATAGAATCCTAGAGTTGGAAGGGACCCCCAAGGGCCATCCAGTCCAACCCTCTTCTTCTGCCATGGAGGAATACATAGGATCCTAGAGTTGGAAGGGACCCCCAAGAGCCATCCAGTCCAACCCTCTTCTTCTGCCATGGAGGAATACATAGGATCCTAGAGTTGGAAGGGACCCCCAAGGGCCATCCAGTCCAACCCTCTTCTTCTGCCATGGAGGAATACATAGAATCCTAGAGTTGGAAGGGACCCCCAAGAGCCATCCAGTCCAACCCTCTTCTTCTGCCATGGAGGAATACATAGAATCCTAGAGTTGGAAGGGACCCCCAAGGGCCATCCAGTCCAATCCTCTTCTTCTGCCATGGAGGAATACATAGGATCCTAGAGTTGGAAGGGACCCCCAAGAGCCATCCAGTCCAACCCTCTTCTTCTGCCATGGAGGAATACATAGGATCCTAGAGTTGGAAGGGACCCCCAAGAACCATCCAGTCCAACCCCCTTCTTCTGCCATGGAGGAATACATAGGATCCTAGAGTTGGAAGGGAGCCCCAAGGGCCATCCAGTCCAACCCTCTTCTTCTGCCATGGAGGAATACATAGGATCCTAGAGTTGGAAGGGATCCCAAGGGCCATCCAGTCCAACCCTCTTCTTCTGCCATGGAGGAATACATAGGATCCTAGAGTTGGAAGGGAGCCCCAAGGGCCATCCAGTCCAACCCTCTTCTTCTGCCATGGAGGAATACATAGGATCCTAGAGTTGGAAGGGACCCCTAAGAACCATCCAGTCCAACCCCCTTCTTCTGCCATGGAGGAATACATAGGATCCTAGAGTCGGAAGGGACCCCCAAGAACCATCCAGTCCAACCCCCTTCTTCTGCCATGGAGGAATACATAGGATCCTACAGTTGGAAGGGATCCCCAAGGATCATCCAGTCCAACCCCCTTCTTCTGCCATGGAGGAATACATAGGATCCTACAGTTGGAAGGGATCCCCAAGGATCATCCAGTCCAACCCTCTTCTTCTGCCATAAAGGAATAAAGAGAATCCTAGAGTCGGAAGGAACCCCCAAGAACCATCCAGTCCAACCCTCTTCTTCTACCATGCAGGAACTCACAATCTAAGCACCCCAGTATCAAGGGCAAGGAAAAGCAACTGGGTTGTAGCTCCTCTTGACACACACAAAAACATCTGCTAGAAGGGATCTATAGGATCCTATACTAGGAAGGGACCCTCAAGGGACATCTACTCAAACCCTATTCTGCCATGCAGGAACTCACAATCTAAGCACCCCAGTGGCAAGGGGGCCAGGAAAGCAACTGGCTTATACTTCCTCTTGACAAACACAAACACATCTTCCAGAAGGGATATATAAGGATCCTAGAGTTGAAATACACCCCCAAAGGCCATCTAGTCCAACCCTGTTCCACCATGCAATAACTCACTATCTAAGCACCCTAGTGGAATGGGGCAGGAAAGCAACTGGCTTGCAGCTCTTCTTAACACATACAAACATACATGCCAGAAGGGATATGTAGGATCCTAGAGTTGGAAGAGACCCAAAATGCCATCTAGTCGAACCTCATACTTCCATGCAGGAACTCACAATCTAAGTACCCCGGTGGCAAGGGTCCAGGAAAGCAACTGGGTTGTAGCTCCTCTCGAGAGACACAAACACATCTGCCAGAAGGGATACCTAAGGATCCAAGGGCTATGTAGTCCAAACCCATTCTGCCATGCAGGAACTCACAATCTAAGCACCCAAGTGGCAATGGGTCCAGGAAAGCAATTGGCTAATAGTTCCTCTCGACAGATAATAATAATAATAATAATAATAATAATAATAATAATAAGTTTTATTTATAACCCGCCCCTCTGCTCGGCAATCGGGGCGGCGTACATCAATTTAAAAATACAATAGGTAAAACAATTCCTGCCCCCCCACCTCCCACCCACCCACCCACCCCTTAAAACAAAATTAAACCATTAACAAGTTAAAAATAAAGCCGAGATAAAATACAAACAATTAAATCTATCCAGCCAGGTAGCTAGTTGGATAGTGATGTTTGAGGATCACCTGCTAAAAAGATTCCAACTGACAACAGTTTCAGCATTAAGTCTTCACCGAGCCGGGCAGTTATTCCAGGAAGACACAAACACATCTGCCAGAAGGGATACATAAAGATCCTAGGGTTGGAAAGGGTCCTCAAAGGCCATCCAGCCTGTCCCACTTCTGCTATACAGGGATATATAAGATCCTAGAGTTGGAAGGAGAGGGAGCTATAGTCCTTGGGGCCTAGCAACATACAGTAATTCTTTTGCTTAAATATATTCCTTTGTTTTATTTTATCTCCCTTCATTCTATGCTGTTGCTTAACATTAATCCTTTTTATTTTATTATTTTATTTCTTTTTCATTTTTAATTCTCGTTTCATTTTATATTTACATGGAAAATATTTTTTATTTCCTTCTACTTTTAAATTGAATTGATTAACTTTATTTTATTTTATTCTATTTTATTTATTCATTACATTTAACTGTTAACGTTTGTATTTCTATTTTACTTGTTGTTTCCTCTGTTTGTTTTTATTTCTTTTTTTCCTCCTTCCGTTAAATAATAATCTCTCTCTCTCTTAGAAGGCCAATCTTTAAATTATAATTATAAAATAAAATGATAGAAAAATGATAAAATAACTTTGAAAGAAATAAAACCAAAATGAAATAAGACGTAAAATAAAAATAAAAATAGGAATTAAAACAAAATAAAACATGAAATGCAAATACAACAGCAAAATCAAGCAAAACTGGTAACGATTGAAAATTAAAAAAAACCGGGATGCAAAATGTATTTTTTAAAATTAAACAAAGATTATTTTTTAAATTAAAAATGAAATAAAATCCACTAAATTCCTTCCTGCTCCTGGCCTTCTTTCTGCAATGGGAAGCCATTGGAAACCGGCGCATTTTATTCCTTCTCAGCGTGTCATGTCTCCTGGCAGCCACAGGAGGGCGCAGAGGCCCTTGGCCCTTTAATTCCAACCGCTACTGCGCATGCTCAAAGAGCCGGCCCTCCAAGTGCACAGGCCCAGAGCGCCCCTATGGAGACACTCTAGGAGTGAAACATCAGAGGGCCTGCCTGCCACAGAGTGCGAAAACCTGGAGTGTCACCACTATACACTCTAGGAATCCATCTTAGAGGGCCAGCCGTATGACGTCAGAGGCCCAGAACGCCATTATGGAGCCCTTCTAGGCAAGGGCTGGGCGAGAGAGTAGAGCAACAAGTCCGTCCGCTTTCCCGTCCCCCAAGGAAACATGCACCCGAGACGAAGTTCCCTTTCCTCCCCGTTCCCCTTCCTCACAACAGGATTTTATCGCCTGCTTCCCTCTGGGGCTGAGAGAGTGTGACCCCTTATCCCAGAAAATCTGGTCTCTTCCTCTCGCTCCCCCCGGCTTCTACACTTTTTCCCTCCTTCCCTAAAAATCCAACCCACTTCTGCCATTAAGGGATACACAGCACCCTAGAACTGGGACGGACCCCTCCAAGGCCATCTACTCAAAGCCCTCTTCTGCTATCACAATCAGTTTAATGGAGTGCACAGAACAGCAGTCATGTCAACAAAAATAAAACAATTTTTCATCAAGTGTGCTTTATTTTTTCCGCAGGTATTGGGTGAAAAAGGCATCATATATATATATATATATATATATATACACACACAAGTATATATATATACATGTACATATGTATATAATATATATATATATTTGTACATACATACATGCACAGATACACTGTTAGGTGACAGCTAAAGAGATTTTGCCATGCAGGGAGACATAGGATCCAAGAACTGGTTATCTGATTGCCCTTTAAGAAAATGTATGGTAGATGCTAATATTTTTTCTTTTTATTTTTTCAGAATCATTTTCTAGAGTAAAATGAGTCCAAAACACACTGCAGACATAATCCAGTTTGAGACCGCTTTAACTGCCCTGGCTCAGGGCTAAGGAACCCTGGGAACTATAGTTTATTTGTCAATAGAGCTTTATGATAGAGAAGGATAAATGTCTCACAAAACTACAGTTCTGAGGATTCTCTAACACAGAGCCAAGACCTTCAAAGCGGTCTCAAACTGGAACATTTCTGCAGTGTGTTTTGGACCTAAGAAGGAAAAAAATTGCACAAAGAACCACCTAACTGTGTCCCTCCTGCACCTTTCCAGGTTTTTCTCCCTCTCAGCCAAAAAAACTCAAGCTGTGTCCTGGATTTGGTGGCTCCAAGAGTCTGGATTCTTAAAAGCAATCTGCTCACAATCTGTCTACCATCTTCCAGCCACAGCTTGGCATGGGAGAAAAGGGAAAGAATACCAATAAAAACAGAAACAAGGCAATGCTTTGTTGGTGTGTGTGTGTGTCTATATTTTGCAGTCATAAAACTCATCTTTTGAGTCGAAGGTCTTGACAAATTTAGTTCCCAGGATGCAATTTCCTGGCCTCAGGAAGAGGGAGGCCATGTACGCCAAAACTAGGCTTGTAGAGAGGAGCAGAGTTCCTGCTAAAACGATTGGGAGCAAATGGATTACCAAAACTCCCAGGTAGGTGAGACTCCTCTGGAATTATATTTTACAAAGTATTAAATGCTAAGGCATAATAACGAGACCGATAGCGATCTCTTTGTAGCTGAGACCTCCAAGGCTGACTTGGAGTAGCCTGATATTTGTTGGTCATCAGCTCTCTGTATGTACAACATTGCCCAGGTTTGGGGGTCCTTACCCATTTCTAAGGCTCTTCAGTGAGGCTCTTGGGGTTCATAAGTTGATGTTCCTCCTGTAATAGTACAAATAACAGTTACCCATCACTGGTCAAGAGCAGTCCCCTGACCATTTCCCCCATATCTCTAGTAAATCTGTATGCAGCAAAGTCCACCAGAACAAAGCCTGCCAGACTTTGTACAGACAGCAGTGAAAGAGACCCATAATAATGTTCCAGCTGGGATGGTTTCTAAGAAACTTACAACTTTAATTAGAACAGTTATTAAGAGAACCCAATGGCGCATTCAGAAACAAAAGTACTGTGCTAAAAATACACAGCAGACATTCTCTCTATTTGGAGGCCTTTCCAAGAAGAGTATTCCTGGATTAATTACTCCTTAATAATGCTTATTGATCATCCTACTGAATTCACTATTCCTGTGGCTAAAAATGGGCGGAATTTTCTCCAGTCCCAACTTGCTTGTAAAAGTCCCTGAGGACAATTGAATGCAAGAAACATGTCTCTCTGCTTCTCCTAAAATCATGGAGGCAAAGAGATGGGCAAAATCTTGGCATGTAGGGCTGTACCCATCCTCTGCTGATATTCTCCTCCTGCCTTGCCAGGCTGTAGACTTTTCTCTTGTACCAGCCTGAGCAATGCTTCCATATTCTGTGAGCCTACTTGTGTTCCCATGTTCCTGCTTTTCCTTCTCCTCTTCCTCAGGAGAAAAGTCCCTTCTGGGACGCTCCTCTCGTCCTCTGGAAGGGACATAATACATTCCCAAAGGAAGAGGTATGAAATAAAAAAAAACCCCAAAACTATTTCCCTCACCTTGCCTCCTCCTCTTCTTTCTTTCTTTCCTTCCTTCCTGCAGCGTTGTTTCTTCCACCTTTTGGGAACTCCAGGCTCCTCTCTTCCTCCCTGCTGCCTCCATTCCTTTAGCAGGAAAAGAGAAAATGAGGCCAATGGATGAAAAAAATAAAAGTTCCTCATGCACCCTCAGGCCAGAGGTGGAGGACCCCAAATTCCCCCCACAAACCCCTTCCTCTCCCCTCCGAAAAAAGTTTCTTATTTTATTTAAAATTGATTTTTATTTGTTTTGAAAATATTTTATTTAATTTCATTTTATAATTTAATTCATTTTTATTTTGTTTTATTTTGTTCATTCATTACATTTTATTTTTAATGTTTTACTTTTTAAATTTTTTTAAAGTTATTTATTTATACTTTAATTTAATTTTCTTCTTTTTTTCTCTTTCAGTTAAATATGAATCCCTCTCAAAGGGCCAGCTTTTAAATTACAATTATAACATAGAATTAAATAAAAAATAATTTTAAAAGAAATAAAAGTAAAATGAAATAAGGCATGAAATAAAAAGAAATATAAAAATAAAATAACTAAGAATTCAAACGAAGTGAAACATGAGATACAAATAAATGAATAAAATTTACTAAAAATACTAAACATTCAAAGTATTTTTCATTTAATGTTATTTTTCATTTAATGTTAAATTTAAAGTTATTTTAGGTTTGAATAATTTTACCTCATTTTGTATTTCTTTTTATTTTATTTATTTTCTATTTTATTGCATTCTTCCTTTTTAAACAACCTTAATCTTAAAATATTTTCTTTTATTTTCATTCATCTGTTCCTATACTGTTTTGGATCTTAGTTTTATTCTTTGATTGTATTTTTATCTTGTTTCATTTGGTTTGGTTTCAATGACTTCTTTTTTATTTTGTTATTTTACTTTTTATTTTATTTTTTATTTTTAGCTCTTTTAAAATTAATATTTCACCATTTATTTCACTTTATTTTAGATCTTAATGCATTTTTATTTTATTTTGTATTCTTATATTATAATTTTTAATTACATTTTATTTTGTTGTGCTTATTCTGTTTCATTTTATTTCTATTTTTTCTTTTTCCTTTTAATTAAATAGGAATCCCTCTCAGAGACCCAGTTTTTTAATCATAATTATAAAATGAAATGAAATGAAATAAAAATGGAGAAAAATACGAATGAAACCCAATACCGTCTCCATGGGAACGTGGAGGCCCGCCACTCCCGCGGTTTCCTCTCAAACGGAAGGAAAGGGAAACGGCGTCTTCGAGGGCTTCTTTCTTCCTCCCTTTCGAAATAGCCGCCTTTTATTTTGCTAGTGGGCCGGCTCTCCGAGCGCAGATGGCTAGAGCGTCACAAGGATACGTTCGACGGACGGGCTTCCGGAAAAAGGAAGAGCTGTTTAACTTCCGGGGACGGGACAGCAGAGACAGCTTCCGGGTTAAGGGAGAGCAGGCGGATTTCCGGGGGCGGAACAGCGGTTATGTCTTCCGGGTGTCAGGAGAAGGGGCCGGACTTTCGGGTATGGACTTCCGGGACTACTCTATTGCAGCACCGTCGCCCAGAGCGTCAGGCTCTGAGGACTCGCAAATCCGCCGCCGACCCCGCTCCCGAGGTCGGAAAAGGCGGGACTGGGGCGTGGCCGGAACTCCCTGCATCCGGACAAAGGGGTCGGGGTGGCCTCCTCCTCCTCCGCGCAGGCGCACTCCTTTCTCTCAGTCCTCTTTTGCCGAGGCTATTCTGGGCTCCCTTCGCTTCCCTTCCCGGAAGGAGGAAGATGGCGGCGGCGGAGGAGTCCCGTCCGGACCATCTGGAAGAGGATGAGGATGAGGAAGCCGAGGGATGTTGGGGGAATGGTCCCTCTACAAGCGACACCTGCCCTTGGCCTGAGACCCCCCCCGACCCCGACCTGCCTACGTCACGGGTCACGCTCTCTCAGCCCAAGGAGCAGCGTGGAGTGATAAACCTCTCCTGAATGCATTCTGCCAAGGGAAGCCAGTGGGAAGGAGGAGGGGCGGTGTTTGGACACTCTAGGAAACCGGGGTCACACTCTCTCAGCCTCCGGAGAAGGCAAGATTGGCCACCACTCCTTGAAAGCGTCCTGGCCAGAGACCCCTCAGTTGGAGGAGATTGCCAGGGAAGGATCCGTAGTCTCACAGTCCCTGCTTTCTTAAGCCAGGAAGCTAAGAAACTAGTTCTCGTTATTCTTCCTGTTCTGCATTTAAATCCCCCCCATTTAGTGGGAAGAGGAATCAGAGCCTCTGAAGTCCCTGCAAGAAACCTGCCCCATCAGTTAAGAGGACAGCGCTCCTGATTCTCCTGCCAGCAGAAGGCTGGGAGGAAGGGGACAACGAGGACAAGACAATGAACCCTCCACCGGAAGTCCATGGCGCCCACAGAGAGGCCACAATTGGGTGAGAGCCCAGTCCTCCTGATCTTTCTTGTTGGCAGTTCAAATTCCCTTGGGGCAGGGGTAGGCAACCTTTCCCCTTTAAGGGCCAAGGAGGGACTTCAGCTCCCAGAAGCCTCAGCCATGTTGGCCAATAGCTCTTGGGATTCTGGGAGCTGACGTCCCTCGGCCCTTAAAGGGGAAAGGTTGCCTACCCCTGCCTTGGGGTCACTCAGGTCCAAAACACACTGCAGAAATAGTCCGGTTTGAGACTGCTTTAACTGCCTTGGCTCAGTGCTAAGGAATCCTGGGATTTTTGTTGTTTATATGATTTTGTATTCCTTCTACTACAGGCAGAACTTTGCCCATGTTGCCACAGGAGGGCGCACCAGAGCAAGGTATGAGGCGCCTGCCTTTTCATTCTGGCCGCCTGATCCTGGCTCTCAAGGGCAGCTGCCCTGTAAGGATAGGACTGGTTTCAGGGACGGGGCGAGACGTGTGCCTGCCTAACCGACCCCTCTGGGAAGAGGATTCCAGACCCCAGGAGCAGCTGCCAGTAAGGCCCTTTCTCTCCTTCCCACCCAAAGTCCCTCCGTGGATGCTGGGACATAGAGTGCCCCCCCCAAAAGGCTCTCAAAACATGGGTAAGTTTGCGTGGGAGAATGTGGTCCTTCAGGAGGCATTGGGAACCTCCTTTCATAATGCAATAGCACTTAAATAGTTGTAGCAGGCTACAATTATTGGTTTCTTCTTCACAGGGCAGTATAGTACTTTATCTTGGTTGTTGGGAGCCTTCAAGTCATTTCCAGCTGACAACGACTCTATGACAGGGCTTTTTCGGCAAGATTTGTTCGTGGAGATTTGCCAGGACTTTTTTTTGAAGCCGAGAGAGTGTGCTTTCACCGAGAACAGTCAGTGGGTTTCCATGGCCAACCAGAAATCTGAGCCCTAGGGTCCTTGCCCCCTAACTGTTTGCTCTGGTTTTCTTGTCCCCTATCTGCCTAATCCTAGGCCCCTTACCCTAGCCCCCCGGGTCCTTGGCCTTGGCTCCTAGCCCCCAAAAACCCCTGGGACCTGTGTACCCAGCCCCTGAAGTAAAAAGAGGTATTAAGAGAAACTGACAGATAAGGAATCAATAAAAATATACTGTTAAATACAACACCAATTTATTATCATCATTACAGATCATGTTAATAGATTTGTTGTGTATTCCCGTGTGGTAGGACTACATGGCCCATGCGGTCCCTTCCAAATCTAGGCTTCTATGAAGAAGAAAAACAAGGACTAGATAAACCGAGATAAAACCGAGACTAAAGGGGGGCTGAGCTTAGTACTAATTGGGAAACACGCTTAAGGGTGCCTCTCTTTGGCCTGCCTCGGCCTCCCAAGCGCAAACGAGCCGAGGAGGCAAGTGTGGTTCTTCTGGGGGAATCCAGGGCGCCTCCACACATCCTAGATAGAGAGTAAGATAAACATGGCGCTTCCTCACATGCTCTTTGCACATGTTCTCCCCGGTCACTGGTGTGACTGCTGGTGCTCTGAATGCTCATATTACTCTTCTGAAGGAAAACATTTAATTTGATCAGCGTGTGCACGCACGTTTTGATTTTAATTGGGCTATTTTTAACCATGGCACTTTCAATATTGTGCAACCTTCAGTTGATGCAAAATTCCTACAGTATCATTAGCTCCAATGGAGGAAACCGTGAGAGGTACTTGTATAACTGAAGTCTGGCCAGTTGCCTTCAGATGGAGGTGGGACATTCATCCTGACAAAGAAACCCTCCTATCACAGATTGAGAGGAGCATTGCTCCCTCACATTTCTAGGTACATTGGCTCTTTTGGGCATGGGGTGCCATCCTTATCCTTGCCCATGCCCTTGCTCTGAGCCAATGCCATACCACAAAACCCTCTTGGCAGTAGGCGCAAGAAGCCAGGGTGGCCTCACAGCACACAATGAGATGCCACCAGGAGGGCGGAGCAGCCGGCTCCATGAAGAAGTCATGGCATCGGCTGCCACTACTGTGAGTCCCATCTGGAGGCTGGCTCTTCTCAGGAGGAGGGAGGCCACCCTGCCCACCAAGCAGGGGGTGCTTGTCCCAGCCTCCCCACCCACCGCCTTTGCAGCATTTGCTGTAGAACAGGCCTCCAGTGCACCCCTTTGCTTCTGCTGACCAAATTCCTTTCCAGAGCTGCAGAAGATGAGAGATCTGCACCAAGGAGGCAGCCTAATGTTCCACACACTGAGCAAGACTTCCTCCAAGCAACATCGCGGTGGTTTCAGGGGGAAATCCAGGCAGACTGTCCATCTGAGCAGCAACATGGGACTTCTCCCAAACTACCTCCTAAACAAGACAATGTCCTTTCAGGTGGCCACTCAAGATTAACCTGTGGCCCTCCAAGTTTTGTCGGACTGCAAATCCCAAAATCCTAGGCCACTGGTTGGGCTGCTGGGAGCTGTAAGTCCAACACCACCTGAAGAGAGACAAGTGTTCTCTTCCCCCTATGTAAAGCATTGGTTTGTATCAATAATTTTGCAGTGAAAAGTTTAAAAAGTCATGAAAGAATGCAAATCACAGAATGCTGCAATTATAATCTGTGTACTTTTCTCCCAGGTGTTAGAGGAGTCCGCTCTACTGAAGCATTATGGGGGATCTAAATCTGCTTCTAGGTGTCACACACAGCTAGCAATGGAAGGAGGGGAAGCTACTCCCGCCGCCCCTTTTCTTTTGGAAACTGCACGCGTCTCGTCCCAGTGAGGAGACATGATCCATGCAAACTAGTATCAGCCCTTGAGTCCATTTGTTTTGCATTTACATAAGTGGCAAACTACTAGGAGCAATTACTAAAACCACTAGATTCAACCATCGAATTAATGCTGTTTGGCGATTAAGCAAAACAACAGATGTTCTGATACTCCATTTAGTTTCCACTAAATGATGCCCAACTGAATTCATTTCGTTGGTGTGGCAATACTAATTCTATGGACAAATCTTTCTGCTCTTTTTCAGAATCCACGCTTTGATAGCCCAGTATATTTAAGGCGCCTTTACAAACTTCCTGCACTCTCTTTACTTTCTGAAAGGAAAGAACATTTCTCCAGGCCTGGGAGACATTGACTGCATCTCGGGAGGTGATCTGGAAGGCTTCCTTCTTTCTGCCCGGCCCTTGTCCATGTGTGATATTGTAGATCCAGTTTTCCAACTTAGTAGTCAACTGGAGGTCGGTAAATTTATACATTGCTGCAATTTGTCCTACGGGGTCTCGCACAAGGTCTTCAAACCGGACCATCAGGTAACGGTCTTTCAAAAAACTGGGAGGTTTCAAAGTGGCCGTTTCATAAATCTGGACGTGACTTCGACAGATCTCCTGCAGGACTTTGTACTGGCTGTCCTCCACTTCGGTGCCATTCATGCTCAGGACGATCCCGTTGTCGCGGAAGAGGGCTTTCGCCGATTGCTCCCGAGACTTCACCACCGCGCGGGGGTCGCGGACCAGATGGATGATCCTGAGGTTGAGGGAGGGGTCGGTGAGGAGCGGGTAGAGGACGCGCAGGTCAAAGAACCGGACCTCCTTCAGGACCACATGGCTGTAGGTCTTGCAGGCCTCCTCCACTTTGCTGAAGGGGTACCGGCCGCAGAGGGTCCGGCAGGCGCTTTCGCTGGTGATTTCAGTGCGTTGGAAGTACTCGCAGGCGGGAGAGGTGCACAGCGCCCGGCTCACCGCCCACTGGAAGAGAGCTGATAAGTTTCTCTTCCAAGGTATGTAGGCGTCAAAGACGGACATGTCGCACTTGAAGACGGAGCGGATGAGGTCCCGCACCGCCATGTGCAAGACCCTGGCGCTGTTCTGGTGCATGGTGGTCCAGACGTGCCAGGCCGGCTCCATCAGGTAGAAGACGTCGGGGTGCTGGCTGAAGAGCTGGCCAACGAAGGAGGACCCTGACCGCCAGGAGGAGATGATGAGGACGTGGGCCCCGGCCGGCTTCTCCCCCGACTGAGACAAGAAGCCCCCTCGGTGGGTGTAGAGGAAGAGCAGGAACCCCGTCTGGACCACGAGGCAGACGGCAAGAGGGGTGCTGGCGATCCGGAGCCTCACCATTCTGCGCCTGCAGCGGATCCCAACTAGGCAGACCTTCAGAGAGAGAGAGAGAGAGAGAGAGAGGCTGGTTAGTGGTGCAGGCCAAGGGAGGGCCGGAGGAGGAAGGGGCAAAGGATGGCCAGGAGGGTCAAGGAAGGCCGTTGCTGGAGGAGTGAGTGGCTGCCGCCTTTGCAAAGGCTTTGCCCCCTGGACCGGAGGAGGCCTTGGGGGCTGCAAGGACCGAAGGGGCCCTTTCCTTCCTCTTCTGGGCCTCACTTGAAAAATAACAAAATGCAACCTGGACTTGCATCCCTTGCGTGCGGTCACTCTTGGTGCCACAATGCCCCGATTGACCTCCTCCTCCTCCCATTTCATCCCATTCAGAACCCTTAGCCATGCTTCTTTGTATTAAGGAGACTGGAAACTGGCCATTCCCATATATACCACTGAATGTCATGCTAATAGTTGTGACATAAGCAAACAGCAAAATTAAAATTGTACCTTCAAATTATAATACAACATGCACAACCTAAACGTATTAACATCTATATAATGAAGGTTTGGTTAAACTGTGATGTTTTTAAAAGAAAATTGTAAAAGATTTTAAAAGATCTTGGGGCCTCTCTTTTCTCCTCCCACTGATCCTAATTATCTCCATTCCCACAGTAGTCTCTTGAAGCCTTTTAAAAGGAAGCAGGTGAATGCCAGAGCCCCCCCCCCCAGTGCCATAGGGAGACCTGGAGGAGGAAGAGGAAGGAGGGAAGGAGGAAGAAGAAGAGGAGGAGGAGGAGGGAAGGGAGAGATGAAGAGGAGGAGGAGGGGGGTGTCCCTGTCCCTGCTCTTCTTTCCCTTTCAGGCGGAGGAGGGGGGGTGGGGTGGGGGTTTTGGGGGGCAGAGGCCGGAGCGCCCCTTCCCTCCCTTCCTTCCTTCCTTCCTGGGTCCCTCGGCGCCTGTTCGGAGGGGGGGGGGTCCCTGACCGAGGAAAGCGCGGCAGAGGCGGAGGCGGAGGCGTCGTCGTCGTCGGGGGTCGAGGAGGCTCCGTTGGCTCACCTCCGTCCTCTTCGCCTTCTCCTTCTTCTCCTTCTCCTTCTTCTCGGATGGCGCTGGCGCTGGCGCTGGGAGAGGCGCCTCGGAGGAACAGACCAGACAGACCGGCCGAAGGAGGGAGGGACAAGGTAAGGAGAAGGAAGATGCCTCCGATGCCGCCGAGAGCAGACAATGAGCCGCTTTCAGACGTGGCCGCCGCCGCCGCCGCCGCGGGAAGGGAAGGGAGGGGAGGGGAGGGAAGGGAGGGAGGGGGAAAGAGGCGGGGGCCACGGGGCAGCAGGCGGGCGGACCCTCCCTCCCTCCCTCCGTTCCTCCCTCCGGCCTTTGGGGGACGGAGAAGGGGTGCCTCGGCCCAGAGCCCTGGCCTTCTTCGGAGGGAGGGTCCCAGGGGGGTCCCTCGCCCGCCGCCTTGGGGGAACTAACTCTCCCTCCTCAGCGCCTTACGGCCAAGGGCACCGTCCGGGAGGCTTTGCCCAAACGCATCTCCTCCCAAAAAGGCAAAGGGCGGCGGGGGGGGGGTCCCAAAGAGGGACCCGGCGGAAAGCCTCAGCCCGGAGAGGCCCGGAGAGGGCAGTGGGGCAAAGGAAAGGGCCAGGGCCACTGCCCCTAACCCTGACCCTCCGCGCCACTTGCGGGGCTGGAGGCAGAAGCTGCCCGGAGGAAGGCAGAGCCATTTGATGCTCAGAAAAGGTGAGTCACCGAGTGAGTAATCAGGCGCCTGTCACGGTTCCTTGTGATGCGTAAAGACCTGAGCAAACATAAGCGTTAGTACTAAAGGCTTCCTCCAAGCCGTGGGGCTCCAGGGAGGGGAGGGGAGGGGAGGGGAGAAGGGGTGCCATGGGGTGCCGTCCGTCCAGGGCTGCCATGCCCCCCTGGGCAAGGAGGCTTCACGCAGAGCCAGCTGGCCACCCCAGTCCCCTGGGTCAGCCCAGCAGGGGGGCAACCCCCTCCCCTCCCCTTCCCCCCCCCCAAAAAAAATAGGTGGACCAGGAAGGCAAAGCCTGGCAGGAGGCCCTCTCTTCCTCCTCCTCCCCAGCCCTGAGCCGCCACTCATCTTTCCTGGGAAGGGCAAAGCAGCACAGATGGCAAGCAGAGCACTCTGCGGAGGGAAGAAGATCAAGAATCCCTGGGTGGGACCCTTCCTTCTGCCCACCGCCCAGCAAAGGGCAAAGGGCAGCCGGGCCACCCCATTGAGTTTGCTGTCCTCCCTGCCCCCTTTTGCAAACTCAGTGGGCCAGGTGGGGGTGCACAGTCCCCTCCCCAGCCTCCCTCATGGCGGCCCATCTGCACTTTGCAGCCTTTCCTTCTTTTTTGGGGGGGGGGGCAGGGAAGGCCAGGCCCCCCTCCCTTTTTTCTGGCAGTCCTTGTAACAGAAGCTCCTTCCACTCCTCCATTCATGTTTGTCACAAAGAACCAGCTCTGCCACACTTGAAAGTCTGCCCACTGCTTTGTTAAACTTTATTTATTCTTACTAAAAGGCAGGAGCCACTGCGGCTTTGAAAATTTTCCTACTGGACTAAAGTATTTTGGGTCAGCTAGAACTTCACCCCTTTGGGCCAAACAAGGTAAGGAGTTTTTCAGTGACCCAGACTTTTTAGTTCTTTACCGATTGCTTTTCCTTCTCCTGTGGATTTAATTTTCACTGACTGCTTTATATACCACTGTTTAAATGCTTCTGTTCTAGATCCATTTATTATAATTTTGTAAGCTGTCCCCAAAACTTTGTAGCATTCAGGTTTAAATATTTCAAATAAAACTAGTAACTTTTCAAGGCTGGGCATGATAGCTGTCTTTTGTGAGGTGGGTGAGCTCCATAGGAGGGCTGGAACTTTTGTGGCCCTCCAAAAGATACTGGAATGCAACTCCCAGCATTCCTCACCACTAGCTATGCTGATTAGGATTGCTGAGAATTTCAGTTCAACAGCTCCTGGAGGATGCATGGCTTGCACCCCTGCTCCACAGACTGGCCAGTGCACCCTTCTTGGAAATACACACACTGGACGGTCAGCATCTTGGCACCATCTCCGGCCGGTGCTTGCCATCTCTGTCCTTATGGTTAAATCCTCCTGCAGAATTATGGCATCTTGCCCTAGTTTACGCACATGCATGAAATTCATGCATTATTATTAAAAGTGAGAATACAGATGCATTCAACACAACTTCCATAAGCAGAATCTTCCTCTTACCCGCTGAAGCTACTACAGGTCACTACATCAGCCTGGGAAGGTCTTGTCTAAAATACACTTGTGAAAGCAGGACTGCAAGCCACCTTCCCCGACAGCACCCCAATGTCCACAGCGGAGATGGAAATGGAGACAGACACACACTCGGCTTTCCCAGGACAGGAGCAAGGGGATTGCCATGTGTCCAGTAGTTTCACATGATCCTAAACACTTTCTCATCCTCGATATATGGAGCAGTTGAAGAAAGAGAAAGCAAGGTAAATCCATTTTATCTGGTGTTTTCAGGAGGATGTTCAGGACTGGTGCTCTTTCAATGCCAACACAGCAAGGTGCTGTGACACTGGAACCGTTGCCAGCACTTGATTCTGAAAAATGAAGGCTTTTATTCTTTCAGATATCCAAAGGAAGATCAGCAGGATGCTGACATACTGGATCCAAGCAAACTTTATCATCTCCCAGAAACCTGGCTGATATGTAGCAATAGTCAAGGAATATTTATAATTTAGTGTCTCTCCATACAAGTTCAACACTTATTTTACAGCAACTGGCCAGCACAGCCAGGCCCAAAGGGAGCTCCCTTCCCAGACAGGCGTAACAGGAGCGGCCATAACACACGCTCTTTCTCTGGCCACAGGATTCATCCCCTCCTCTGCCCAAGACTGTCCCTTGTGCAACTGCACTCCTGGCCAGCGCTAAGCCTGGGATCCCAGGCTCAGGGTTGAGTCCAAGACTCCACCCAAGTGATTAACTTGAGATTTCAGGGGTAGTATAACCCCTTCCAAAGCAAAAGCAAAGCAGCTTCATTTATATACTGCTCCATACCGCACTATGCAGTGCCTAAGCGGTTTACGACTGTGAGCTCATTGCCCCCAACAGCTGGATATCATTTAGCAACCTTGGAAGGATGCAGGTCTGAGTCCTGGCTAGTAGTGAACTTGCACAGCATCCTGAAAGGGGAAGAGGGCAAAGGGGGTATCCCCCAAGGGGGAATGGCCGGCAAAGGATATTCAATGACTTCCACAGGATAGCGGATGACCGCCTGGATCACAAAGGGCTCGCTGGGGGCTCTTCCAACTGCCCACAGGGGGCTGGGACCAGTCAAAACCGTTGTGACTGCAAAGCAAATACCAGAGGTCCTGAAGCAGTTGCCCAGGGCTGGCCAAAAACAAGCATCCCACAGGACACAAGCAAATGGCAGCTAACTAAGGAAGGAAAACTCATAAGGGGAACTGACCATTTCTCTCTTGATAGGCAGCAACAATATTCATGAGATCGTAGTCCTGGGCAAATGGACTTGTACCATTGATCACGGATACCTGTTGGGGTGAGATGATTGGCAATTGGGAGACAAGAGCGGCTGTGCAGGACGGATGGGCTGAGGCTCCATTTCAGGCAGCAGGAACTACCTCAACACCAAGTTGACGCTGTCTGTCCATCTCTCTTCCCTTTCTATCCCATCTTTCCCCGCTTGAGGGTCCCAAAGCTGCTTAGCCAATAGGCCTAAACCAACCAGGGCCCCCAGCTGCTCTGGGAGATGCCCCAAATGGAAGGGAAGGGGGCGGGCCGGGCCAGGCTGAACTGGGGGGCGGCCAAGGCGTAAGGTTAGAAAGCCTTCACCCTGTGCAACTAAAGCCCTTCACAGAGCCTTCCGAGACCAGATGGGCAACTGCCTGAAGAGGATATATTTAGACAACGTTCCTAATAAACCAGTCATGATTAAAACTAATATATCCCATGTTTGCTACGCATACAAACTGCTTCAATTTAGTTCTTTAACAGAGCTCTAATCAACAGTATACTTATTAATTCTTAGCTAGTGTGGTAAGCGATGGCGCCACAACAGAGCCTATTATTAGCATTTCTATGCCAGTGCCTGGTCTTCTTGTGGAAGCTGGCAAGCCTTCCTTGGCTGGAGGGTCCCTGGGCTCCCTTCCTTCCTTCCTTCCTTCCCAGCTGGCTCCATGGGGCCTTTTAGCCAAGACCATGGCTCCCGTCGCAGGAGGAGCCTTAAGCCCCATCCGTCCGTCCGTCCGTCCGTCCAGGGACCCTGCTGCTGGGCAGAGAGGGAGAGGAGCCCAGCCCTCCGAGCAAGACCCAGGAGAGGCCGCCCTTTCCTTTCCTTACCTTTCCTTACCTGCCATGGCTCCCGTCTGGCCAAGCGGAGGGGTGGGGGGCCTCCCTCCCTCCCTCCCTCTCTCCTGCCCAGGGTCCGGCTCCGGTCCTGCTGAAGGGACCCTCCTCCACTCCCTCCCTCGGAGCCCCCCCCCCGTCTTGGCCTTGGCCTTGGCCTTGTCCACTCGCCCGGAGGGGGGGAGGGAGGGAGGGAGGGCTCTCACGTTGTAGGTGGCGTCGGTGCCGGCGTGTCCGAGGGGCTGCCTCTGGAGGAGCCTGAGGTCTCCGCTGATGAAGAGGCGGGAGGCCGGCGCCGGGGAGGCGGCCTGCACGAAGGCCATGCTCTGCATCTCGAAGGCGGACATCCTCTGGAGAAGAAGGAAGGAAGGAAGGAAGGAAGGCAGGCAGGCGGCCGAAGGGGAGGCACCGTCAGGCCGAGGGACCCTCGCTCCTCTCCTCCCTCCGAAGGCCCCCCCAAAGGGCCAAGGAAGGGGCCTCCCTCCCTCCCTCCCTCCCTCCGTCGCCCGCTTGCCTGCAGCCGGTAGGAGAAGGTCAGCAGGAGCTGGAGGCCCACGATCTCCTCTCCGGGCCGAAGGGGCAGCTCCAGCCGCAGCCGCAGCACGTCCGCCAGCCCGTCCCGGTCCAGGTCCTCCTCCGCCGCCTGCGAACGAGAAGGAGAAGGAGGAGGGGAAGGAGGAGGAGGAGGAGAGCCCCCCGAGAGCCCTTCGCCCTTTGCCCTTCGCCCTCCGCCGCGTACCGAGAGGAGCGGGATCCGGAGGCGGGCGCCCAGGAGCCGGTTGCAGGCCGGGAAGGAGCTCCAGCCCACGAAGCCCCCGCCGCCCAGGAGCGCCACCATCAGCGCCTCGTGCCGGAACCGGACGCTGGGCTGCTCCGCGTAGCTGCTCCGCTTCAGCCAGAACCCTGAAAAATGAAGCGCGGCGGCTCAGGGGAGGCGGGCGGAGGGACGGAGGGACGGAGGGGCCTCCCGCTGCCCCCTTCCCTCTCCCCTCCGCTCCGCTCCGCACCGTGGCTCCGGAAGGCCGCCAGCAGCGGAGGCAGGTAGGTGAGGGCGCCCAGCAGCCCCAGCCCCAGCAGCGCCGCCGCCGGCGCCGAAGGGAAGCTCCGCCGCCGCCGCCGCCTCCGCCGCCCTTCGGGGTCCCCGCTCTCGGCCCACAGCCCCAGCAGCCGGGACATGGCGCTTTGCACAGGTCGCCACGGCAACCGCCCGGAAGTCCCGCCCCTGCGGCGCTGGCCGACGGGATCCCGCCGCCGGAAGTCCCGACAGAGGGGCAGGTTCCTTCGCTATCATCGCCGCCGCCGGATCCGCTCTCTTCCTCGTCGTCGTCGTCGTCGTCTCGGTCGCTTCCGCCGCTGCGGAGGCGGAGAGAGAAGGCCCCAGAGAGGCCCGCAGGCCCCGTCCCTTCTCCCTCCCTCCCTCCCTCCGCCATGAAGTGGATGTTCAAGGAGGACCACGCGCTCGGTGGGCCAGAGGCAGGGACGGAGGGAGGGACGGAGGGACGGAGGGAGGGAGGGTCCGGCCGGGGGCCTCCCGCCTGCTGCTGCTGCTGCTGCTGCTGCTTCTCCCCGGCTGACCGGGCCCCCCCCCCCTCTCTCTCTCTCTCTCTCTCTGCCAGAGCACCGCTGCGTGGAGTCCGCCAAGATCCGGGCCAAGTACCCCGACCGCGTCCCGGTGAGTCCGCCCCCACCCCCGCTCCCTCCCTCCCTCCTTTCTCCGCGGGAGGAGACACGCGAGGCCCCGGCCCCGGCCCCGGCCTGGCCCCGGCCCCCTCGCTCTCCCTCCTCCTGGTGCTGGTCCTCCGGGCCCCGCGGCGGCGTCCCCTCCCTCCCTCCCTCCCTCCTTCTGCCCCTGAACCGGCCTTCTCCTTTCCTCCCTCCCTCCGTCCGTCCCTCCGTCCGTCCGTCCGGCAGGTGATCGTGGAGAAGGTCTCGGGCTCGCAGATCGTGGACATCGACAAGCGGAAGTACCTGGTCCCGTCGGACATCACGGTGGCCCAGTTCATGTGGATCATCCGGAAGAGGATCCAGCTCCCCTCCGAGAAGGCCATCTTCCTCTTCGTCGACAAGACCGTCCCTCAGTCCAGGTCAGCCCCCCGCCCCCCCAAGGGCAAAGGTCAAAGGGCGAAGGGGGCCTGGCCTCGGTCTCCCCCAGACCTTCCCCTCCCTCCCTCCCTCCCTCCCTCCCTCTCAGGGGAAAAGGGGGGCGATGGGGGCCGGCGCCTCTCCTGTTGGGGGGGGGGGCTGCCCAGCCCCTGCCTCCGTCCATCCAGGGCCAGAGGGGGGTCTGCCTGCCTCCTGCTAAGCCAATAGCGCCCGGCTGCCACAGAGGAGCCCTGACAGGTTTTGCAGTCCTCTTTTTGGGGGGCCATCCTCCTCCCTCCCTCCCTCCCCCCCCCACGCATTCACACACTGCGCAGGGTCTGGCCACGCACCCAAAATCGGGGCATTCAACTCCCTTAAATCGTGTAAAATGTAGCGTGGCATATTGTTTAATCAACTCCAAGCATTAAGAGCATCTGCACCTTCAGAAGAGGGTTTCTCTTTCGGACCCACCTCTCCTTCTCTTTACTCTGCAAACCCAAAATGGAATCCTAGAGCCGGAGGAGCGCTCCAGAGGCCATCCATCCGCTCCAGCCCCCTCCTTCCATGCAGGAAGACATAATCGGAGCCCTCCATGTGACAGAGGGCCATCCGGCTTCTGTAAAAACCCATTGTTCTTGCTTCTTGCATGCCAAACATTCCCAAATTTCCTCCTGCCAAGACAAAGACAGGGTTCCAGAACTTTCCATGAGGAAGCCTGGGCATTAGTTCATAGCTTTGTAGCAATATGGGGATGTTCTTGCCCGCTTTATCGCCTGTCAATGTTTCTAACTGGGCTGCTGAGCCAAAAGAGGAGATGCCAGGGAGCCAAACATCCTTTGCTGGGTAGAGGAGTTGAACGGTCTTTTGTGGTTGGCCAGTCCCTTCCTCTCAGAGTTTAATCGCTGTGTAGTTTGCTGCGTCGCATTTGGGGGGCTTCCAGCTCCATGATCCCATTTCCTTAGATTTTTATTTCTTTTAAATGGCTGCCTCTCAAGGTGCCATAAATGTGGATTCCTGCACTACCTCCAGGATCCTTGGGGTCCCTTCTAACTTTATTGTTCAGTAATTGATAACGTTTGGGGAAATGTTGTAGCGTTCTCTTGATATAAGTCAGTGTGTTTGGCTTTAAGAGAGCAAGCGTAGGAGTAACACAAGTGGAACCTGCAGCAAAGTGTGAAGCACTACTGCTCCCGGACCCCCAGAGCTCCAGTTCTCTCTGTCTTCCCCAGAGTTTTCCACATCCCCCAAATCAGTCAGCATTTCTTGGCCCTGGCCCTGGCCCTGGCCCTGGGTTATTCATTGGAGGCCTGTCCTGCTCAGATTCTGGATACTTCTGCAAACCGTGTGGGGCTCCCCTGCGCTTGCTTATTCCTTCCTCCCTTCCTTCTATTAGTTATGTGTGTACGGTTTTGGTGGTGTGCGTAACTGCCCTCCCGCTCTGGGTCAGGGGATGGGGCCCCAAGGTTGTAGCCAGGAAGGCTTCAGGATACTCAGCTGCTCTCTCTCTCTCTCTCTTTCACTCCCTGCACCAAGCGCTCAGCGTGGACCGATTTAAAGGGTTTCCTGTTTAGCTTCATCTCTAAATATTTCTGTGCTTCTGCAGAGCCTGGGGCTGCTTCCCTCTGGTATGCAGATGGGTGCCGTTTTAGCTGCATTAAGGAACACCACTTGGACTGTTGGGATGGCTAGTGATAGAAGATATTTGTATTCAGTTTTTATGTTAGCCTGTGGCTCTTATGTGCCTTCAAGTCATTTCCGTCACAGGATTTTCTTGAGGGTTGCCACTGCCTGATTTCCCAAGTCCCCTGGTAGGAATCAAACTCTGGTCTCCTGAAGTCCAAAGAGATTACAGCGCTACACTCTTACAGTGCTGCTATTCCACTTTTACTGCTCTGCTCTGGCTGCTGCCTCCTGTTGCATTCTGGGGTCTGTAGTTCAGTGGGGCCAAAGAGCTCTCTGGCTGAGAATTCTAAATGCAGGTCCCTAAACTGCAAAACCCAGAATGCAACAGGAGGCAGCAGCCAGAGCAGTAAAAGTGGAATAGCAACACTATAAAAGCATACGGCAGCAATCTCTCTTTTCCGTGTGTTTCAACCCCAGCCTATGGTAAGCCTCTCCTAGAGTTTCCTTGGCCTGATTTCTTCAGAGCTTTGCCAGCACGATCTTCCTCTGAGGCTGAGAGCGTAGGAGTTGTCCAAGGGGCACCCAGTGGATTTTCAAGGCTGAGGGGATTCTGAACCCTGGTCTCTCAGGAGACCTGTTCCAAAACTCAAAACTACTACACCACACTGCTCTCATAGGTACATTTAGCCAGGTTACATTTTCAAAATTGCCATAGATTAGTTTGGGATGTAAACGTTTGAACATCTTGATGGAAATTCAGGTGTCACCAGGGAACCCAGCTCTCCCCAGGCTGATTAGAGAGGCTGGTCCGCCTGAAAGAGCAAGGGGCCCCGGAAGGTGCTGTGGAGATTTGCCTTGGCATCTTTCTGGCCCTAAAGAAGAGTGCTTCGGGATTCTTGGTCACTTCCTAGCTGCCTGTCTTTTTCTTCCAGCCTGACTATGGGGCAGCTTTACGAGAAGGAGAAGGATGAGGATGGCTTCTTGTATGTGGCCTACAGTGGCGAAAACACTTTTGGTGCGTGAGCGGAACTCCTGCCCTCCTCCGTATCTATTGTAAATAGCCTCTTGTCTGTGATCGTGACTCGGAGGCACCTCCAGCATCTGTCACTGGGTTGATTTAATATATTGGTAGGGTGTCTTGGGTTTTTTGTTGTTGATTAGCCTGGTAAATTAAAATAACTTAAATTTCCTCATTGCACATTGTAGTCATAGCTGTAAATTTCATAGTCCACTTCTGCTTAGATGACATTAAATAGCATTGCAAAGGTAGGTGAGGTGAGATTAAAAATGAAGGTGGGAGAGGTTTTTTTGAAATGAATGCTTGACTAATTATTAATAATTACAGTTTCATAGGAATAGGAGCTTCTTGGTTATACTAGGCCGTCTAAAGATGCTGATATGTTGACCTTGGTCATTGTGTTCTTCTTGATGAATTTTGCTTGAGGAAGTAATTAAAATTCCTCACACAATTCTGTTGCAATTCTGCTTTCTTACAAGTAATGGTCTGAGGCCAAGCACTGAAGCCGCCACATTTGCAGAACTCCCACACATTCAGGAATTGCCCAGACAAGGGCTGGGAAGGGCACCAAAGGAGTTTCTGTGCTCAGAGCACATGGAAGCATCAGTGGTGGGTTGGTGACTCTACTCTCCCCTCCGCAAGGCTGCTGCTACAGAAGATGAGCAACACAAAAGTTCCCTGGCAAAGCCTGCAGCTTGTTAGATGCCATCTTTCTCTTCATGTGGGACCCAAGGTGGTTTGCAGTGTTGGTTAAAACAAACCACAACTGAAACTATTAAAAGCATACCAAAGCAAACATCCCAATAAGAAGCCTCCGTGGATGCAATTATGTATTAAAAGCCTGCCTGAAAGAAAACTATTTCCCTGCTGGTGAAAGGGGGCCAAAAGAGCCTCCCATGGGAGAGCGAAGCCACCTAAAAGGTTCTCTGCCATGTCTTTATTTCACTTATGTCCCATTTTCTCCCATATGCGACCCAAAGTGGATCACACCATATATTTAAAAAAATACAGCTAAAAGTTTAAAAGTATTAAACACAATTGATTTAAGAATGTAAGACACCTACCCATTGTACTACCCCAAACAGAAAAAGGAGAGTGGGGATGGGGGGGAGTGAGCCTCATTAGCAGAGTTGCATAGCCTTTCATGGGAGCAACCACTGAGAAGGCCCCGTCTCCTGGGTCCTTGCCAGCTGCACCTGTGATGGCGGTAGGGCTGAGAGAATGCCCTCCCACAAAGATCTTAAAACTCACAAGGAAGGTCATATAGGGAGGTATGGTTTTTCAGACAGCCTGGCTAAGCCATGTTGCTTAGCCAGCACTGCTGAAACAGCCTCACTGGCTACCAGTCCATTTCCAAGGAGAGTTCAAATGGACTGGTAGCTGGTGGGGCTTTTTGAGCAGCCCTATAACCAGCCCTAGTCTAGTGTAGCCACAGCATTTTGAACCTACTGTTAGGAAATTTCAAAAAGCAGCCACAAATAGAATGTGTTGCATTGAATCAAATGAGATGTAATTAAGGCATGTGTTATGGTGGTCATAACGGGCATAGCTCACACACTAGTTTTAACTTTGCAACTGCACTCCTGGCCACCGCTAAGCCTGGGATCCCAGGCTCAGGGTTGAGTCCAAGACTCCACCCAAGTGATTAACTTGAGATTTCAGGGGTAGTATAACCCCTTCCAAAGCAAAAGCAAAGCAGCTTCATTTATATACTGCTCCATACTGCACTATGCAGTGCCTAAGCGGTTTACGACTGTGAGCTTATTGCCCCCAACAGCTGGATACTCATTTAGCAACCTTGGAAGGATGCAGGTCTGAATCCTGGCTAGTACTGAACTTGCAACCTTGTGGTTTATGAGTGAATGGCTGCAGGAAAGGCATTGAGCCACTGTGTCACCACAGCTTGAATCCCATGATCTGACTTCTGACAGCAGGAGCACCTCTCACTTGTCTGGAATAAGCTGGTGGTTAGTCAGGATGGCTATACATGTCCCACCTGGGCCAGGGAGAGGGTGACTCAGAATACCAGCTGCTGGAAGAGGTCTGAATATAGGACAAAAATTGGCAGCTGGTTTAGCTTCAGGACCGGTCCTGTCATTTTCACGTAACTAGTAAAAGATACGGTTTTGCTCACAAGCCCATTCCAAAGGTGTTGGGTATGTATGCAAAACATTGCCTGAAAAAATAGATAATGAGTAGAGAGGGAGAACCCAGGAAACAAATTTCTGGAACCAATTCTTTGTCTTTTGGTTGAAAGCTGCTTCTGCTGGGGACTCTGTCACACGATGGCCTTCTCTACTTCAGATGGTTTCAAAGAAGGCTTCTTCACTACTAGTCACAGCCAAAAAAACAAGCCGATGCCAGCCTGAGCTAGTTCTGTGACTAACATCCCCTTGGCACCCCTTATCAACATCAGAAGTTCATCATTAACAAGGAGGCAGCCAAGCATGGAAGGGGTGACAGATTGCCCTGATCTTCTGCATGCATGTTCTGTAAATGAGCAAGAAAGCACATTACAAACTCTGTAACCTCTTCCCCTTTTGCCAGTCAGGAACACCTGCATACTGAACTAGCTGCCTGGAAAACCTTTTAACAGCATTGGGGGGGGGGGGGGGGTAGGGAGGGAGGTTGCGGCCCTGTTGTTGTGCTCCACCTCCCATCACCGCATACGACTGCCTGCGCCAGCTATGACTAATGGATGTTGCATTCTAGCCAACATCTGGAGGCCACTCATTCCTTTTCTGTGGCAATGAGCTACAGGCTCCTGAGGGGCTGATGCTTCATTATCTTCCGATTGCAGTAATAAATCAAAATGCCACAAATCTGGAGAAAAGGGTCCAAACAGCAAGTGGAACACAGTTACATGTAGTCTGTGTGAATGGATGAAAGGGTTTTTAAATATATGGGGATATTTGGGGACAGGTACTACTTACTCTTAAACAGAACCAGACAATTAGCAGATAATTGACAAGACTGTAACAATAAAATTTGGGCTCCAACTATTCCAATTGCCAAGAAACAACAAACCTAATGAAATAACATAAGTGACAAACTATGTCGTCACTTTCAACACGTCATGTAGCCAAATTGTGAAGCGCGCTGTCAGAAGCTCTAAAAACTTAAAAGTCTAAATAAGATATTGAAATGAGCAGACCTAAGAAAACTTTTTTGTAAGAATATAAAAAGTTACTAGCCTAAAATATGCTCATCCAAAAAAAGTTCTGAAGATGCATTTTTATATTGAGCATTACAGATTATGAACTGGATAGTAAATATGGATTGTATCTTCAATATATGACAACAGTAGCAAAAATATTGTGTGCTCAAACTTGGAAACAGACTGAAACACCGATGATGGAGGAATGGATTGTTAAGGTTACTGAGTCACTGAGTTAGCCCAAGTAGCCAAATTAATGTAGGTTCTAAAGCATCTCCAGCACAAAGAGGCCACCTCCGCTTTCACGTGAAGTACAGGTAGTCACGGCTGTTCCTCACCCAGGAGCCAAATGCCTGGTCACGCAGCTCCTTCCAGGCCTCTTGATAACTGGCTGCAGCTTCCTTGTAATCCCAGTAGGTTTGTAGTCTCTTAGTCCTGAGGAAGAGGAGGAGGAGGGTGGATGTAAGAGGCTTGGGGGGCAATTTCCCACAATGCCTTCCCCCAATACAAACAAGAAGGGCTTGACAGCCTCCCATCCCCATGCTCCCCTCTGAAGAAGTTAGGAGAATTCTGGAGCCCCTCCAGAGCTGCACCAGAAGCCACCCAGACAGACCATAGGTCCTTCTACACAGCCTCCCAATATAAACTGCTCCTCTAGATTTCAAGCAGGGGGCTCAACATGTCTGGAGCTTAACTCATCATCTTCTGCAAGCTAAGCAAGGTCTCACAGGAAAGGATTGCCAGAACCTCTGACAGGTGGCCTGCTCTACTGTGAGGAGGGCTGGAGTGGCACTCTGCAGGCCCAGGCCCTGACTGAGGGGATGGGAGATGCTGGGCAAGGCGCATGAGCCTGGCCTGGAGGTTAGCAGAGAGAACAGCTAAGAACAGATAAGCCCACAATATCCTCCCTGGGATTTTTGGTGGTTTCCTTTTATCTTCTGGGGGGAGACTGGGATGAAGCCTTGGAGGCAAAAAATCTAAAAAAAAAAAAAGGGGGGGGGGAAGAAAAGAAAGAAAAAGACAAAAAGAAAAAGAAAAAACAACAACAACCATAGCACCCACTATCAGTATTGAAATAAAACGGCCAGACTATGAAATCACACAGCTGTTATTTGCTATGCATGGAAAAGTACCTGCTGCACCTTCTGCCACGCCTGCCCCATAGCCCTCAGGCAGAGAGTGCCTCTGCTTCAGAAAATGCTGACAGCTCCACGTCCTTCTGGGGCTGCCTTTCTACCAGGGGGATGCTTTAGGGAAGGCACTGGCGTACAGCACAAATAGGGTCATGGTGGAAACACAGGCCAGAATCAAGGACAGTGGCTGCTGGCCTCCAGGATCCAAAGCTCAAGCTCCCCTCCCTGTGGGAAGTGGGCCAAGAACAGGGTCTCCTGAGGCTCCATTGGGGGACCCTTCACCTCCAGCCACTCAGAGCTGAATGGAGAGGAGTAGCAGCAACCCCTTCTAATTGGGCCCAGCTGATGGCCCACCAGTCTCCGCCCTACAGATGCCATCCAACAGGAAAGAAACTGTCCCAAGGCATGCTAAATCCCCAGGAAATTGCAAATCCAGAAAAAGCAGAGGAGGGGGTGACGCACACAGCACATGGCCAGCATCCCCTGGAACATAAAGCATAATCCAAGATCTGCTGGGGCAGCCTGGTTGTTTGCCCATGCAGGTCCTACACTAAATGTGCTTTTGCTTGGTAGAAGTACAGAAAGAAAGAGTAGGCCTGCAAGAAAGCCCAATGCTGAGAATGGAAAGAGCCAGAGGCTTGATCCTGCAGAACCATGTCCACACGGTTGGCCTCAACACATCCTGAACACATAGCAGGGCAATCAAGCATAGGAGAAAAACAGAACACAAAAAAGAATCTTAGAATCATCAAGTTCGGAGGGACCATAAAGGCCATTCAGTACAAGCCCTGCCAAATACACAACTACATGTTCCTAAAAGATGCCCATCCAGTCTCTGTTTAATGACCTCCAAAGAATGACACTGAAGAGAAAGAGGCTAGCAAAGAAGCCCAAGATCATAGAAAGATGACTATTATTCTGCTGTGGCTTCTGAATTCTTGGCCTATTGGCTCAGATCAAATGTAGTTCTAGTTAGGTAGGACAAACACAACATCTCCTGCTTGAACCACCTTTGCCAGGAACATATAAAACTGCTGGCCCCTTCTCCTTCTGTAGAATCACCAGAAAGTGGAAAGTCTCTCACCTGAGAGTTTGTGGGAGATCCTCCTGTGGAACACTGGCTACCAACTTCAAGAACATGTGAAACAGTTCCACCTTGCAAATCCGAGACCTGAAAGCAAAAGGACACATTCCAAGCAGAGGTAGAAAGGGTGAAATAGCTAGCCCAATGCTTGCCTTGAGGAAGACTCTTCCACAAGGGGCTTCCTACAAGCCCTTGACTGGGTCATGAAGACTTCTACAACAAAAGAGGCTGAAGGGAGAACACATCTCTGGATTCATAACTTCTTGTTCCCATAGCAGATTGGGATGGCTGACAAACAAGGGCAAAAGGCTGACATGCAAATGCTTTCATGTTTATTTTTCTCGGCTCTGATAAGGAATCTTGCAGAGATGGAAGCATACAGTCTGCAGAAATGAGGTCGTTTAAAGAACACTTTGTTTTCAGACTAGATTTCTGTCTCCAAAAGTGCCAAGGTGTGTGAGCCAAATAAGCCCAGCATCTGGCCCCCTAAACATCACAGAACCTGGGAAGACCCACCACTGTCACAGAGCGAGTCTTGCAGGGTTTCTCCTGTGTAGTAGCAGTATTTCTGCCCACCTGGGCTTCGTGTCCTTGGCAGACCTGCCCTGCAAGCACCATGCAAATCCCTTTCAAAAGCAACTCTTGCCAGTGACTTCTGTTGCCAATACAGCAAGGCCTTGTTACTGGCCAGCCCTTATGCTCTGATTTTCCTCAGTGCTTTTCCCATTCAATCTCTGGGAAATTATTCTTCTGCAGGGCTGGTGGAACAGCCTTTCCCGCATACAATCAAAGAACAGCAGCAGTACCTCACCCACTAGCCAGGCTCAAGATGGCGCACCTGGACTTGAGGCTTCCAATTCCTTTCTTGGTGGTCCCCTGTGTGAAGCCACGGGAGGTGACATCCAGCGGATGCTCTGGGACGGCGCTCCAACTGATAGCTAGAAAATGGCAAATGAAGGAGAGGTCACTTGACACAACGATGTGCCTGCAGTGCCATCTCTGTAGAGCCTTTAGTGATGGAGGAGATCTGCTCTGCAGTCCTTGGAAATATCCTCCCCCCTCCAGGCCAGCCTGCCTCCTCTGACGCCTCTCAAGTCCTGCACCCTCTCTCTGCTCCCTGCTACCAGGTCTCCTACTTCCTCACCCACTACCTGATTCCAAAGGACCTTTAGAAGCAGCGGACATGGCTTCTAGGCCACAACACCTCCTTTCTCCACCACAGGAGTCTGGGCCGAAGGCACCTGCCCATCCATCCAACCAGCAGAAATGGCATGTGCAGCCAGAGGGTCTAAGCTCGGCTCCTGCTCTCCCACCAGCCGAGAGAAGCGCCAGTCGCCTGCCCACCCTGATACACTCGTTTGTCTCCTCATCTCACTTTGGTCTTGTAGAGAAACTTCTGTGAATTTGAGCAGCAAGATCTTTCCTGCAGCGACACTGATGACCCCGCAACATGTCCACCCCCCTAGTTCAAGGGGAAAAACTCAGACACCTTCCCAAAAGTGGCACCGCCAGCCTCACCTGCCCCGCTTGGAACCACCTTTCCTTGGCCTGGTGCACAGCTGGTTTGCACAGCTTTACGGCTGTGGATAAAGCACATCTGTGACTGCACCACTTCTAGCTCTTGAACCCGGAAGCCATCTGGCAAATTCAGAACAGGTCGACACCTGGGGGTGGGGAGAAGAGGAGAGCAATCAGCAGCACAGGAAGTCATCTGTCACCACACTAAGATGCAACCCCAAAGGAAGAGTCCCTGCCTCAAAGTCTGTCATTTGCACTGTTCTTTGAGGGTTCCAGCCACGGAGAAGCAGGGCCTTGGGGCCTAGGAGAGTGACCAAACCTTTTCATCATTCTGGAAATGGTAATTCTGGCCCTTCAGGCTACAAAAAAGGCCTAAGGGCACTAAGGAACAGGACAGGAGGTAAGATTTCAATGCCCTCCAACTACCCCTTACACATACCCATCACAACGAGAAAAGGGTGAAAGAAATTATACCAGTTCAAGTGATTTGCAGAAGGAGAAAAACCCATTTAGAGCTTGCAAACCCAGTGCAAGAAACAAAAAGGTGCTGAGGCAGCAAAGCTAAAATGCAAAAGCAGCAAGAGGAAGACAGGCCAGAGTGGCCTCCCTGCCTGCTGCCTTGCCCAAGATGTCATAACTTCTCATGTACCAATGGCAGTAGAAGAGGATAATCAGAAAACCCCCAAAGATAAAACTGTCAGCAAATGTCTTCCAAGATGGTTAGAGAAATCACCCACCCAACACCAGCACCTAGTCTTCCTCCAAAGAAAAAGGTACTTCTAGACCAAATGGTAATGGGCAGTGTGTCCTGGACCGTTGGGTCATCACCTGACGTGCACAGCATCCCTCCTGCCCACCTGCCAAGAGCTCACCCACCGGTCAACTATGGCCCTCAGCATGGCCTCTGGGCTGAAGGGACACTGAGCCAGGACGATGGTCGACAGGTAGATCGGATGCTGAAGGAAGTGCATCAGGAGGGCTCCTTGCCAGCCCAGTACGTTCCAGCGCGCCAGTTTGTCACTGCAAGACATGGAGGCGGTCTGGGGCCCGCGGCCCGGCTTGACCCGCAAGAGCCCAGTGGTGTGGAAGGCGCTGCCGGGCAGCAAAGAGTCTCCGGCCTTCCCAGGGACACACTTGGCCCCTGTCCTGCAGACGTCCACTACCTTGGTCTCCAGGCCGTTGGTGGCAGCAGCAGGAGGGAGCTCAGCGCCATGAACCAGACCTTCTCCCTCTGCTTTGGGCCTCTTGGGAGTGGGGCCAGCACCCGGCACCTCTTTGGCCTCCCTCTTGAAGGATGCGGTACGGCTCTTGCCAAGGACCTCTGCGTGGTCCAGTGCCTCGTGGGGCTGGGCCTCCACCTCCGCCTCCGTCACGGGGATAATGGAAGCGTCTCCACCTGAGAGAGATCCAAGAAGAGGAAGAGGAGAAGGAGGAAAAGCATTCAGAGCAGGGGTAGGCAACCTTTCCCCTTTAAGGGCCAAGGAGGGACTTCAGCTCCCAGAAGCCTCAGCCATGTTGGCCTATAATAGTCCCCTGTTGGCCAATAGCTCCTGGGATTCTGGGAGCTGAAGTCCCTCCTTGGCCCTTAAAGGGGAAAGGCTGCCTACCCGATTCAGAGGAAGGAAGGAAGGAAGGCAGGCAGGAAGGCAGGCACCCCCTTTACACAGGACGCTAACAGCAGAAGAGAACGGCTGGGTGGGGGCTTTATACACTAGGCCCCCCTGACCTTCAGGACGTTTTAAAGACGCTTTACAGCAAGAAGGCAAACGCCCTCTAGAGGCCAAAACCTCACCAGCCTTCATGGAGATCCGCACTCAAAGTGGCTCTTCCAACATCCTGGCCAGGTAGGCCAGGAGGAGAGCCGGGGGAGGGGGGAGAGGGGCCCCGGAGCCTCCCCGCAGCCAGCCAGCCAGCCAGCCCTCCCTCCTTCCGTTCCCCGCGGCGGCGGCGGCGGGCCACTCACAGGGCGTCTGGCTGGAGAAGAAGAAGAAGCGGACGCCCGGGCGGAGGGCCCACTTGCCTCCCTCGGCGGCCGGGACGAAGATGCTGCTGCTGCCGCCGTTGCCGCTGCCTCTGCCGGCGGCGACGGAGAGCCAAAGCTGGTGCAGGAGGTACCTGGCCGGAGGGAGGGAGGGAGGGAGAGGAGCCGCCGTCACGGGGGGCCGGAGGGGGGCCCCCTCCGCCTCCTCCCGCCCTGGCCCTGGCCCTGGCCCTGCTCCTCCTCCTCCTCGGTCGCCCACCTCTGGAAGCTCCTCTTGGCCACCACCTCGGCGTGGCTGTCGTTCAGGACGTCGCCTGCGGAGGGGAGAGAGGCGTCGGCCGGGAAGCCCGAAGGATCGCCCGCTGAGGGACCCTCCCCCGCCGCCGCCGCCGCCGCCGCCGCCGCCTGGGCCTTCTTACCGGCCCGCCGCATCTCCTCCCGGCCGAGGCACTTGGTCCCGGTGCCCATGGCCACCACCTCCGCCTCCGCCTCCGCCGGCGCCGCCTTCACCACGGCGGCCATCGTCGTCCACTCGCGCCCGGCCTCCGGCTTCCCCCGCTTCGGCAGCTGCGCCTCGTAGTGGGCCAGGCACCGCGCCGCCACCGCATCCGCATCCGCCGCCATCCTGCCCACGTGCAGCGTCACTTCCGGACCCAGGCGGAAGAGGAGGAGCCCCGCCAGGGCTGACCCGCCACCCGGAAGTGCCCTCTTCTTCCTACTCCTCGGAGGCGGCCGGAAGCCCAGAGCGCCCCTCCTGCTTCCGGGAGGTGGCCCAAAAGCAGCCCCGAGACTTCCGGCTGCCCCCAGAAGCGCCAACGAGCCACGAGCGGAGCGGGAAGCGCTTCCCTTCCTTCCTTCCTTCCTCGGGGAGGCAAAGGGGCCCGGGGTCTTCGGGAGCAGCGGAGCCTCGGAGTCTACAGGATCTCTATGCAGCGCAGAGAGAGAGAGAGGGGGACCCTGCAGCACCTTTGAGCAGGGGTAGGCAACCTTTCCCCTTTAAGGGCCAAGGGACTAAAGCCTACTTCCTCAGGTGCATTTGAGGCGGTCCCACTCCCTAAAACTGACTGGCAGTTTACTGCAGAACCAACCCTGTGAGTGGTGTGTTGCTCTCCATTACGCGTTAATATCCACTACAGACTCTAAAGAGATGGCCAGGCAAGAGAAATTTCAAGAAAGATTTCCAGAAACCAAGGACAAACTCATAGCAAAGAACAGCAGCACACAATGTGCCTTTAATTGCAACTGGGAAACCAGACCAGAGTCCCCTGCGCCAGCCGTCTTTCCTCTTCCGCACCCTCACACTGAGGTCCCCTCCGCAGGAGGATTTGGCTGAGTGTCCTTCTTTTTGTCTTCAGGTTTCATGGCTGGAAACAGCAGCACCTCCTGCAAAGACATAAGGGGGGGGGGGGTTCTCACAGCTGGAGGGCCCTGCTTCCCCAGACAAGGTTCATCATGGTCTCCTCTTTGAACTTAGACCAAATCCTCCCTGTGTGCAAAACTGTACTGCATGCTCAGACCTTTGGATCATATCCCTTTTAGCAAGCTGGGGCCCTGCCATCAAGGAGATGGGTTTTGGAGTCCTTGTTGGCATCTTAACAGCTGTCTGGTGGCATGTCAAGAGTCAATTTGATACTTTCTGCATGAGTCTGGCAGTTTAAAACTATAAATTAACTGGGAGACTGTGTCACTTTGTGTTCAGTTTGCCCACTGGCTGTGAGGAGATGCTGAAATCCACCTGCAAAAGGGCTGGGATGGTTCTCTGCTGGAGACCATCTGCTGAATCACTTACCACTAATAGAGCTTACAGCAGTAATATGAGTCCCTGCTCAGCACCAAAGGAACTCTATGAGAACCTGGAAATACATTCAATTTCTGCACAGAAGAGACCTCAGT
Source organism: Phrynosoma blainvillii (assembly GCA_026167975.1). NCBI lineage: Eukaryota > Metazoa > Chordata > Lepidosauria > Squamata > Phrynosomatidae > Phrynosoma > Phrynosoma blainvillii. The sequence goes on along the minus strand of JANUYF010000007.1, from coordinate 31,756,342 downwards.
TTCTCACCATGAACCCTATTGTGTGTGAATGTGACACTAAAGCCTGAGTTTGCCCCCACAGCCTGCCTGAAGAAAGTCCTTGACTGCTAACCTTGATGTTGTTGGAATCTGTTAGGAACATTGTGAGACGATCAATGCCCAGCCCCCAGCCTGCTGTTGGAGGGAGCCCATATTCCAGAGCCGTGCAGAAGTTCTCATCAATAAACATGGCCTCATCATCACCAGCAGCTTTTGCCTGGGGAAAACAAAAGACCATAACACGGTCACCTACTGAGCCACAATCTGTGTATACTGCTCCTCTCCCTGGCAGAGGCTGTCCAAGACCAGGTGGATGTGTCAAAAAGTCCAGGGCAAGAGCTCACCTGGCAGCTCTTCAGAAGTAGGAGGAGCTGCAAAGGCAGACTGAGGTGTCGCCTCTGCCCGTAATGCTCCTCCATTCCACATCCCTCCCCCCAAGTCTTTGGCTTGGTAATGCCTCCCACCCATTTGTAAAGGCAGCATCCACGTGGGCTTTACAGAGACTTCAGTGATGTTCTGCTCAGAAGATAGGAAGCGGTAATCTACGCTTGTAAAGTGTGAGACTACAGGCCCTATCACTTCTCACCTGGTTCCTTACAAGGGCCGCAGGGTTCTCTCCCAGCTCACCTCTTTCAAATTGTTTACATTTAGTAGTCCATCTGCTCTTTGTCCCAGATATACGGCCTCCCCACAGACCTCTCTCTGGTTTCTCTTCTGGTGAGAGGGCAAATATATGCTCTCTCTTTCAACAACAGAATGGCTACCTCCTGAAAGTCCTCAAGATAATGCAGGCACAGCCAGTATCCTCAACCAGAGTCTGAGCGCATCAAAAACTCTGCTGACAAGCAGTGAGAAAGGAAGCAATGCGTCAGAGGCCAAGCACCCCCTCCCCAAACCTAAGATGGCTTGTGGCTGGACAGAGGACCTGCTGCTCAAAACGAGGATGCCAAGGGGATCTGTCAAGGTTAACCTCTCTCCACCTCACCAGGCAGCACTCAAGGGAAGTACTTTAGGGCTCCCAGTTCATTCCATCTCTCTTTTTCACACACACACAGAGCCTTTTATTCTTGGAGCCAGGAGAGAGTTCCAGGCTTAAGCCATCCACCCATTTAAGAGGGGACGTCCTCCAGACAGGCGGATAGGGCTGCAAAGGCTCAGGGGCTTTTGGCCCTGAAGGGAGACATGAGACAGGACCCTCCACACAAGCACCACTCTCTCCAGTTCCCATTCATTTTGAGCCTCGTTGCTGCAGGCCAAACCTAACCTGGAGGGGCTTGTGAGGGGAGGGGGAAGCCCACTGCCCAGTTTCATGGCCTGGATGAGGAGACCCACAGGAAAGCACAGTTCATGAGGCCCCACCCTCCATTACACTCTTAATCTGAGTTCATACCTTGGCCTGATCCTCAAAGAGCTGCCGCTGCCAAAAGGGGTCATTCAGTTCGGTGTAGGCATTGCAGACCTCCTTCTTCATGACAAAAAGCTCAAAGCGCTCTGTCAGTCCCTGCCGAACGCGGTGCCTGCAGAAAGAGGGCAGGAGGAGAGGTCTGCAGACTCACCCAGCGCAGATGCTGCTGCTGTTGTTCTAAAGCCCCTTGGTAGGTTTAAAGGAAGACCACCCCCATCCCTGCCAAATTCTGCAATACACTCTTTAAGCTGAATGAGCAGTTCTCCAGAGACACATAGACACTCTGGCAAGATTTCCCTTCTGCTCTGCTCACCATTTAGCAAGGGGGCTCATGATCTGTGGGTGATCACAGATGAAAGTGGGGTTGATGAAGGTGACTTCCAAAAATTCACCAACAAGCTGGAAAGTCCGGCAGCAGAGGAGGGTATGCAAGGAAAAAAGAAAGAAAGGATTTCAAACTGTGATTTCCAACAATCACTCCATTGCAGAAATGGCACAAGCACCACTAGCCCTCTTTGGCATTTCAAAGCAATTCCCCTTCCAAATGATGATAGAAATTCAGGTCTAAGACAGAAATTCAAGCATGCTATACACTCAGGGATGGCTACAACATTGTATTTTCCAGAGAGGCATATTGTCTCTTCCCTACTCCAGAAGCAATTTGGTTAACAGCCATGAGTAAGTCGTGTAGTGCTAATTGATCACCAACCCCAGAAAGCTGTCAGGAATCCTCATCATTTCTGGATTGCAACCAGCTCCCCATCTGCTTTACCCTGCCTCTAGAAGGCCTTGCTCCTTTGCCAAAACCACTTCGTCAGCCACTTTGCAGGTCACAAAGTGGTTGGATGTGAGCCACTAAGGGCTCCCTGTTCATAGAGGCTGACATTACACCCAGCTCTTCTCACCTTATCGAGGAGCCTGGCTGTAGACCGAGGAGGCGGACACTCAACTCCTCTCTCTTCACAGATCACATCAAAGAATTTGCGAGTCTCTGTGAATAATAGAGGGAAACATTCAAAGTCTTTGCCTTCCCCAGTTTGAGAAGGGCCAGAATCACTCATTCGCTCCTCACATTGCCAGAAACAACAATGACCTCCAGGTAAATAAAAGGATGACTGATGCCAGAGACTACACAGTCTGAGGCAGAATAACAAACTTACTGTCTCTCATGCAAGGCAGGCAAACTGACTGTAAGAGGCACAGAGAGATGGCATTCAGGCCCAGCCCACATTTCACACATAGGAAAGGAATCCCTCAGCCCAATTGCTCACCAGGGAGCTCTGGCTGAGGGTCCTTTTGGACCAAGAGGAGGATAAACATTCCCAGAATATGACAAAGGCTTCTTTTCTCACCTTCTGTCTCAAACTGATCAACAGCGGGAAATTTCATGCCCAACACTCTCTCCAGCTCATCCACCATGCTGATCTTCCGGAAGGGTGGAGTGAAATCTATTTCGTACGCCTGGCCCTCCGGTCCTTCCGGGTGATACATCACCTTATAGCTGCCTGTGATGTGTTTCACCATCCCTGCAAGAGAACCGCTCCACTTTAGTCACACTGGTTGATGTTCTGGCCCTACTCTTCTCTTCTCCCACTGTGCCACCAAGCCCTTAATATTTTGGTGACAAACCTGAAAGTAGCTGTTCTGTGATCTCCATCAAGTCATGGTAGTCTGCATAAGCCATGTAAAATTCACAGGTGGTGAATTCTGGGTTGTGGGTTAAATCAATGCCTTCATTCCGGAATTGGCGCCCAATTTCATAGACACGGTCCATGCCACCGACCACCAACATCTAAAACACACAGAGAGACAAGTGAATCCTCCAGCAGGTGACTCGGAAGTGCCACTTCATCACTATGTGAGCTTGCTTTGAATTGCTTATCTGAACTTCAAATCTGTTAAATCAATTTACTGTCAAATTTCAGGACACTAAATTCATTGGACATTTCAATACACGCACCAGGAAGAAATAAGCCCAAGTATATGGGTAGAAAGCATTTTCTGTTTTTATCATTGCCGGCAGTCACCTCCACCAGTCCTCCTCCACTTCTTGAGACACAGGGCATCTTGGCAGGAAGAGGGAGGTCTTTCACTGGCACTTCAGACTGGGCCTCCCAAGCTGGCATCGTTTTGGTGACCCTATTCACTATAGCCTGCAGCAACAGCCGCACATCTGTCCTCTGGTGTCCCAGGTGACCTTTGGGCAGAGGAGCCTCAACCCAGCCAGGGAATCCCTTTTCACCCTCCTGTTCCTTTGACCCCAGGGTTCACCTTGTGGTAGAGCTCCGGAGCAACACGCATATACAAGTTCATGTCCAGCTCATTGTGGTGGGTGATGAAAGGCTTTGCCACAGCCCCACCAGGGATAATGTTCATCATGGGTGTCTCCACCTAGCCGAGGAACAAACACACACAGAGAGTGAGCCATGATGCACCAGCAAATCATGGCAAATGCCCCATCTCAAAAGCATCTTTTTTGTGGCAAAGAATTTAGCAACTTCCAAAAAATAATCAGGTATCAATATAAAATGGTTATTGGTGACTGCTAAGCCGTTGGGCCAACCTCCACCTGCCACTGCTGTGTGAGTGGCCCTACTCCTGGACTGCTGTCAGACCTGTGACTCACTCATTTTCTGTTCTCTTAAGTTGGAAGGGGAGGCAAAGAGAAAAATTGAGAGCCTCAGATTTACTCTGTACTGCACCATATGAAAGTGATACTTGAGTCAAATTTGTTAGGATTATTTTATTTTATTTTATTTAACTAAGTTTGGGATGTAATAAACTCTGCATCTTAATTTTATTTTACTTTTTCTCCCAACAGAATCTTCTTTAAAATGTTCCTACAGCCAGCAATCATAGCAGTCTGTGGCACTCTGGGCAATTTCCCCCTTTTTTTCATCCTTGTGTTGCTCCCTTTTGCCTAGGACCAGTCTTACACTCACAAAAAAAGAGCCAAAATTCTGCTCCCATGACTGACAGAGCAAATTAAAGTGTGATGGTTACTGGACATAGTAGAGCAGTTTTATTTTCATCTTGATTTTCAGTCTGGAAGTTTGGGCAACCTAGAGGCAAAATGCACCATAATTTCGGTCCCAAGAGCCCCTGCCCTGGCTGTCTTTGGTAAGCATTGTCTATTCCAGTAAGGGCCTTTGCAGACTGCCAGAAATAGTGCAAATTGAGTCCACTTTAACTGCCCTAGCTCAATGCTAGGGAATCATGGGAACTGTAGTTTATTGTGGCACCATAGTTCCCTGACAGAGAAGGCTCAATGTCTCAGAAAAAAATACCAATTCCCATGATTCCCTAGCACTGAGCCAGGGCAGTTAAAGTGGACTCAATTTGCACTATTTCTAGCAGTCTGCAAAGCCCCTAAGTCTGTTGTTTTGTGTCACTGTTATTTTGTGGCACTGTTACAATTTTATCTAGGATTCTGTCTTTGCTCTGCTTCTCTTGCATCTTAGGACATTCTGATTGTATACTGCTTTACGACATCCTGAGTAGTGTCTCAGGGTGTGTAAAATTTTGAAAGCCCAGAACGTGCATTTAAATTAAGACAAACTACAGGAGAATGCAAACCTTCCTATTAAGTTTCTACATGCTGTGAGAGTTTCATCTTGTTATTATTACTACTATATTTATTTACATACAATTTTCTTCCTAGTCTGGAATTCTAGACAACTTACAAAAACATATACAGCTGAAAAAAATCACAAAAAATAAAATAAAATACAAGCATAAACATAGAATCATAGAATCATAGAGTTGGAAGAGACCACAAGGGCCATCCAGTCCAACCCCCTGCCATGCAGGAACTCCCAATCAAAGCATCCTTGACAGATGGCCATCCAGCCTCTGCTTAAAGACCTCCAAGGAAGGAGACTCCACTACTCTCCGAGGGAGAAATGTGTTCCACTGTCGAACCGCCCTTACTGTCAGGAAGTTCCTCCTAATGTTGAGGTGGAATCTCTTTTCTTGCAGCTTGCATCCATTGTTTCAGGTCCTAGTCTCTGGAGCAGCAGAAAACAAGCTTGTTCCCTCCTCGATATGACATCCCTTCAAATATTTAAACACGGCTATCATATCACCTCTCAGCCTTCTCTTCTCCAGGCTAAACATCCCCAGCTCCCTAAGTCGTTCCTCATAGGGATTCATGGGTTTCCAGACCCTTCACCATTTAAGTTGCCCTCCTTTGGACACGCTCCAGTTTCTCCACATCCTTTTTGAATTGTGGTGCCCAGAACTGGACACAGTATTCCAGGTGAGGCCAGACCAAAGCAGAATAGAGTGGCACTATTACTTCTCTTGATGTAGACACTATACTTCTACTGATGCAGCCTAAAATTGCATTGGCCTTTTTAGCTGCTGCATCACACTGTTGACTCATGTTCAACTTGTGGTCCACCTGGATTCCTAGATCCCTTTCACAGGTAGTCTCATTCAGCCAGGTGTCCCCCATTGTATATCTGTACTTTTCGTTTTTCTGCCCTAAGTGCAGTACCTTACATTTCTCTGTGTTGAATTTCATTTTGTTAGCTTTGGCCCAACTTTCTAGTCTGTTCAAGTCATTTTGAATTTTGATCCTGTCCTCTGGGGTATTAGCTACTCCTCCTAATTTGGTGTCGTCTGCAAATTTGATAACTATGCCCCCAATACCATCATCCAAGTCATTAATAAAGATATTGAATAGCACTGGGCCCAGGACAGAGCCCTGTGGCACCCCACTGGTCACTTCTTTCCAGGTTGAAAAGGAGCCATTGTTGAGCACCCTTTGCGTTCGACCAGTTAACCAATTACAAATCCATGTAACAGTTACTTTGTCTAGCCCACATTTTACCAACTTGCTTGCAAGAATGTCATGGGGAACCTTGTCAAAGGCCTTACTGAAATCAAGATATACTATATCCACAGCATTCCCTTCGTCTACCAAGCTGGTAATTTTATCAAAAAAAGAGATCAGATTTGTCTGGCATGACCTGTTTCTCTGAAACCCATGTTGACTTTTTGTGATTATGAAATTACCTTCCAGATGTTCACAGACTCTCTGTTTAATGATCTGCTCCAGAATCTTTCCTGGTATTGATGTCAGACTAACTGGACGATAATTGTTGGGATCCTCTTTTTTCCCCTTTTTGAAGATGGGGACAACATTTGCCCTCCTCCAGTCCGCTGGGACCTCTCCTGTTTTCCAGGAATTCTCAAAGATTATTGCCAATGGTTCTGATATTACATTTGCCAGTTCTTTTAATACCCTTGGATGTAATTCATCTGGTCCTGGAGACTTATATTCATCTAGATTAACTAGATGTTTCTGTACTATCTCTTTACTTATTCTGTGCTGAAATTCTCCTATTCTGTCCTCTGCTCCATTATCCTCAAGTTGAGCACCCTTTGCCTTTTCTGAGAAGACTGAAGCAAAGAAGGTGTTGAGTAATTCTGCCTTTTCTCTGTCCCCTGTTAACTTTTTGCCATCTTCTCTGTCCCCTGTTAACTTTTTGCCATCTATCAATAGATTTAAGATGAACTAAAATCATAACTGATTTTTCAGGAATTGTCCAAGCTGAAAAGCACTTACCTCCAGAAAGCCCAACTCATCTAGGAAGGTTCGAAGGTATGTTATTATCTTTGCTCGGATTATGAACTTTTGTCTCACAAAATCATTAAGAATTAAATCCAGGTATCTCTGCCGAAATCTGGTTTCCTAAAAGATGGGGGGTGGGGGGGGTGGAGATATAGAGTTCAAAACAACTAAACAAAATGAAAACCAAGTGATTTAATACTCTCAAAGGCCATGAAGCAAGGCGGCCAGAGAGAACGATACCTTGTCTTTGAGACCAAAATGAAGATGAGGCAGCATGTGAAGGCATGGAGAGAGCAGAGTGATTTCATATGGGATAATACTCAATTCCCCTTTCTTTGTTTTGCCAGGATTTCCCTGGATCCCAACTATGTCTCCACGGCGAAGCTTGTTGTTAATGTGCACGTATTCTTCTTCGGACTTGTAGTTCCTGGAAAAAGATTTTCACGAAATGCCTTTTACTGAAAACAACTTTTCCCAGCAAGCATTTTGTTCAACTCTGTGCATGAAAGAGACAGACACAATGTGTTATTTGTCTGCTGGAGATTATTTCTATGAAAACGCTTTCTAGTCTACCTCAACTAGAAGTTAAAGTCAATTAACAATAAATAAGGACTGAGATGAAAATGTTCTCTATCATCATTATATTAATAATAATGATTGGAGAGCCTTGTCATCTCAGTCTCTGATGCCCAGACTGCAGGAAGCTCCCACCCCACCCCAGATTTAAAGAGGCACCCAGAAAAAAGTTATGAGTTGGGACGATTGCAGTAATTAAGGGATATTCTCGTTTCCAGTCTTTCTCTTATATATAAAACAAGGGCTGACCAAAGAAGTAAGCGGAATACACAAAACAAGAATGTAAGAATAAAGAAGTGAATGGACTATAGAAATATACAGAGTCCTGCGATGTTTACCTGGAATTTGCCATAACTTGCAACTTAACTCCCTCCCCGCGAAGATCGTAGAAGATCAGCTTCCCTCCAGAAGCGCGTTTCGCATGGATCCGGCCTAAAGGACACGAGAGACAAAGGCGACCGCAGCAGCGGGTCAGGGCAGCCTCCTGGGATGACCAGGGCCGCCGAGGGGCACGGCCAGAGGGAGAGAGGGAGATGGGGGGGGCTGGTGTGTCCGTGTGTGTGTGTCCCAAGGGGGTCTCCGCGGAGGAGGTGTCCTGGGGCTGCTCACCTGCCACCCGGAGGGAGACGGCGTCCAGGTGCTGCCCGGGCTGCAGGTGGCCGTAGCGGTCGAGGAAGTCGGCCAGGGAGAGGTCCACGTGGAACTTGTGCGGGTAGGGCTGCTCCCCGGAGGCCTTCAGCTGCTGCACCGCCTGGCTCCGGATCCGGAAGTATTGCTGCGGGAGGAGAGCCGGGTCAGGGAGGAGCAGGAGGGGAAGGGAAGGGGAGGGGAGGGGAGGGGAGGACTGGGACCACCGGCGGCCCGCTCTCACGTTGGGGTCGAGGGCCTCCTCGTCCTCGGCGGGGGCTTCCTGCGGCCGCTCCTGCTGCTCCTTGATCCGCGCCTCCTTCTCGGCCGCCTTCCGCTCGGCCTTCAGCCGCCGCTTCGCTTCGCTGCCCAGAGAGAGGGAGAGAGAGAGAGAGAGAGAGGGAGCCCGTCAGCCTCGGCCTCCTTCCCTCCCTCCCTCCCTCCGTGGCAGTGGGAGTGGGAGCCCCGTCCCACCTGGCCCTCTCCGGCGGCCCTTCCCTTGCGCTCCTCCCGCCGCCGCCGCGGAGGAGGAGGAGGAGGGGGAGGAAGAGGGGCCGGCAGCGGCGGAGGGCCGGCAGGGGCCTCGGGGTCACGCGGAGGCCGAACATGGCGGGCGGGCGGTCGCTCGCTCGCTCGCTCTCTCTCTCCCCCGCGGGCGGCGGACTCACTTCTTGCTCAGCCGGGGAGGCTCCGGACCCGCGCCCGAAGGGACCCTCATGGCCGCCGCTGCCTCCGCCATCCCCAAGCGTCGCGTCACCGCCGGAAGGAAGGAAGGAAGGAAGCAAGGGAGGCAGGCCGGAAGGGGCGGGACCGGAAGTCTCGCCGCCGCCGCCGCCGCTGGTGCGCATGCGCAGGGGGTCATTGGGCGGGGCGCGGCCAGGGCGCCTCTAGGCGCGTGCAGAGCGCGGAGCCGTCCCTAAACGCCTTCGATCCGGACCCTGAGGCCAAAGGTCCCTCCGCCTCGCTCGCCCGGCGCTTCTCTCCCGGCAGGAAAGGAACGCGGAGCCCGGCGGCGGCGGCGGCGATGGCGATGGCGATGGAGGGAGAAGGAGGAGCCGGAGCAGCAGCAGCAGAAGGCCTCTTCCAGCGGGCCAGCCGGGAGTTCGAGGACAGCGAGGTAGGAAGGGAAGGGAAGGGCGCCGGGCCTGGCTCCGGGGGCCGAGCGAGGGAGGGAGGGAGGGAGGGCTGGCCAAGGGTGCCCTTGAGCCAGAGGCCGAGGCCGAGGGGTCTCCGGGGGTCGGCCAGACAGAGGGACCGGCCCAGGCCTAGGCCTCTCCCGGGAAACCTCCCTGGAGCAGTGCTTCCCGCCGAGGAAAGTGGGATGTCTGCCCTGTCAGCCGTTGGGCCTCCTCCGTTGACTCCGAGACGCTTCGCGCAAAGTGGGAAACCGGTTTAGCCTCTCAAGATCGCTTTAACTTGCCGAATGCGGAGGTTTGGGGATTGTTTGGATTCTTTCAAGCGTTGCAAACAGTTTGTGTGGAAGCTGCTTGTACCCGCCGTGAAGCGGACGGAGCAGGATAGAAATATCTGCCCAGAGGGCAAGCACAGCCCGCCTTCCTTCCTTCCCTACCCTCCTTCCTCCCTTCCTCCCTCCCTCCCTCCTTCCTTCCTTCCTTCCTTCCTTCCCTCCTTCCTTCCTCCCCTCTGGCCCTGACCACGTACATTATCCAGCCGCCGGCCTTGGGTCCAGAAGGGAGCCCCTGTGGACACTGAGGGCCAGCTACAAGTAACTGGAGGAAGCAGAAGTTTCAGGACACGTTTCCCAGTCAGCGCCTCTGTTTTCTGAGTGGACAAGTAGCAGGCCCTTGCCTGTTGTCACGGAGGCCATTGGGAGCTAACAAAAGGTCGCACACTTTTGTACGCACACTCACACACACGCACACACACACACTCGGACACCCATGGACGCTAACTTCTGTTCTCCTTCCAGCTGGTTGTGCCCCTTTCCTCCACTGCCATCTCATCAGAATACCAGAAAACCAGTCTGTGGCTTGAATAGCATCCGCCATTAAATTTTACCCGAGGGGGGGGCACTTTCTGAGAGCTTCTGTGTCACTCCTTTTGTCCTTCTGGTCGTCATATCCTAGCCTGCATTTGGCATTCAGCTAAGTGTCTACTTCTTCCACTCTTAAAAGATGCCTGGTGGCTGGATCCTGAAATGTCCTAAAACATCTTCTTTCTAGGGAGATGGGGAAAGCCTTTACTCTGCAGAAGATGGACTTCTGCAACACAAGGAGCTAAAAACGTCGGGAGGAGCAACCGCTGCACCTCCTCATCTCCCAACTGGGGTGCTGCAAAAGATGTCACAAGAAGATCCCCCTGAGCCCCAAATCCTGGTTCCTGCAGAAGGGCCACCTGTGGGTCCCTCGGCCGCAGAGGTGGCCTTGGCCATGCAGGACATGGAGCACTTCATGGAGCAGTTTGGCCTGGACCTGGAGGCTGTGGCACAAGCCTTCCTGAAAAACAGTGGAGAGGTAGCAGCGGTGGACAGTTGCCTGAGGACGGGGCAGCGCTCGGACGGTTGCCCTCTGTGGAGCAGGCAAGACGACGCAGATTTGCTGAAGGGGGATAAGGATCTTAGAAACAGGCTAGTGGCCAGGTACGGAGCAGAGAACGTGGACAAGCGAGAGGCATTCAGGAAGAGTTAGCTGCCAGATGGGACCGCTGGTTGTGGGTTGGTTGTCCTTCTTGGGTCTTCTCTGCCACCCACTGGCTGTACTTTCGGGGAGGATCTTTGGAGGCAAAGCAGCATTCTCTGACGGAGGACAAAGAACAGCGGCTGCATTCAACCCTGCATTCAGGGTTCCTTTCCACTTTCTTTCTTTTGACCTTGTTTATAAGCCAACCCCTTTTCTCTCCTTTCAGGAGATACCTAGCGATTGTGGTTGTATGACAGATATTAACTCAGTAACACAGTTTTGTCGTGTAATACAGTAACTTTGGATGTTGAACCAGAAACACGCTTTTGGATGCTCTGTTCCTACCTTATGTATCTATTAATGGGAAGATTTGCTTTAAGCTAGCTTGTATCACTTGCTATATGCCTCTGCTTGGGTGCCTCACATGAGTGCCCCTGTGTGCCCAAGAGTTTAGTATGAGATGTTTCTCACTAGCCAACCAAAGTATGGTGCAGTCATGGGCTGTAGGGCAAGGCAGGATCTTATCTGGAACATCACCCTTTGGTAAGAGCTTATGGCTTGACAGAGGGAAGGGTTTGGTGGTTTACATTCTGCACCAAAGTCCTGGTAAGAGGTATGGCTTTCCCACTTACCTGAACTGGGCTGTTCCTTTGTTTTGGCCTCTCGTGTTGATCTTGTGCATGGCAGGGGCTGATTCATGGGTGCTGCCTGCCAGGGCACTGTGGGGCCGGCTTGCAAGTTCCAGGCTGTGACTCTGTAATAATATATCAGCCTTGGCCAAGAGAGTGGCTTTATTCTACGCTAACCAAAGCCTGTCAATTTTCTGTGCTTTTCTACAAATGGGAGGTATCGAGGTGGCCAGAGTGAGACAGTTCCATCTCTTTTCTGATTAATGTGCTTTTACACCTCCTTGACTGGCCCCAGCATGTGCTAAAAATGCCTTTCAGCCTCGTTCCAGCTCAGTTGCATGTAGCCTCTTTAGACTCTAGCATTGCTCACATTACCTTATGGAATTCACCAGTCCCTCCCTTTCCATTAAACATTAACGATAAAGAGTTCTGTGGCTTCTTAAAGGAAAAACATGTTATGATGGCATATGGGCCATAATGAAGTTTAGGGTATGCACAAGTCTTTGCTTTGTTGTAGGTGTGTATCTGCATAGCTGGTAAAGGGAGAGGGGTGAGAATTGTAATCCGCAAGGTCAGTGCTGCCTGTGTGTGTGTAGGGGGTCACTTTCTCACCAGTGTTCATCCCCAGAACAGTTGTCAGATGACAAGAGAGGCCTCCTTGTGTTGATGAGTTGATTTACTCCCTTTGCCCTGTCCAAGCCATCAAAGAGGGAGTTGGGCCTCTTGGTGAATTGTAGTCCTACCCTGTCTTTGTAAGCTGTCTGTCATAGATTCTTTGGTCAGGAATAGGAACCTTAAGGCCAGCAGCAGAGTCTCCAGGGAGCCATACAGGTCTCCCTCTTGCTTTCCAAACATTCCCATCATTTATGGTGTGGAGAAAGGGGAGAGGGAACAGCTTTGCTCCCATCATCCTGGAAACCAAAGGGACCCCCCACCACCACCTCAGAGCTGAAATGTGGGTGATTCAAGACAGATGCCCTGAGGCAGGGGAGCACACGTTGCCTCCCTCCCAGAACTTGGGGGGGGGGGGTCACACTTTCTTTCATTGTTACCTTCAAAGTGTCTGCAGGAGATTCTGTGACTCTTCTGGAAATCAGCACATGGGGAGCAGGTGCACAGCCTGATTTCAAGTAAGACTGAGCTGTTGACCAGCCACTAGACAGCTGCTGGTCATGCTATCAGGGGCTGCTTCTGCAGGAGGACGGTGGGCACACTGCCCACCTGTCCTGGTTCTGCAGGGAGCATGCACACAGCTCCGCAGCTGAAGTGATGAAGGATTGGCGGCAGCATCAGCAGCAGGAAGGGAGACCCTGGGGGCCACAAAGAGCCACAGGGGCCCTCATGCTCCCCTTCCTCCCTGTGCAGTGCTGATCAAGTGTTTTGTTCTATGTAAGTGTTGCTGACAACTAATGGCACATGTTACCTTGGAAGAAGAGTGTGGGCCCTTCCTGTGGCCTTGTGGATGGTGAAACAGTTCAGTCCTCTGGTGGTCTTTCCAGAATAGACCTGAGAGCCTCGTTCCTTTGTCTGTATTGCCATTATGTGCTCTGGTGGTATTGGTGGGGAGCAGTTTTAGGTTGGGTGTTGCTTGTAGGGAAACACAAGACTTCCTCCCAGCCCTGCTGTTCTGTTGATCTGCCTGCATTGGGGCCTTCAGAAAGAGGCATACGAAGTGCTTGCTGTGGGCATGCAGTCCTGGGCTGGATTTGCAGCTGTCCTCCTGTGTTCTGTTCATTTCTAGGAACTTATGGCATTAGCCATGAATGCTGGAAATGTTGTCTGCAGCCCCCTTTAACCAACCTTTGGCTGAGGATTCAGGTTAAAGGGAAGTGGCAGAAGCCACAGAAGGGCACACAATTTTTGTGAAGGTCTCAAGAGTGTGGGGTGCATTTGTGACCCATCCTGGTGAATGCAGCTTGGAGACATATGTGTAAATACAGAGCGTCCCCCCATTCCACCCGTCCTGCATTCTTAGGTTGTCTTTTACCCACCTGCTGGAGGCAGCACCCACCCATTCCCTGACAGATCTAGTGATCAGGGCAGGAGGAGAGGTCTCACCAGTTTAGAAAATTACTGTTGTTCTACTGATTCATTTTGTGTGTGGGGGGTGGTGGTGGTGGTGGTGTTATTCCCAAAGTGACTTGTAATACAAATAATATGCAATAAACCCTTTCTTGAAGCTAGCAATACAAATTTTACATTAAATGAATCCATTCTATCTAGCAGTCACTGTGCTGTCATTCAGGACAGTTCAGTAGTGTTTCTGGGGCAGGTGGTGGGGAGAGGTGGTTTTAAACTGTTGCAGCAAGGACAACCAAAGGTGTGTGGCTCCTGAAAGGCCAGCAAGTGTTATTTTGCATCAGTCATTGTGCTTGCAGTGGCCCATCTGCATCAGAGGCATGATGGGCTTCTTCTTTGTGGCCAGCATTTCTTGCATTGCTTTCCCTTCTAGCTGTTCTGATTTTTCTTCTCCTCCACCTAGAGGTGCAACTCCGCTGCCTCTTCATCCTTGGAGCAGACTGGGGATTCAAGGGTCATCTGCTTTTGTCTGCATGGATGTCTGTGCATGGATATCCTGGCAAAACAGCCAGGATAACACATTGTATTTTGTACCTTTTGTGTTTCTGTTTGCCTGCATCCCTCTCCCTCCCTGCAGCTCGGGTTTAATAACAATCTGCAAGCCCCTTATTGTGGCAATGCTTTGCTTAGGCCAAGCCAAAGGTAGAACATACACTGTGGGTCTTCCTCGGGCAGGGATGCGGGGGAGCTCTAGGGCAGCTGCTTTCCCTCCCTGGGTTGTTTTTTTCCTTAATTGCCCGATGAAGAAGTTGGTGGGCTTTGAAAGCTAGCGTGACATATTTTGCAGCTTTGGGTTAGCCCAATACAATTATCCCCATGATATGGACTTTGACTTTTATTTTATGGCCAACCCTTGCAGCTTCCCCCCCCCCCCTTTTTCGTCTTTCCCCAATGCTAGGTAAGGCTGGGCTCTGTGTCTCGGATGCATATCGGCCACTGCCGCCCATGAAAGGTTTTATGCCCAATAAAGCTTGTTGGTCTTTGAGGTGCTACAAGATTCTCTGTTGGTTTTTCACAGGTATTCCAACTCATTTCTCAGAGTAAATATGCGCAACCTCAGAGTGTTAGCAAAGTGTATTTGCATTGGTGCAAAGAGTTAAACATCACTGTGAAGAAGAGGAACCTTCTTCCTGGCTGAGTGTTTCTGGTGTGACTTGGCTGGGTTGTGGGAGGGGAGAGAGACCCTTCCTTTTGTCGCCCCTTTCCTCTATGTCTCCCTCCTGCCCTTGGATCTCCTCCTCCTCCTGAGTTATGCTCTGGGGCAGAAGGGAGCATTTCTGCACTGAGAAGGGCAGCCCCTGGCTTTGCAGCCCTGGGAAGGAAGTTGGAACAGTGTGGAAGGTGTTAGGAACAGGACACTTTCCTGTGGCATTGGTGGTCAGGGTGTGTCCATCCTCAGATGCTCCGGTTAGAGCCAGAGAGTCTGGGGTTGGGTTAGAAGGCTGCTCCAGGCTTGAAGGTCAATGCAGCAAGCCAAGGAGGTAGAGGAGACCTAACTGGTCCAACCACAGCAACTCTCCATGTGGGCCTTCTCTAGCAACAGGCCACTTTCCTGTGGGAATCCAGTCTGTGCCATTCTTTAGGAAAGCCAGTCAGGAGCCATGGGCTGAACTTTCTTGCTGCACAAGTATGTGGCTGCAGGTTCTCCCTCACACTCCTTCGTGGGTCTGGTGGGCTCCGTTTCTCCCACCTGGACAAGAAAAGGTCCTTCTACCAGCTATTTTGTGCTGGCCAGGAGGGCGAAAGGTTGAGCATTAAGAGTGCCCTTCTGCCAATTCAGGGAGCCATGTGACTGGGAGGGGCCCCACCTGGTTTGGGGTGGCAGGAGCCTTTAGCTTCCTCTTGTTTGAGACTACAACTCCTGGTCTCCCTCCCTGAGTTGGGGGCTGGAGGCAAGGTGAGCCAGTTAGTTCACTCATGTCAAAGAGAAGGTAGCCTGGTGGTCCCATTGTGGTGTCGCCTTGTCTTTTATGTGGGGAAAGTGGGGCCAGGGACTCCCAGGTTCATTGGCCCATGCTACCTACCAGCCACTGGCTAATGCCCAGCCTGGCACTTGCCATCCCCTTGGCTTGCTGCATTGGCCTTCCAGCAACTTCTAACTAGGCCATTAGGAGATTTCAGACTCTGGCAGCCTGCCACCCACTTTGCCCCCAGCCTGCTGTCTTGCACCCGATCCACACGCACTCTGCCCCCTCCTCCAGCTCAGCTGCTGGAGTCGCTTGTTGAGGCTTCCCAGCTGGGCTGGCCATGATCATGCAGAAGGCTCAGTGCCAGGTCCTGCTGCTCTTCCTCAGAGGAAACCATCCGGTAGCCCAGCAAGTTCATGGCCTCCTGGCAGATGGCTTGCAGCTTGGCTACTTGGAGGTAAGGGAGGCTACTCCTCCAGGCGTGTGACACATTCACTGCGTCCCGGGAGCTGGTGTCGAAGGCCGCCCTGCCCAGGCCCTGCCCATGAGTGATGTTGTGCACCCACTGCCGAAGATAGGGTGGGAAGCCCAGTCCCACAAAGCTGTAGAGCTCAGCAGCCTTGCCCATGGGATCCTGGGCGATATCTTCATAGCGAACCAGCCAGTAGCGGCCTTGGAGGGCAGAGGGGAGGGCCCGCTGGGCCTCGGTGTACACCGCAACGTGGCTCTTGCAGACCTCCCGCATGACGGTGTAGGCCTCCTGCTCCGGCTCTAACTGCTTGGGGGGGTTCCTGCCCCTTGCCACAATCTTGCTGCCAAGGGAGAGTGCGGGCGCAGTGCCGTCGCGGGTACGGGAGCGGAAAACGGCCCGGGGGTCGCGGACCAGGTGGATTATTTTGAGGTTGAGGGAGGGGTCAGTGAGGAGGGGGTAGAGGACGCGCAGGTCCAGGATGCGGACCTCCTTCACTGCAACATGGCTGTAGGTCTTGCAGGCCTCCTCCACTGTGCTGAAGGGGTATCGGCTGCAGAGGGCCCGGCAGGCCTGCTTGGAGACAATCTCATCGCGCTGGAATAAGGCACATGCAGGCGGGGAGCAAAGGGCCCGGCTGGCCTCCCACTGAAAGAGCGCAGATTTGTTCCTCCGCTCTGGCATGTAGGCATCAAAGACGGACATGTCGCACTTCAAGACGGAGCGGATGAGGTCCCGCACTGCCATGTGCAAGACCTTGGGGCTGTTCTGGTGCATGGTGGCCCAGATGTGCCAGGCCGGCTCCATCAGGTAGAAGACGTCAGGATGCTGGCTGAAGAGCTGGCCTACGAAGGAGGACCCTGACCGCCAGGAGGAGAAGATGAGGACGTGGGCCCCGGCCGGCTTCTCCCCCCGGGGGCCCCTGCTCCCCTGGTGCTCTGTGAAGAAACAGAGAAGGACCAGCGCCTGGATCGCCAAGATCAAGAACAGCTCTAGCCGCTGAAACATCCGCATGGCTGCTGAGATCCTGGGAAATGGGGCAGGGCGTGGGGAGAATGGGCAGCAGAGAAAGAGAGAGAGAGAGTGCACATCTATCAGACTCCTGAGCCACAGCAGCGGTCCCAGTGGCTTCTCTTTGGGTTCCCACTCAGGAGCTCCCAAGTGGTGGCACCTCAGCTCCAAGTGAGGCCAAGCAGGCAGGGCAAGAGGAGGTCCAGGGAAACTGCTGGTGGTTGTGGGGAAGCTAACAGCAGGTGGGCTGGGCTGCTTCTTCCACCCCTTGCCTCCTGGGTGGGTCACAAGCCCCCGGCATGGGGTCAGGACAGAGAAAGGGGGGTAGTCTTCACGCAGCCCCTCTTACATTGTGGAACTCCCTGCTGTCCCTTGAAGAGTGGCTGCCTACTTGGCTTGGGAAAGGGAGCAGGTGATTCATGAGACACCCAAAGCATCATTGGCTGCTCCTTCTCCGGGTGTCTGGCTGCCATCTCCCTCCCCAGGGCCACCTGTCTCTGAACGCCAGCCGCAGGAGGGAGGGAGGGGGTGCTTGCTCTTCTCTTCCCTGGCGGGGGCTTCCTGTGACTCCGGGGGTCCCGCTGTGCAGACAAGGTGCTACGGAGCCCACGGTTGCTCTTTGTGGTGACCCGCCTCTGAAAGTGTGCCGCCACCGATTCCACTGTGCTCAACCTTACCACTGACTTAATCTCAGTTAGTGAGCCACAAAGGAGCGCACGTGTGTTTGCATATATGTGTGCAAACAAAATGATTTATTTAAGAGAAGATAACTAAACTATTCACCGCTGCAGGTTCTTCAAATGCATGTGGTTAGTTTAGTTTTTAGCCAAATGTTTATGAGGAACAATGGAGATGTGTGCTCCTTGGCATTATTTCTTTAACAGAAAAGTTGGTACCAGGAGCAGTAATAACATGGAAATAATAGTGTTAGAGTCCTACATCATACATGCAAAAAGCTGCTCAACATATTTCAGAAAATTGGTTATTCAGAAGTAGTAATATGAACATTTGAAATTAAACAACCTGAAGCTTTGCTCAAATAAACAAAATATTTTGGACCTTCTAAAAACCACTTGAAGGCTTCCTCCAAAATGCACCCAGTGTGGATTTTTTCTTTCTTTCACCAGCCTCCACTTTTCTTATAAATTCCATCTTGGTGACTGTTTCTGTAATATTACCAAGGAACCCCAGCCGGGAGAGTGGCCGGAGCAGCCAGGAGTGCCTTGGTGGAACAGGGAGGGGAGCCTGCCTTCAGTTAACAAAACCTCTGACCAAGAAGCTCCTTTTGCAAAGTCTTTTTCACTTGCCCAGTTCTCCTTTCATATTACATCATCATCATCATCATCATCATCATGCTGGGGGTTGCTTATGAGGCAGGTGTATCTGTTCCCCTGGTTTCTCTCTGTTTTGCTCTCCAGGCGGGCTCAGTAAGGGATCCTGCCTTTCCCCAGCTCAAACTGTACTGCATTGTTTACAGCAGACACTCTGCTGTCTTGTGTTTCTGTAGCCCTCCTTCATCACCCTCTGGATGCTGGTCCTCCTACAGAACAAACTTCCAGCTAGACAGAGGACAAGGAGGAAAGGGGAGCATGTGAGCAAGCAGAAAAAGAACGTGCAAAAGGGAGCTTCTTGGTCAGAGCTTTGTTAACTGACCTCGGCCGATTGCCCTTCCACCAGCAGGCCCCCTCCCTGCTCCACCTACCCCCCCCCCCGCTGCTCCGGCTGCCCTCCGACTCCAGCTCTGTAGAGCCTATATGTGTGTGTGTGGGGGGGGGGAAGGCCAGCACAGTTTGGGCTCTCCCTCCCCCAGTCCTTGGCACCAAATGATCCCACTGCCTCTCCCACCCCTCTCTGGGTTGGCATGCTGGGCTTCTGGCACACAGTTCCTCTACTCCAGTTTGCCTGGGCCTTTGCTGAGGGTGGCATCCCCTCTTCTCACCTCTCCTCTACCATCCATCGCTGGGTGAGATGGAGAGTAACTGGAGGTCTGTCCATCCCCAGCTGGAGAAAGGATGCTGTGGCCTGGCAGCAGCCAGAGGTTGGTGGAATGGCTCCCGTTGCTTCCCAGCAAGCTTGGGGCAAGTTCTCCTCCCCTCTTTGTCTCCCACCATCTGCTGCCCTGGAAGGTCCCAAGAGGGGCAGAAGAGGGTTCTGCTTCAGGCAAGAAGGAAGGGGACCGACCATCAGCAGGGAAAGTGGGTACTCACTGGAGCTGGCACCAGATGGGCAGGCGCTTCCCCAGAAAGGCACTGGATGTGGCGCTGGCAGGACTGACAATGTGGACCTGGGAGTGAGCGGCTACTGAAACAGTTGGCCGGCCGATCAGCCCAACCACCTGCCAGCCCACACCTGTTGGGAGGTTGCCTGTCTCCCTGAGAGGGCATCCTCCTGCTGGCACGCAGCCCTGCCCAGCCCTGCCCTGCCCTGCCCATGAGGGAAAGGGCACTGGTTTGGCCCTGCTGCCTTGGCACAGCCAAGCTCAAAGGCATCAGCATCCACGTAGATGGGTGCCACGTAGAGAGGGAGAACATGGCAGCTTTTTAATGGAAGGCTTTTCAGCAGGGGTTGGACAGCACCCTCCCAGGAGTGCTTTAGCTGAGCAGGCAATCTAGATGGCCCTTGGGGTGCCCCTGTCTACAACTGCATGACAAGGGCCCCTCCTCAGTGCATCCACACCCTCCTGGCCATGGGCTTCATTCTGGCACATCTCACCTAAGCCTCTTTCCTTCCTCCCACCAGACGTTTGCAAGGTGTCATGTGTATTTTTAAATAAAATAAAGCAGACCTTGTTCCCTGAACGCCCAAGTGGCCATGCCAGCTTGGAGAATTATAGTCCAATAAAGTAGCTTTTTGAAGCTCAGTATCAAATATGCTTGAGGAAAAGTACTCCTATCATAGCCTGTACGGCAAGGGCTAAGCTTCAAAATAAGATGGCGTGGGAGCCCCTTAAAATGGAGAGGAAGGAAAACCTCCAGCATCACAGCCCCCAAATGGTCCCCCTCAGATGCTCTCGGTGCCTTTACTCAAGTTGTTCTTTGGTTTTTAAAAGATCTGCTGCTAAGGAATGATTTTGATATTTTTTGTTATGGAGTCCTTTGTGGGCCTTGGGTGGCCAGAAAACTGATCAATAAACCAGTAATTGTAATAGCGACAAGTGACGTTACTTCTTTGGTTAGGCTAGCTGTGGGTGTCTAGTAATTTGGTCATGTTATTTTGAGGTAAAAGAAAATAGAATAACGACCACCATTTAAAAGCAAAAGTCCTTGGGAGGAGAGGGCAAGAAAATGTCTTTCGGGGAGTCTGGTGGAATTCAAAGATACAGCCATGTTACTCTTTAGAATTAGTATGTAGAGAGAACTCGCTCATCGACCACAAGGTTGCGAGTTCAATACCAGCCCGGGCTCAGGCTAGACTCAGGCCTGCATCCTTCTGAGGTTGCTAAAATGAGTCTCCAGCTGTTGGGGGGCAATGAGCTTACAGTGGTAAACCGCTTAGACACTGCATAGCGTGGTATGAAGCAGTATATAAATGAAGCTGCTTTGCTTTGCTTGCACAGTTACATGGCATCTTGCAGAACCTTTAAGGCTAACTGAAAGAAAGAAGTTGGCAGCATGAGCTTTCCTAGACTAAAGTCTGCTTCCTTAGATGCATGGAGAAGAGAAGGCTGAGAGGTGATATGATAGCCATGTTTAAATATTTGAAGGGATGTCATATCGAGGAGGGAACAAGCTTGTTTTCTGCTTCTCCAGAGACTAGGACCCGAAACAATGGATGCAAGCTGCAAGAAAAGAGATTCCACCTCAACATTAGGAGGAACTTCCTGACAGTAAGGGCGGTTCGACAGTGGAACACATTTCTCCCTCGGAGAGTAGTGGAGTCTCCTTCCTTGGAGGTCTTTAAGCAGAGGCTGGATGGCCATCTGTCAGGGATGCTTTGATTGGGAGTTCCTGCATGGCAGGGAGTTGGACTGGATGGCCATTCTTGTGGTCTCTTCCAACTCTATGATTCTATATGGGGGGGGGTCTGGTGCTTGCCTGCCTCCTCCTGAATTCTTATCTAGAACTGTGGCCATGATCCACGTTGTTTCAGTGTAGCTTAAATATTCGCCCATGGAGTTCTGTTCTGCAGTCCATGTGCAGAATACCAGTTTAGCGCAACATGTGTGGATCCATGTTCAATGTTCCTGGATGCATTTTGGAAGAAGCATCTCTAGAAGGCCTGTGGAAGGTTGCATTTTTGTCTGTCTGTTTGCTTTTGCAGGGCTTACTTGACTAAGGGCCTTTACAAACTGCCTGAAATAATGCAGCTTGAGTCCACTTTAACTGCCCTGGCTCAGTGCTAGGGAATCATGGGGACTGTAGTTTATTGTGGCACCAGAGCTCTCTGACAGAGAAGCCTCAGTGTCTCAGAAAAAAACTACAGTTCCCATGATTCCCTAGCACTGAGCCAGGACACTTAAAGTGGACTCAAGCTGCATTATTTCTGGCAGTCTGTAAAGGCCCGTAGATGCTTCCTTTCACACATGGATATTGTTAGTTTTGAATAAAAAGTTTGCTAAAACAGGTTGAGCTGCTCTTCTTTTTTGTGGTGTAGGAACCTATCCCTTTTCTTTCCATTTTATTTCTGACACTAGTACTAAACAAGTCATGCCCAGGAATACCTCAACTTCATGAACTGAGCTACACCTCTACTCTATTGTACAACCAGAGAATTAAACCACATTCCCCAGCAGAGGACCATGACATCTCAGGCGCTTTCTGGAGGGATGTTGAGGAGGCTGGCTAGATGGGACGGCGTGTGTGTGTGTGTGTAGCACCAAGGCATAAGGAGCGTGTTGCCAGCAGGTTCCCGCATGAGACAAAGGGACAGATAATCATGGATAATCCTGGTAGCGTTGCCCTCTAGATGAGATGGCACCCCGAAGAAGAAGGGAGGGTGATGTGCAGGTAGGAAAAAGAGCAAACTCCTGTGCATCTCTATAGTGTTTTTTCTCTGGGTTTATTCATACAAAAGTTATAATAACTTACAAATATGTCAAACAGGCAATGGAGGGGAAGGGTCACCGCAGCCTGGCAGTCCTGGTGGGCAGCGGGGGGTGGGGGTGGTCAGGGGTCCCCTCCCTGCAGAAGGGTAGGGCCATCTTCAGCTCTATTTTTTTTGGGGGGGGGCTGGGGTGCAAATGCAGAAGCCTGCTGACTTCCTCTGGCCTCGCTGGCAGATGGGGGCCTGCAGGGAAGGAGTGTTGCCCTCTCCCCCCCCCCCCCCCGTGTCTGAGAAGGTGTTGCAGTGGGGTGGGGAGGGCCAGGGGGCTGTGGTGCATTGTGGGGGCGCTGGCCCTGGGTAGGGGGGCAAGGAGCACGTTTCTCAAGAAGATGGAGTGGAGCAGGCCGGGGGGGAGGGGGAAGGCTAGTCCCCCCATGGCTACTTGTCACACTCCAGGTCCTGGGTGCCTTCGTAGTGCTGCTCGCAGAACTGCTGGATGCGCTGGCAGGCCTCTGCCATCATGTCCTCTGGCACCGTGAGCACCACCCGGAAGAAGTTGGGGTACTCAAAGCACTGCCGGGAGAAGGTGGGGGGCACATGAGCCAGGCCCAAGGACTCCCTTGGCCACCCCTCTGGATGGCCACCCTCCCCGCCTGCTCTGAGCAAGGGCTGCCCACTCCCGCATGGCCATTGGGGAGGGGGCCCTTGGACAAGAGGAGCCCAGCTGGGGCTGTCCAGAGGCCTTTCCTCCTGAAGGGAGGCACGCTGCTCACCGTGGCTGGCAGGCAGAAGACCGACTGCTCCGCAATGAGCCGCTCTGTGAACTCCACATCATTCTCAAACTCCGGGAAGTGCTCCATCTTGATGCCCACCTGCAGGGGAGGGGAGGTTGAGCCCAAAGGGACCCCCGCCCTGTGAGCCTCAGGACCGCGTGTCCCCCTCCCCGCGTCCCTTGGCTTGGCTTCATGAGTGCTCTTGGGGGGCAACTCACCATGAGGTACATGGCTCCCGAGGGCCGGACAGGCCGCAGGCCGCAGACGGTTGAAAGTGCAGTATAACAGAGGGCTGCATTGGACTGCAAAGGCCAAAGGAAAGGTGGGATTGGGAGGCAGGAGAGTAGAGATCCCCCCCCCTCGTCCAGCAGCTCCTCCCTGGAGTCCCACTAGCCCCAGCCTGCTCAGGGCAAGAACTCTTAGGGAGTCAGTTGCTGTGGATCCAAGTGCATTCCAGCCATGGGACTGTTAGAAACACCAGAAGTGGCCTACTTGCCCTCCTCCTGCCCTGGAAGCCATGCAGCCTTCCTCCTCTGCCTCCACTGGTTCTCTTTCTCTCTGTCTGCCCATTGCCACTGAATGTTGGATCTTTGCAAGACTGACAGGCAGTGGCAGATTTATTCACTTGGGAAGCAGGGTGTGGATCTAGACTTGGACCTTGCGGCATGGAGGGTTCTGGATACCAGATTCCGAAAGCGAGGAGAAGAGGAGGGGTGCTCACGCGTGGGGGCACGCTACAGAGCCAGGGGATAAGAGGCTTTCGCAGGCACAGCCCCTTCCTGCCAGCCTCAGGGCACAGAGGGGACCGAGTGGGCAGGATTTCCCTCGCTTTCTGTCCTTTCACTTGTCTGCTAAATCTGTCCGCTACTCCAGCTCCACTTTGGTCTGATTGCTTGTTTTATGGAATTTGATTGCAGTGTATTTATAAAAGGAGTTTTTGGAAAGAGAGGGCTTACCTTCAAGAAGCTGAGGGTGTTGTGGTAGAATTCGGGGGAGGTTCGGTGCAGGATGTGTGCAAGAGCTCCCTGGACGATGGTGCAAGGACCCAGGATCCTCTGGCTCAGTCTCAGCAGCCCATCCCTGATCTGGGAAGGGGGAAGAGGAGATCTCAGTGGGGCTGGCTAAACCCACTTCCATGGGGCAGGGCAGCCCAGGCATTCCTCCTGGGCACAAAGGCCACTGTGATTGCCAGTGAAGGCCACCTTGATAGTTCTGTGGCTACTGAATGCCTTCTGGTGGGATCACTAAAGTGGGTCCGGGTCCATGGTGGCTCCCACCCATTGCAACTCTCTTTCCAGGAAGCTCAGAGGTAGGAATGTTCTTCCACTGCAAGCCACCATCTTTATGACAGTATTCCCTTCACCAGTAGTGGAGGGACAAGCTCCTTAGTACTTTATGGTACTAAAGAGTGCTGTATAAACCTTGCAAATGAAATAAAGAAATCTCCTCTCCAGTCCTGGCCAAGAGGGCAGGTATTTGGCCTGCATGTACCACATGACCCCCCCCCCCCAAAAAGGGCACCAGGATCCACCCAGGATCCACTCACCCCACCCCAGAGAAGGCAAGAAGGTGTTGGCATCCACGGGAGAGCTCTCCTTCTTTTCCCAGACGTGTGCATGGCGGCCGAGCTGAGCCTCCTCAGAAATCATTGGGCTTGCCTGAAGAGGTTTCCCTGCCCAAAGGGCTCTGGGGAAGGAGTGGGGGCCTTGACCCTCCCCCCCACCCCACGAACCCCAGGGCTGTTGAGGCCTGAACAGTCTGGGAATGAATGAGGTCCCAGCCTCTTTGGGTGAAGGGGCTGAGCAGGGGACATGAGCTTCCCCAATGTCCATGCCTGGGCCAAGAAGGCAATCCAGACAGGCGTGGGGGGGGGGGGGGCAAAAGCTTGGCTTCCAAAGTACCTCTTTCCCAAAGATCTCCCTGCGGTCGTGGATGAGGATCCATCCCATTCTCCAGCCTGGCACCAGCCACCGCTTGGCCAGCCCCCCACATGAGAGGATGGGGACATTGCTGCTGAGCTTGGCGAGGGACTCCGACTTGCCTTCCTCAAAGATCTGTGCGGGGGGGGGGGGAGGGAGGAGAGTCCCCCTTAATGATGTCCTGGAAACCAAGCCTCCACCCACCTTCTCAACTAGAATGTGGGAGAAGAAAAGCAGGCCTCGTTTCTCAGAGGGGATCCTTGGTCCAGGAGGGAGGCCAGGCCCTGGCAGGCTGAAGTGCTGTCCAGGCTGAAGGGCCTAGGAGGTGCCCAGGACACGTTACCCCAGGCCAGAGCTGCCCCTGCTGTGGCCACTGCCCCACTCACCATCTCTGCATAAATCTCATCGGCCAGGATGGGGACGCACTGCCGGGAGCACACTGGGGAGACGAGGAGGGAAGAAACCTTTGGGTCAGTTGCAGGGCAGTGCCCTTCCTTCTTTGGCGCCGGCCACCCTCCTGTCCCAGCAGCCAGCAAGGGGTCAGGCAGCCTGCAGGAAAGTGCCCAGCAAAGCAGGGCAGGAGCTCTATCCAAGGCTCCTGGGCAAAAGGGGCCTTTCTTGTCAGGGCAGCAATTCCGCTTCCCCCCCCCCCCCCCGACCAAGCTTTCCCTGGCATGCCCTCCCTGCCCTGCCATTCCCACTGTGGGCCAGGGACTCTTACCCGCCAGGATTTTCTGGAGGTGGCTCTTGCTGAAGACGGACCCGCATGGATTAGAGGGGTTGTTGACCACCAGGCAGGCGGTCTTCTCATCTGCTAGTGACTCCATCTGCTTCAGGTCAATTTCCCAGGACTTCTCTGGCTAGGAGGGAGATGGAGAAGGCGGCTGAGGAGGCATGGTTCCACCTGGCATGGCCACAGAAGGTGCCTGCTTGCTGCAGCCAAAGCCACCATGCCCAGCACTTCGGAGGGATTTGGGGTTGGAGGCCGGTTGGACTCCATAAGGTCCAGCTCAAGGAGCCAGAGCCCACCCTCCCCTCTCCTCCCCACATCAGAGCCCCCCTGAGAGGGTGGGGGAGGGGGAGGGGGAGCCCTACCCCCACCCGCTGGCACCCTGAAGGGGAGGGTGGGGAGAGAGGGATGCCACGCAATGCCCCCCCTCTGGCCACATACCAGAAGGTCGTAGAACTTGACCTCGATGCCCATAGAGTGAGCCAAGGTCTTGTAGAGGGAGAAGCCTGGCCGCGGCACCAGGATGTTCTGCCCGGGGTTGGCCAAGACTGCCAAGGCCAGTTCAATGGCCTGGCTGCAGCCACTGGTCAGAATCACATCCTGCAAGGGAGGAGGGCACAGGAGCAGCGGCAGTGAGCAGGGGCATGTGTGAGTTGGGGGGCTGGCAGCACAGGCCAGCCCAGAATCAGAAGCAGTGGGGGAGGGAGAGGGTGTCTTTGGAGTTCCCTCCTTACCAGGATCCGGGGGGGGGGGTCTGGAGGGATGAAGGGGGCCCTCCTCCTCCTCCTCCTCCGCTCTCCTCCCTCAAACCCCCTCCCCCATCAGGCTGCCTTACCTGGGCTTGCAGGGGGGCTTCTGGGCAGCTGTAGTAGCCTGCAACCACCTCACGGCAAGGAAGATAACCTGCATAGGGGTTGTTGGAGGAGAGTGAGGGGGCTGGCGCACTGGGGTCTCCTCCAGGGGTGTCCCTGAGCCCATGAGGAGAGGCTGCCACCCAAGGAGCCTAGCAATCCCTCCTGCTGCTGCTGCTGCTGCTGTTGTGCCCAAGTGATGCCCTGCCTGCCCCAACCCTCCATCTCCTCTGGCCCATGGAGACCACCACCAACTCCCTCCCCACTGGCTGGGCTCTGCCCCAGGAATAGGGACACGGAGGGCCAGAGGCCCTGTGCCTAAGGGGTCAGTGCCACAGGGGAGGCTGCCCCTTGCTCTGCCTGCATCCTGCAGCAACTGGGGGGGCACCTACCTGTGGAAGGAGCGTAGCCGTTGCACTTGCCCGAGTCCAGGGCTTCCTTCATGGCCTGGGTGACCTGTTCATCCGTGGGCAGGTTGCCAAAGACAGTGGGGTCGCCTGAGAAGCAAGAAGCAGGTGGCTGAGGCCAGTCCCTGTGGCCCAGGGGCACGGCAGCATCCAGGGGTCTCCCGCCAGCCCCCGGCCCTCATGTCCCTCGGCTTGCTCACCGATGGAGAGGGAGATGAGGGGCTTCTGAGGGTGAGGTTCCACCTTCATGCTGTCCACAATGGCCCGGATGGGATTGAAGGTCCGCTTGGACATCTCAGAGGCCCGGACTGCCCAATGGGGCTTGCGGTGACCTCTCCCTTTGCCTGCCACACAGCAAGGGCCCTTGTTGGCCCGGCTGACCTGGACGTCCAGGACGGAGGGGTGGGCCGCCTTGCCGGTCACCTGGATCAGGTAAGAGTCCATTTCTGAGAAGGAAAGCTGCAAGGAGGAGAAGGTCAGTCCACTGCCCCGAGGGGATCGGTGGCTTCTTGTGCCAGAGCCTGGCACCCTTGGAGAGCCTGACATTAGCCCTACAGCCCAGGCAGCAAGCGGGCAAAGCTCTGCCCAGCCCCACGGCTGCCACCAGGGCCAGCAAGGGCCAAGCAGGGTGAGAAGGCGGCAGGAGGCTGCGCTGGGCAGAGGCTGGCCAGGCTGGAGGGAAATGGCCGTGCCCCCTGTGCCCCCATGGGTGCATTTGAGCATCGGCAAGACAGAGAGTGCTATGCAGGGGATCAGGGAGGAGTTCCCGAAACACACACACTCCTCACAGCCTCAGAGGAAGGCAATGGTGGCAACATCCTCTATAGAACTCTGGCCAAGAAAACACTGTGATAGGCTTGCCTTAGGGCCGCCATAAGCTGGAAACAAATTGTAGGCACACAACAACAACGGTAGCCCTTCCTTTGCCCCTTCCCCAGAAGAAAGGCCCCCTCACTCTGACGGAGAGCCTTGGGTGGGACACAAAGGAGGGGCTGACAGGAGTCCAAGGGCACATCTACTGCAGGTGTCAAACTGCATTATTTCTACAGCCTGCTCACTGCCTTCTTCCAAGCCCCCCGCCACTCCTCAGCCCTTGCGTCAGGCGTACTCTGGATAAGGGCACCCATCGTGAGACGGGGGCCACTGCTTTATCATGGGTCCTTCCCTTCTTTGCCTGAGGAGGGAGCTTGGCTTCAGGCTCTCGTGGCTAGGGCCCGGCCTCAGGAGACAGGCCACTTGGGCAGTTTGGTGGCCCTCTGGGCCCTTGCCAGGAACAGCTCTGCCCCAGCCTGACTGGACTTACCTCAGATGTGGAGGTTTCAATGGCCAGCGAGGGCCTGGAAGGAGGAGGAGGAGGAGGAGGAGGAGGAGGAGAGCCTCCGGCTGTGATGGCCCTGTGGCCTTGGTCCTGTCCTGCCTCGGTCTGGCTGGCGGTGGGAGCAGCAGCGGCGGCGGTTGTGGAGATCAGAGGCAGCTGGCCTGGGAAGGGAAGGGACCCTTTTATGTGGGGCTCACAGGCAGTAGCACCGGCAGGTCCCCTGCCAAGAACTGGGTGTCAGCCGGGAGACCTTTAGCTATTGGCTGGTGGGGAGGCTGGAGGAGACTCCCCCTGGCCCAGAGGCAGGCGCACATCTGGATCAAACACTGCTGGCTGCACATTAACCCTTTTCAGGGAAGGGCCTTCCGGAGCACATGCCGGCGGCAGGGGGAGGCTGGCTCTTGGCCTCTGGGGCAAAAGGAGGCAGTTGTGGGGTGCATGGCTTTGGCTGCATGCCCCCTGCCCACAAGGATGCCCAGCAGACTGACTTTGGCCCTGTGGTGCTTAGGGAACGTCGCACGTGAGCAGAAAGTCAGAGCGTGCTCACATGGGGCAGGGGGGGATCCGACAGGAGCCCGCCATCTTCCCCCCCCCCGGATCTGAGGGGGCTGATGCAATTGGCTGGGCTGCTCCCTCCCTCCCCCCCCCTCCCCCCGCCGATCCACGTTGCAAAGCCCAGTAATCAGTCCCAAATGCCTCCCCCCTCCTCCCTTCTCTGCCACATCACAGGGACCCCATCTGGGAGCAGTGCATCAGAGAATGGGCTGAATTCGCCCCCGTGTCCTATGTCCTTCCTGCCCCAGCTGCCCACCCACCCCACAGCTGGTGCCAGCCCCCTTGGCACTACCCCAGGTGTCTCCAGTTGCTGCCGGGGGGGGGGCATTGGAGGCACGGCGAAGGGAGGGACCCTTCGGCCTAAGGCAGCCTGGACCAAACATGGACCCACCTGAGTCCTAGGCAGGCAGGCAGGGAATGGCAGGGTGGTATTGGTTGGGTACTTCCAGGGTTCCTGGCAAAGCATGGTACCTCTACTGACTGTGGCATGGCGTCTTGCATGGAAGGGGAAGAGGAGGGAGCAGATACCTGCCGCTAGTGTCATCTTAGCACCTTTCGCTCAAGACCACCTCCTGGCCATAGCAAAACACCCCCCCCCCAGCAACAGGAGCCCCAATTCCCTTGAGCCCCATGAGGCCAGCCAGTCTACCAGGTGGCACAACTTGGGCAATGGCCTTGAGATGCTCCAGCTGCCGCCCCACAGCGCTTCTGTGGCCAGAGGTCATGGCCCCTGCCGTCCATCTGACGCGAATGATGCAACTGGGGTGGGATACCGATCCCCCTCTGCTGGGGCATTGCTGCCATCAGGTGCAACCTCACCGTCGCCATCAGTGTTGGCATGGACATGGAGGGAGAGCGTCACACAGGGTTGCATCGGGCGGCATTCGGGCTAGGGAGGGCACACATGCTCCGTGAACGCTGGTCCTCCTTGCACACGCTGCCAGAACTGCCTGGGCCCTTCAGTGGGGCTTGTGCCCATTCGCTGGCCAGGAAGGGGGCAGCCAGGCCTTTGGGGAGCGTGCCTGGGAACCCCCCTTCCTCAGGCAGGATCATCATCATCATCATCATCATCATCATCATCGCACACACCCAGCGCCTGCCCCCCAGCACTCATAAGGTGCTCTGTCCATGCTCTGCCTTGGACTGGCTCTCTGGAGTCACCCAGCAGGCCTGGCCCACACCAGGGAACATGACCCACACACCCTGCCAGCCCCATGGCTGCTGCCCTGCTCCGCTGCCTCTGTGTGGGCCCTTTGCGTGACAGGTAGTGCCCATGCCCCCGCCTTCATCCCCCTGTCCGTCCGTCCATCCATATGTCTGTGCCTCCTCCCTGGGCTCCCATGGCCTTGCAGCCTGATCAGTTTGCCCCCAGTGTGCCACTCCATTTTCTCCCACCAGGCAAGAGCTGCCCCATGACCCACGAGTGACACCGAAGCCCCCCCCCACGGCCCTGACTGAGCCAAGCAGGGACATGGATGGACACAGGGATGGGCGGATGGATGGACGGTGGCGTCAGGAACAGTTGCGTAAGGGGGAGGGGGAGGGGGAGGACCAGAGCTGCTGGCTGGCCTGGGCCCCCTCCCCCCCTTTGAAGCCAAAGTCAATATTGACCGATTGCGTCAGGAGTGTTTGCCTTGGGCCTTCGCAGTCTCTTTCTTTGTGCCCGCTGGGATAGCAGGTGGCCTCTGCCCTCTCGCCCACTGCCCCGGCCTTGGAGCAGCCTGAGCTCTGGAAAAGGGAAGGGGGGCTCCCTCTCGGCTGCCGACCCCCTCCCTTCCAGCATGCCGCCTCTTCCACAGTGTCCGGTCGGCGGCCATGGCACACCTCAGGGGATGGTGGGCTCTCTCTCCTTCTTGGGCAGATGGGAGCTTCCCTGGACACAGAGAGAGGCTCCAAAGGGATGGTGGCACTGGGAGACAAGCATAGGTGCCTGTGCTCCCCCTGACTCTCGGTCTTGCTTTGACCAGCAAGTGTGTTTTATCTTCAACACACAGCAGTATTTGCCAGGCGGGGAAATTTACTTGTGGGAGAGAGGGATGCAGTGGCAGATTTAAAGGGGGGATTAGACCACTTCATAGCTATCAGTCAGCATAGCTAAGTATGGCCTCTGTCTGGCTTGGCAGCGTTCCAGAGCAGGGGTCAGGGTGACCACTGTTAGGAATGGCATATTGGGCTGGAGAGGGTGGGGTGGGGTGGAGTGGAGTGGTCAGGGGAGGCTTTTCTCCTGCCCAAAGCGGCTGCCTCCTCCTGGCATGCAGGTGCCTCTCTGCCTCCATTGCAGTGACAGAAATGGCATCCTGCTCAGCAGCAGCGGAAGATGAAAGAAGTCACTTGTGGGCCCCGGCTCCATTTGGCAGTGGATTGCTTAACAATTCATAAGAAAAAAAGACGCCATCAAACATTAAGAATGTCCTTACTGCAAGAGCTGTTTGGCCACCTCAGAGGTGGTGGGCTCCCCTTCTTGGGCAGTCTTTCAACCTTGGGAGGCCTCAGATGGTGCTTTAATTGTGCATTCCTGCGTGGCAAGGAGTTGGATTTGGATGGCCCCTGGGTGTCCCTTCCGACGCTAAGCCTCTATGAGTCTGTCTTTGCCGAGCCCACGTCCGTCCGTCCGTCCATCCGTCCTCCCTAAGCATCCGGCAGCCAGTTCTGCTTGTAGGGGGAACCCAGTTCACTGGCCCAGCAAGGCCTTGGTCTCACCTGGCTTCAGGGCCCTTCTTGGCACGTATGTTCTCAGTCAGGGAGGAGTAAACATGTAAAACGGGAGCAGCTAACAAGCCGGCTCGTGTTGAAAGTCAACAAGGAAGTGAGCAAAATTAAACCATTTTCAAAGTCCCCTTCAAGGTAGGTGTTGAGAGAGCCTTGGCATTGAGTCCAGAATAATGTGTGCTTGCTCTGTCGGAGAAAACAGAGGCCAGAGATGGGTGACTACCTAATGCAAAGAAGAGAGCCTGGTCAAAGGGCAGGATTGAGCCCCAGTGGCTCCTAGGAAGAGCCTCATCTGGCAGGTGCAGGAGCCGCAAGAGCAGCACTGACGTCACTGCGGCCCCGATGCTGCGCTTCACCCGGAGCAGCAGGCGGAGGAGCCCCCGGCCGTGGGGCAGCTGGTGCCCAGTGCCAGAGGGACTCTTGCCCTGCAAACGCTACCCAAGCGGCAGGCAGTTTCCCTTTGAGGAGCTGCTGTTTTGAAAACCTCAAGGACAGGTCTGTAGGCATGGTCAGCAGTTCAGCAGACATTCACAGAGGAGGAGATAGCCGTTAAACAGCTTTCCCCCTTTCACTCCTCTTGCTGGGGGAAGCCTGAGCCGGTTTAAAATGTCAAGCAAAAGCAGTCCCTGGCGGTGGGGGAAATGATGTCCTACTCCTGTTTGCCCACAGTGTTTTGCAAATGTTGCCCAGTCTGCAGGAGATAAAGAAAAAAACTGTGCGCTGGAGATCAATTCCATCAACTCTGAACTAATACTGGCTCCACTCCCTCCTCATTGAAGTCTCTCCAGAAACTGTCTACTCTCATTTTAAATCTCAGCAGCAGCTTCGGATCTCTGGGTGTAATGCAACCAAAATAAACTCTACTGAAGGAACCTGAATAGCCTGGCAAAGGTGTTGTGCACAGCCAATGTAAATCATCCAGCCTTGGAGGGAGTGAGAAGGCAGGCCCAGCTCCATCAAGCCTAGGCTGAAGAAGAAGGCCCTGCCTCCAGGCCATCTGCCAAGGTCCAGGCCTCCTCAGAGGGAGAGAGGAACTGCTGGACCTGATCCCCTTCCCCACCGCCATTCTCTTCTCCTTTTGTGTGATGTCTTTTAGATTGTAAGCCTGAGGGCAGGGAGCTGTCTAATTAACTATCTCTAAGCCACTCGGGGGCTCTACAGACAGACCCTAAGGGGTGGCTTCATGCCGCCCCGGGAGCAGCGGATCAGGGCCACGGAAACCACACACCGTGGCCCCAATCTGGCACTTTGCCACTCCAAAAAGAGCTAGCAAATGCCACTTCTTTTTGGAGTGGCAAAAAGCCGCCCTTGCTGCTACTGTGGCGGCTTTTCTGCGCTCCTTTGGTGCAGCATGTCTGTACGCTGTGCCAAGGGAGCACCCAGAGACCGCCCGCCGTGCGATTGGGCGCATCGTGGTGGAGTCGGGGTGACCGGCATGTGGTTGCCATGCCCTGAGTCCACCCTCAGGCTGGCCCTTTTGGCCAGTCTGTACAGGCTGTCTGAGAGCCTTTGTGGCTGAAGAGCAGGGTATAAATACAGGGTTGGTTGGTTGGTTGGTGATAAGAGTCCTACCAAGTTTTTATCAGAAAATGCTAAAGGGACATTTGTATCTTTCCCTCTGGGAATCATGGACGGCTGGGGGCTTAATGGGAAGCTGACTTTGGGGCTCCCGGTCTGGGTCTGGGTCTGGGTCTTGTTGACGCACCAGAAGAGTGGACCTCCCAAGCCTCCAGCTGGAGGCAAGGCTGGCTGGCACGGCTCCTCCAGCAAAGCCCTGACTCACGCCTCTCCCTGCTGTAAGAATCAGATGTGGAATCCTTGACCCACGTCTGGTGGCGGAACAATCCTGCCGCAAAAACCTTTATGAACAAACGCTAGATGTGCTCTGGACGTAGTAGAACAACCAGCTGAACCGGATCTATCTTTGGCTTGATTGTTTGTCTAAATTTAAAGAGCCTTGAGACCCAAATCTTGTACAAAGGCATATTCTGTGCTTCCTGGCAGGAGAAAGGAGGGAACTGGCCAAGCTCCGGGAAGCATCACCGCTGGGCCATTGAATCCAGGCTGTTTCTCAAGAACTTGGCAAGGCAGAGATGCAGAAGCACGGAGGCATCGGGGGCAGGCGGTGCCAAAGCTGAGGTGCGGGGTTGTTTGGGCTCCCCTTCGTTTCAGAGGAGCCCCCAAAAGCTGGTGGGGGTTGTCTTCTCTTCAGACACATGCCTTTGTGGTGAAAGACTGTCAGGAGGAGCTGTGAATTTGGCTCTTTGGCTCAGTCTCTTTAGGGCTGCCTGTGAAATTTGTGTGACTTGGGCCGTCCTGCCTTCCCTTGGTTTATGAAGCTTATTTGGTGTTGTTGTCACATTGGGACCCATTCCTGAACATTTGGAGGTAAAATATGATATCAGGACCAACTGGAATTGAGGCGAACTTGAGTGCACAGGATGGCTTCCTTAAGAAACAAGGACGCACCAGCAGCAGAGCCACAGCTGTGCAAGGCCAGAGGGATGGAGACTCAGTGCCTGCCTGCTTGCCTGCTGGTGGCCAGAAGCGCCTTGGAAGTGGGGCTGCCTTTCCTGGCCAAAGACGCCCAGACGGAGGACCGGCCAGAGCCTTTGTCTAGATGTGATGACCTTGGACCAGTGGTTGGGAGCCACAGAGAAGCCCCCAAGGCCACCTGCTACCTCACCTCCTTCTAGCAAGACTCTGCCGGACAGACTGCCTTGGATTTGGTGAACTTTTTAAAACACCCCAGGAAGGATGGAGCAATGAAGGGTTAGCAGGCAGCAACACACAGGATCGGAAAAGAATCGTCTCCTTTGAGAAGTTCTGGTGGAGGAGAGTTCTACAGATGAGACGGACCACTGAAAAGACCAGCAAATGGGCCCAAGAGCAGATCTAGTCTGAACTCACTCTAAAAATTGAGGCTATCTCATACTTTGGCCATGTCATGTGATGGCATGATTCATTAGGAAAGATGCTAAGCCTTAATAAAGTGGGAGGCAGTCGGCTAAGAGGAAGGATGGATCCCATCCAGGAAGAAAGAAAGACACAGTGTCTGCTGCAGGGTCTGAGCAGGGCTTAGGGTGAATTTGTGTGTGTGTGTGTGTGTGTGTGTGTCTGTGTGTGCCAGAAGTAAAAAACCAACAGATGCAGGACAGAGTGGATGCTCAGGAGGGCCAGTGGAGATTTGAAACCAAGCAGGAAGGAGAGTGAGTCATTGTGCCATGTTTGTTCCCCTCCCCTCTCCTTCTATGGCCCTCCGAGGCATTTGGTAAATAAAGTTTGGATGGAGCAACAAAGAGTGCAAGGCGCTTCCTCTGATGTGGTGCCTTCGTTGCCAACTGACACTAGCCCTGCAAGGTTGGCACCAGGGCACCACATCGCTCCCCATGGCAGTCACTGAGAAAGACCCTCTCTCTCTCTCACTCGGACACGCTCTCCTCCCCCCCCAAACAGCCCTTGCCTGAGGCTTCCCTCTCTTTCCTCCTCCTTGCAGCAGCATCCGCCTGGAAAATCCCCAGGATCTGCCCCCTGAAGGCGGTGTGTGTGTCTGTGTGTGTGTGTGTGTGGGGGGGTGTCTGCCCCTCACTGCCCCCCCAGAGAGTCATTCATGGGGCTAATCCGCCGGGATTAAGGAGGGCAATGCTTTCTCTGAGACTCCGCACTGGCGCCAGGAAAGCCACAGAGAGACTCAGAGGCGGAAAAGTACAGCAGCAAGACGAGTGGCAGCACACCTTCCTTCCTTCCTTCCTTCCTTCCTTCCTTCCTTCCTTCCTTCCTTCCTTCCTTCCTTCCCTCCCTCCCTCCCTTGGCTCTGCTGCAGAGAAGCCAAAGGGCCAGGAGGAGGAGGAGGAGAGTGGGGCAAGGGGCCATGATCTGGGCCTGGCCTGGTCCCATGAGGCTGGAGCTCCTTGTTTGCGCAAAAGGTTGAAAAACAGCAGCGAGTGGCCTTTGACGGAAGGAAAGCCTTCTCTCTCTTCGCGTTGCCATCATGGGGCATCATTCCTTCCTTCTTCATGCGGAGGAGGCACTGGGGCAGGGGGGGGTCTGCAAAGAAAGGCGTCTTGCTGATCCAGAACAGCCTCCCCCCCTCGTCAGGGCTGTGGAGGGTGATGGGGGCTTCCATAGATTGGGGGGGGGGGGACGGACGGGGCCAGGGGGGTCCTGGGGGGTTCCAGGCGACAATGTATTCTGACTCATATCAGTCCCCAAGTAGCATGCATGGCCCATGGCCAGGGGTGATAGGAGTCGCAAGCCAACATCCTGAGGGATGCGGATGTACACACTTCCCTAGACAGACAGACACAGAGTTTTTTGGAGGGGGGCCGAGGGGTCTCTTTTCTCCCCTTCGAGGGATTGAAGGGGAAGACCCACAAGTGGGATGGGAGGCTGCTACTCGGCGCTCCGTCTGCTTCCTCCCGTCAGGCCAGGACCTTCTTCCGGCCAAGAAGGACCCACAGCCCTCGGACACAGACACCAGACACACCAAGAGGAGAAGGAGGGCCGCTCTCCTGGCCTCGGGAAGCAGCGGGGCCGGAGAGGGGTCCTCTGGCAGGAGCGGAGGGGGCAGGGGGGCTTCGCCTCTGTCCCTCTGACCAAAGAGGGGCTGGCTCCTCCTTGTACCGGACATAAATAAAGGTGCTGCTTGACCGACCTCCTCTCTGCCTCTGCCTGCTTTTCCTGGTCCAGAGGGGGCACCTGCCTGTGTTTCCCTCTACGAGGGCCCTTCTAACCACTCTGGCCTCCAATGGGCCTGCGGTTTCCCCTGGCAGGTCATTCCAAAGCCCTAGCCAGCCCCAAAGGCCTCTTTCTTAAGAGGTCCACTGGCGTTGCCTTCTTCATTTGGCCGGAGGGGGCCAAAGAGGTGCCCCCCCAGTGAGCAGCAGAAGAGGACCCCCCAAAGGGCCACCATGTGGCAGGAGGAGGGCAAGGGAGGAAGGCAACTGACCAGTATATGCTGCGGCCACAGCGGCAAAAACAGCTCTCAAAGCTTCGTCAACACGGCTTTGTTAAACTGCATGGTCTTTTATTTCAGTGCCAATATTACAGATACAACACAAACGTCCCAGGAGAATAAATTCAAATGGAATCCAAGACTGACAGACTCAGGAAATGAAAAAAAAAAAAAAAAAAAAAAAAAGGGGGGGGGGAAGGACAGAAAGCAGCTTTGCGGTGGCGGCGAGTCTTTCGTGGCAGGCGGAGGGCGCCCGGCTTTTGCCCCTGGCGCCCAGCCCGGCCTTCCTCCCCTCAGCCCACCTGCCCACCCACCCCTCATTCACTAGCCCACCCTCCCACCACTGCTGGCTGGCCAAGGACAAGACAAGGAGAGTTCCAGGATTCAGGGCAGGGAGGCGATGAGAAACAAGGCGATGGAGGGGCCGGAGGGGGAAGCTGGCTGCACGGCCCCCACCCTCTCAGCAGAGCGTCCATCTGCAATGGTGGCCCCTGTGCCCACGGACCTTCCTCAGACTTGGCCCCTGGCCTTCGGGGGAACAGTGCAGTCAAGCGTAGAAAAGGCCCCCGCTGTCAGGGAATGCCAAGGAGAAAGGAAGGGCCACCAGCATCCTCAGAAGAGTCCAGCGTGAAGAACTTGGGATAAAAGTGCCTGAAGATGGAAACTGGCCAGGAAGGAACCAGACCCCACACGCACACGGCTCACTCGCCCACTGAAGAAGAAACGATGACAAAAAGGGAGCAGAGGCAACTGTTCGGGGGGGGGGCACTCTGGTGGCAGATGTGGTTCAGCACAGCTGGAGTGAGTGCAGAGGAAGCAGAGGGGGGAGGGAGAGCCAGTGTCTCAAGAGATATGCTTCAAGGTGAGCAAGGGCCAGTCCTCC
The DNA here is from genome assembly GCA_026167975.1 of Phrynosoma blainvillii. Classification (NCBI taxonomy): domain Eukaryota; kingdom Metazoa; phylum Chordata; class Lepidosauria; order Squamata; family Phrynosomatidae; genus Phrynosoma; species Phrynosoma blainvillii. Next base: position 31,719,322 of record JANUYF010000007.1, on the reverse strand, counting down.
TGCTCCACAGTAGCAGCGGCAACAGTAGTAACTCTCGTCCGCTCCCCCGGTCCCAGTGCAAGGGGGGAAAGGGGGTGGTCTGGAGTCACAGCACTCTGGCCTGCTAACTAGCCGGCCGGCCTGCCCACCTTCCTTCCTTCCTTCCTTGGGCTGACTGATGCAGTGGTTGAGGAGGGCAGGGCCAGAGCTCCTCACTGCCAGGACTGAGGAGGGAAGGTATTGACTTCTGCCAGGTCCTGCATTGGTGAGCCCTTGTGATTATACGTCAGCTTAATCCGCATGCGGAGCTGCTGCTGCAAAGGGAATAAAGAAGAAGAGAAAAGGCAGAGTGGGAAGGTGTTTGTGTCTCAGGAGGGCTGCCTCTTCCACCCCTTGAGGACAGCAATCCTTCAGGGCCAAAGCACAGCCTGCCAACTGCAAGCAGGCAGCGGCTTCTCCTCCCCTTGCCCACCTGCTCACCTTCTGGGGGTTCAAGACTTTGATGATTTGTGTGATGGTCCCCGTGTTAAAGGCTGGGATGATGCTGCTGCTGGGAGACAGGAGCTGCAGCTGGAACGTCTGGAAGGAAGCAATGGGCAAGCACCAAGACGGTCACATCTTCCTGGCTGCCTTGCTTGCCAGGGCTCACGGACAAAGGCCCTCCCTTGTGCCACACACCAGGAAAAGGCCCGATCGCATGGGGGTATTTCTCAGGGAGCTGGCTAGCAGGCCGAGAGGCTTCCCAAGCCCACATGACACTCAGCCCCCTTCCTCCTCACCTTTGGTACCGCAGCCTGGAAAACAAAGTCTGTCATATCAAGCTCTGTGCTGTTGGAGGCCTGTATTGTGATCACGGTGACGCTGGGGTTGGTGTTTGAACGCTCAAAGGCAAAGTCAATCTTCAGGCCATTCTTGTTGTAGGCTGTGATTGGAGGGATGCCTGTGAAGAAGCAGCACTGCTCAAGCCCTGTAACGTCTTGCTGCTGCCCCCCTGCCTACCCAGTGCACTCCCTGAGGGACACCAGGACAAGTCCCTCCCTCAAGAGGAACTCAGGATGTCCTTCAAGGCAATGCCCAGCAGTAGCACCCATCCACTGTTCCTACCAGCAGCAGCTATTTCATTGAAAATGGGTGGGGAGGAAAGGCCATCCAACAGGAATGGAGGCTGCGAGATCTGTGGGGCAGGAGCCAGAGGACCTAGGGGGACAACATGGGAAAGAACAGGGTGGTGGTGTTATACTAGAGCTCCTCCTGGTGAATCCTTGCCTCCCTGCAGCCAACAAAAGGGCCTCCTCACCTGTTGTCGGGTTGAGATCCCCCAGGAGGTCCAGCAGCTCCCCACCAGCAGAGGCTGGCTTGTTTGGAGGGGCTGTTGGGATGACCGGTGTTATATCATTGCTGCCCAACAGGTCAAGCAAGTCATTTGCCTTAAGAGAAACACAAAAGGGGCCTGGATTCTGGGTCCAAGAACAAAGTAGCAGTTGCAGCACCTCTCTATTTACAGGCTGCGAGGAGGGAGGGATAATGCCCCCTCTTACTCCTCCTTCTCCTACCTGGCTGGTAGGCTGCAGGCCAGTGGGAGGTGGCTTGGTCTCAAGAACAGCTGGCTCAGTCTCCCCATTGGGCTGTGTAACATCTGTGGGGCCATTGGTGGTCAGTTTCTCCATCACTGGCATCCTCTCCAGGAGGGCTGACCTGTAGGAGGACAGAGCAGTGAGCGCCAGGGAACTCAGGTTCCTGCTCTGCAAGGGGTGGGGTAAGATGGTTTGTAGGCTTGCCTCCAACCTCTCAGCTCCCTGAGGAGCTACAGCCACTCAAGCCATCCCAACAGATCCTTCAGGGGCAGGACTAAGCAACTACGCCCCCCCCCCATCCCCTTCAAGGACCCCGCATCTCCCCCAGGACAATGAGTCTAGGGCCCCCAACTGGGGCAGTCCCAAAGCTTCTGACTGCAAGGCAAGAGGGCATTGCCCATTTCCCAAGGCAAGGAGCTGGCCTGGGGCCCAAATGCTGACCTCATGTGGTCGTACTTCTTGAACAAGGCATTGTACTCCACTGCCCTCTGCTGGAGCTCCACATCAATGCTGCTGCCATAGATGGAGACCACCTTCTTGATGCGACTGGAAGAGTAGAGGTGAGGGCTCAGCTGCTGATTCTCCTCTTCGGGAGGAGAACCTTTTCAAATACAACTAAAAATTGGGCTTTTTAAGGGAGTAGGGGGTGGTGGATTTGCTTGCCACTGTAATCCTCCTGGAGTTCCCAGGAACAGGACCCTCACTCCCTCTTCCAGCATCTCTCCAGAAACAAAGGCAGGAACCCCACCCAAGAAGACACTCACTTGACCGTGCAGGTGAACCGTGTGGAGAGTTTCATGATGGCTGTCAGGGCATAGCCTCGTGTGACTGATGCTGACATGTTGGAGACAAGGACGCTTTCCAAAACATCTAGGACTTCATCCTCTGTGACCTGAGCAAGTTGGCGGGGGCGGGGGGGGGGGGATAGATGAGGCAAGAGGCTGCTGGTACCCCAAAAGTAACAACACAGGCCAGATGCCCCCAAGGCAAACCCCTTCCCCTGGCAGGCCTACCTGGATGGGCTCCTCTTCCTCACACTGGCCAGACACCAGGAGGTCCCCATACTCCCCAATGCACCAGGAGGCCACCTGAACCAGTGGTTGCTGGCAGAGGAGGAAAAGGACTAGTCAGCTCAGCCACAACACCTGGGGTGCCCATGTCACCCAGCACCCTCTCCCTCTCAGCACTTACTTGGGAATAGTCACCCAGGATGGCTTTGTAGAGCTTCTGCACAGTGTAGGCATGCATCTCCACACTGTTGGTGATGAGCTGGATGAGGTTAGGCACGGCATCATCGCGCACGTAACTTCCTGCCTGGAAGGTGGAGAAAGAAAACAGATACACGGAGGGTCTTAAACACCACTTAGGAACAGCCAGGAAAGAGACTCCCATGTACACGGCCTCACTCAGGCCAGTTTCTTGGCCTGTTTACAGGCTTCCCTTCCAGAGAGAGCAGGCCCTCTGCCACCTGGTGGAGATGGGTGGAGTATTTGTTAGCCAAGGGTTGACAGGCTTTCAATGGCATTTTTTGCGTTTCCTTTCCAGTTTGAAGCTGGGAAAAGATTATGACTGAGAACCAACTGAAGAGTGAATTTTTCTCTCTTGCTAAGCTGCTTGCAGTTTTCATGCTGTTAGGCAGGGGAATCATACTTGAGCACTTTGATTTTGTCTGCTTTTGTACTGAACAACTATCAGAGCTCATCTTCCATCAGTCCTGGCCTGGGAGGGAGGGAGGGGACCTCGTGTTGCTCAGGGCACTATATGTCCAGCAATAGGGATCTGATTTGATTGCCAGCTTATAAGATAAGCCTGGGCAGAATTTTTGGGGGGTAACACTTACCGTCGTCAAAACACGCATGATGGTGTCTATATGCCAGCGCTTCGAGGGAGCATACCTGGAAAAAAGCAGAAATCATTAGGCCCAAGTGGGGATGCTGCCCCCTGCTGCAGGTGTCCAGTTCCCCAAACCTCCAGATCCCAGAGGCTCAGATTGCCCCAGCCCACAGTCAGAGGCTCACTCTGACTGCATCTGCATGGCATGATAGAAACTGGCTCCTAGGGAACAAGCCCCGGGCCATATTAAAACAAGAGGCAGTACGGTGGGGAGGGGAGTCCCTGCACTGCCAGAGGAAGGAGTGTGTGACAGGAGTTGAGGCAGGGTTGCTGAAACAGTCTGTCTGAAAGCATGCAGGAAGGACACTGGGGCCCTGCTCTTGCAAAGGACCTAACTGGGAAATCCCTTCTCTTCACCTGAGGCAGCACCGGCCAGGAACCCAAGTACCATGGCTGTTCAGCCCAACTGCAGAAGGTCAGGGTAGAGCTGGTTGGATTGCAAGGGTGGGGCTGAGAGCAGGAGCAGAGGGGAGGACCACTAGCCACCAGGGACAAGGAGCCCTTGTGCCCTCCTGCTGTCCTCTGCACAGTGCCAAGGTGTCCCCTGGGAGACATCACAGCTGAGTCAGGGGTCTTGCCATAGCTCTCTTTAGGGACCCTAAAGAATTGTCCGCTCCAAAGGAAAAAAGGTAGTGGGCAAAGAACATCCTGTAAATAGGGGAGCAACTGGGGCCCTCCTTTCTCACCAGCCACACTCCCTCAGGCTCCTGGGGTTGAGCCACTGGCAGGGGTAAATGGGGAGAGGGAACTCCCAAAGGAGCTATGGTGGGCAGGCAATAAGACCCATTGATGTTCAGGGAAGTCATTGTTGGGACACCTTACTTCTCTGCTGCCAGAAATATTCCCGATGCGCAATCTGCCTTGAACTCTGGCTCACAGGAGTCCAGGAAGTAGAGCAGCTCCTTCATCATGCCTCGGATGTTGTTGCCATTCACTAGCGCAAAACTGAGCTCCATCGCCCTCCTAGGTATGGGGAGAGGAAGAAGGGGCTCAGGAGGCAGCATCCCCACTGGAGGAGGCAGGGGGAAGGGGAGGCCCACTTCCATCCCTTGTGCCACTAGACTTCCTTCCTCTGGTCCTTGGTGTGGGAGGAGGGAGTGAATGAGCTCTGGGCCTCCCTCAAATGTTCAGAACACAGAGAGGGCTGCAGGCGTGCTTTGTCAGTTGCTTGAGTTTCACCACTGTGCCAGGCACTCTGTCGATGGATCACTCTCAGGCATCATCCTCCAATAGCACAGCTGGCTGGCTGACCCAGATAGGTCTCTCCCCAAACTGCTTCTTCCCGTTCTCCCCCACACTTTCCTTCTGTATATTGAATACTCCCCCCCACACACACAGGAAATGAGGTCAGGGCAGGTTGAAGAGCAAGAGGAAGGTGGGGCAAACCCACAAGGGGTCCTCTCAGCCCCAATTGCCTGGCTGGCCCAGGTCCCCCACTCACCGTTTGATGGAGACATCCAGATCCTTCAGGCAGTCCACAATTGTGCTTCTGTGACGCTGTACAGCATTGTGATCTGTCTGCACCGTCTTCAGCAGGGAGGTCAAAGCAACATATCTGCGGGAGGGGAGATCTGCTGCATCAGATTACGGCAGCAGTCCTGCACTCAGCCCAATGGACTTTTGCAGCCAACCCAGGTAGGCCAAGAACACTAGACAATGAATGAACCAACGCCAAGCCTTTCATGTCCCAACCAGCTGGTCAGGCACAGAACTGTGTCCACCTCAGGATAGACTGGCTGGCTCCAGCTGCCCCTTTGAACAGGAAAGCAGCAAGGGAGCTGCTCCCCACCCTGCAAATGGCCAGTACTGCCCCTGATGGCTCAGGAGGGAGACCTGACCAAACTGCAAAAAGCTTCTCCTTGTTGGGGTGCATTCTTTGGCTTACCTGATATTTTTATCATTATTAAGTAAGAACCGGCCTAGGATGTTAATGGCCAGCACCTAGAAAGAGAGAGGCAGAGAAGTCAGGAAGAATGACAAATTTTTGTTCTCCAGTCAACCATCTCCTCCACTCCCTCTACAGAAAGGAGCCAATAGCCTGCCTCCAACCACAGGCCTTGGGCCTTCTGTGAGGAAGCCTCAAGAAGGGAAGGTGGGCCAGACACAGCTTGGCCTGAGGCTGGAGAGTGCTGAGGTCACACTCAGGCCCTCAGGCCCTCTGAGCTCAGGGGATGGACGTACACGAAGGCCACTCTCAGACTTGATGTCCATGATGGTTAAGACTGTTTCATAAAGAATGGCGTTGCCCACATTTTTACTTGTTTCAGTGTTTGTGGCCACCTGGAACAAGACAAAGGAAGGGCCAGCTTCACTTTGCAGCTCAAGACTCCCAGTTCCTGCCTCCCCACATGCCTCTTGCTCTGCCCCAGTCTCCCAGCACCCCACCTGGGCAAGGATGTCATTCATCGCTTCACTTGAGTCATCATCATTTCGGCCCAGAATCCTCAGCAACCGCAGGATCCGTACCTGAAATGGAGACAGATCACCGCATGACCTGCCACAGCCACAAAGAGCTCAAGTCCTGCAGCCGGCCACATCAGCTCAACCAAGAGGAAGAGAGGGGCAAGCCATGATGTTCCAAGCCCTGTACCTGCAGAAAGGGGTCACTGATCCCAGAAACGTCGTGCTCAGGAGAATAGCCAGACATGATGAGGTTTTTCAGGATACGAACAAGCTGAGGCACAAGCTGCAAAGAAGAAGACAGCCATGAGGCACCCAACATACAGCACAGGCAGCAGAGGAAGAGACCCACAGAGTAGCCTCTCCAGCAGAGGAATTCTGCATAGCTTCTCCTGCTCATGCTCAGGGGCATTCAGCCATTGACCCAGTCCAGCTGCCCTTCCTATGGCATAGAGTCAAGCAGGCCACCTGGCCTGCCTCCTAGTGGCTGGAGATGTTGGTAGTCAGTTGCAGCATTCTGAGAAGTCAGCAGGTCCTTCCTCCTGACCATGCCTCCTTCAGCCACCTTGTGACAGCTGGGGGTGGGGGCACACCACCAGCTACTCCTACAGCCAGAGCACAATGACTTCCCAGGTCAAATCTGGGTGGTGAAAGGACTGCTAACCAGCATCATCTCTGCCCTAGTTGCTTCTCTGAGGACTATTTCAGTGTGGATCATAAAGCGCTTAGTACAGCTTTGAAAACAATAAATGCAAAACATCAACAGAGAAAATAACGTGCTATGCTATAACTTCATGGTCACCAAAATGGGTTGATTATTTCAATGCAGAGCCATCAGTGGCTGAATGAATTGAGAGGACCATGTTCCAAGTGCTCCATGTTGGTTGGGATGCATGTGTGCTTTGTGTGTTTGGGGGGCTTTATTCTTAAAAATAAGACTATGCTGAGAAATAGCAGTTGCTCAGATCTGCAAAATCTGGTTGATCTTGGGAGGGATTCCTGCTGGCATCACGCTGGGGGCCCCCAAGCCCTTATCTCTCACCCCAGGGGTGCTCCTGGAGGCCTCTGGGTGCCATGAGGGGGCTTCCTCCCCACACAGAAGCCACCCCTACAGGCCTCCCTTGCTTGCCTGCCAGCCACCAGCCAGATGCGAATGGAGCACCTCCTCTACTCATGATCCCCTTCCTTCCTTCCTTACAGAAGACTCACATCAAAACTACCATACCTCAAGCAGACAGAGGCAAAATCCCTCACACCACCCCCAGGCACCCCTCTCAGATCTAACCAGCAAAGGGAGCCCAAAGCAACTCCCAAATCCACGCACAACTGAGCCCCTGGTTGCTGCCCCAAGCACATATAAATGGAAGCGCAAGCATGTTAAGCACATGGGCATATTAGTAGAGTAAATAACAGACAGTTATCGGCCTCTGTGAGGGTGGGGACGACGACGATACCATGCACCAGTGTGGGGGGGAGGGTGGCGGGTGAGTGCCTCTTACCTTTTCATTCTAACAAACCACCACAGCAGGATTCCAAACAGACAAAAAGGGAACAAAAGAAATGGAAGCAGCTGTTAGGAGAGGAGTGGCTAGGACAGCTCACAGCAGCGGCTCCTCCTCCTCCACCACCATCACCACCACCACCACCAGGCGGGAAAGCAACTGGGGCAGTGCCTGAGGCACAGCCGCCCCACCACGCAATCCAGCCATTCCTACTTCAGCGGCTCCCTGCCACAACTGAACAACCCCATAGCACAGCAGGCCCCTCTGGGCTTGGGAGCCAAAGCCAACACAGCAACCCTTGCCTTGGTCCAGACCTCTGGGCTTTCACAAGAGCTCTCAGGAGAGTGGCCAGCAGGGGGGGGGCATGGGGCCACACTGGAAACAGACACACACACATGGAGGGATACCGGGGGCGGCGCAAACTCAGAAGGGCACAGCCACAGTGCCGGCGGCCATGGGGCACAGACTGACCTTCCTGAAGTGGGCAAGCATGTCTGGGCTTCTCTCGCACATTTCTGTGAGAAGGACAACTGAGGTGTGAAGGACACCTGTAGGAAAAGAGAAGGTGGAGCTGCTTCTTTAGGATGCAAGACCAAGCACTGGAGGTAAAGAACAGTTGGCAAGGAGAAGGGGCCATGCTTCAAAGTGCCAGTGGGAGCAGCAATCGGTGAACTCCTGAAGTCAGAGCCCCAGACCCCATGGCTCCAGCAACCTCTCTCCTCTCCCCACCCCCCCTGCCAAGGAATGCCTCAGGGACCCACCAGAGCCCATCCTCAGGAAAGGAGCCAATGCTCTAGTACTGGAACCTCCCAGTTTTCCAGTGCTGGACCAAATGGTTCCCCTTCCAGGGGAGGAACAGCCACTCCCACCCAACAGGAGAGGGCCCTCTTCAACCCGCTCTGTCCAAGCCAGACTGCCCTATGCTCTTTGCCTTTAGGCCTGGATGCCACCACTGCTCTACTGGCCAGAGAGGTTCCATGGGGTTCCAGGGCAGTGGGAGCCCAGTGGGTCAAACTCTAGGATGGCTGCACCTCCCGGCAGGTCTGTTGGGGAAGACTCCCACCTGAAGCTCTGGAGAGGCCTTCCTGGCTGCCAGGGCAGGCAAAGCGGCAAAGCAATGCTCTTGCCAGGGAGGAGAGTGCCTCCCGAACTGGCAGCCCAGCAGAGCCATCCTAGCAAGACCTAGGGCAGGCGCCCTTCACAGGCTGCCATACCCCAGCCAGACTTCTTTCTTTTTCCTCCACTTGTCATTCACCATGGCAGGCATTACCATGATTCTTCTCATTCAGAAGGTTTTTTGTCGCTGGCAGGAACATCTCCATGAGCTCAGGCACCTTCCGGATGACGTGAACAGCACAGAGGGCCGCCTGCAAGTGAGGTGAGGCAAGAGAGGCAGGTTCAGCACTTTGCAACTGCAACTGTAAGGCCAGGCCTCCCCCAGCAATGAAGAAACAGAGCGGTTTCCTTGCAGGAAAAACTCACAGCTCCTCTGCCCGGGGGCACCAAGGGCCCAATGAGAGTTTCTCTGCCATTTAGGGAAGGGGACCCAGGAAGAAGACTTCCATAGAGAGTTACCTTTTTCCTCAAGTAGGAGTTGGAGGTCTTCAGGAGCTTCTCCACTTCCCCAGCCAGGTCACGACACATTTCTGAGGAGCCCATGCAGCCCAGGGTGCAAAGGGCCAGGCCCTGGACATACTGTGTGCTGTGATTAAGGTCACTGGGATGTGGAAAGAGAAAGAGAAAACAATAGTGCAGGTTGAGGCCCCCTTGGGTACACCCCAGACATCCTAGCCAGAGGGGGGCTGAACTGCCAGCCAAATCATTTTTGATGCCCAAGCTGCGCTCACCTACACCAAGCCCTGCTTCAGCCTCAGAGCCACCCTCCACAGAATGCCTCAGCAGAAGGGAACCCAGGGGCTTTTTGATGCCATAATCCAGATCTACCAACCCACAACTGAACCCCACAGCTGTACTCAGCCTAAAAGATTGGGTCCAGAGACACTCAGCATCAGGCCAGAAAGCATCAGCAGCAAAGTAGAATGTCTCTCCTCCTACAGCAGACCATCATCCCCAGCCCAGTCTCTAGGACTCCCTTGTGTTCTCTCCCTAGGTCCACCAAGAGAGAGCAATGGATGAGAGGAGGCTTACTTCTTGATGCAATTGGTCATGAGAAGATGGACATCCTGTCTCTCATCCAGCAATAGCATGGCGCCAAGATATCCAATGCGCTTGTCTGTGAATTTCTGAGAGGCAATCAATTTGAGGCACTCGAGCTGAAAGAGACAAGAAATGGGTTAGCAGCACAGGCGGTGTGGCTAAGAGTGACCATCACTCCATTTACGTTATGGGAATCAATAGGGGGCTTCAACATTCCTCCCATGCTTGCCATGGCACTCTGCCCTTTGCAAATCCAGGCCATTTCCACAGATGGAGTAGCAGAAGCAGGTAGGGCCAGTCCCTGCTCCCTCCCCTTTGGGTACTTTCCAGCTGGAGGGGGGCCAGGACTCCTACCAACAGGTGCTGTTTTCCCTAGAAAAGGAGCAGGGAAGCAACATTCTGCCCATACTTCCACAATATGCCAGCCACAAGGGGTACTGCTTCCCTCTCCAAGTGCTAAGAGGAAACTCCACCCAAAAACAGGTGAAACTTTGCTTCTACCCTGCCTTGAGCTCTGTATTTAACTACTGTGTTCTGTATCTAAGGGTCTCTGGAGATGAAACTACCACTCCCTGAAATTCTGGCTGCCACAATGATAATCAAATTACTGCCTGTAATATACCAGTTGAGAGCCCTGGGCTTTCTGCCCCACACCAAATACCCAGCTGCCCTTTTTCCTTGTTACAAGGTCCAATAGTGATTAAAGCCCTGTGGCACCACTGAGAAGATGAAGCAATAGGGAGTGAAAAGAACTGCAATGAAGGAGAAGACACATAGCAGAAGCAGCCACAAGGACACCAGTGAAGAGCTGAGGGCTACATGAGGGACAGGCTGAATCCACCTACAAGTCAGCCACTCACACGTTATGGCTGCCTGTTATTTTCATGACTGTCCTTCTGTCCATAGGTGCGCACGAGATTTTATCAGCCCCAACAGAAGCCCTTCTCAACTGTTTCCAAGGCAAAAGGGCTGGGAGGCGGCGGCAGTGACCTTTCCCAATTAATGCTCCTCCCTTCTCTGTGTTTTTTCCTTTTTTTAAAAAAGTGGAGGAGACAAATGTCGGTATCCCCCAAAATAACAATACTGAGGAATAATGCATATCTGATTACTTATTTGTGCCAGGTGCTTCTCCCTGTGCTTCCCAATGCTTCTCTTCTGTTTGTCTGAGTTTTCCCCTTCCACAATGGAGCTAAACACCATTTCTACTTCTTGGATTATGCAACAACGTAGTGGTTTTTGAGATTAGAGAGGCGGGAAATCAATCCATCAATATTATTACTACTGTGGGGAAATTGACACTCTCTCTGCTCACCAACCGGATCACAAAGAATAGACAGGTGCTTGGGAAGTAGCAGAGAAGACACCTTGGCAGGTCTTCCCATTTGGCCCAGCTGGGACTTTCAGCAGGACACAGGCAGACATTATATAAATATAACATGATACAGCATGCAACCATATATAATTGCTTCAATGTGGTATGATGCTTGAAGAAGAAAAAGAAGACAACAATGTCTCTATTTTGGCATGGCTGGTAAGGCCACCCCAAACTGTGGCTACCATCAGCCTGGGTTGCAAAGTAGGCCAGGATTCAGAAATCAACAAAGAAGGTCAGGTAGGTGGGTACCGGGTAAATTTATTTGACCCCTTGAACAACCCAAAATTGCACACTCTTACTTGAGGCAGAGAAGTCCTTCAAACATGCTTGGAGATGCTTCTGATTACATTCCATGGTGTTCTGAACCCTGAGAACAAAACTGACCCTACAGCTGAATACCTGTGGAGCACCCAACAGCCTCCTGGGACCCAGTCAGGGGTCGCTGTGCATCCTTGCCAAGAGGAGGCCCCCAATCAGTCTTAACAGCAGGCACATCTGCTGCTTCTGCAGGCTGGCCTACAGTCCCACCCACAAAGCTCAGTTCAGACATCTGAGCTGGCTGTAGCTCTCCCTCCGCTGAGTTAAGAGTGGGAGAAGGAGAAACCCTGACACCAAGATATCCATTTCACCTGGAGAGAAAAACAAAAACAAAAAACTAGCCAGGGCAAGAGGAGAAAGGAACAGGCAAAAGGAGCTGTCCTGTCCTTATGCTTTCCCAGGCTCTCCATTGTAGCCATCTGGGCTCAGGAGGGCTTGCTTTTGCTGGTCCAGGGTTCCTCCAGTCCCAGAGTGAAAGGCCCAGGGAAAATCTGGCAAAGCAGCAAGAACAGTGGCAGGGCTGTCCGTCATGGATCTGTCTGTTTCCCCTTCTAGCTGTGAGTGCCCCAAAGGCTGAATGTTCGCAGCACCCTCCCCACCAGGACAATGAGAGCAAAGCCGCCCATCCTGGGTGGAAGGCTTCCTGACAAACCCACTCAGCTCCCTACAGGAAGAAACAGCCTTTCAACCAGCATCTGCGCCAGGGAATTAACACCTTGGCCTTCTCAGAAGCCTTCTTAATGGCCTTTCACACTTCCACTCTCAATGACCTTAAGAAAGAAAACCTAGTGCTATACGGCGAAATCTCTGGCTGCCTGACAGAGGCAGGGCCCATGGAGTCCTCAGGTTTTCTTTGCTCTGTTGAAGGGAAATAATAACCCAGAGGCCACCCTACCCATTTCCTTCAGGTTCTTGCAGCTCAAATGGATTCTCCCTCTGAGGAGACCCCACTACTTCCCTGACCAACCAAAAGCAGCAGAGGATACCTGCTTTGAAGACACCTGGGCAACTTCCAAGAGGCAATGATGCTCTGTGGACTCTGGATCACTTTGCCCCACATCCAAATGTGAGTCCCAGCTAATAGAATTTACATGAATGTTGTCTTACTTGGTTCCCACGTGTTCAATGCATCTATTCTAACTGGCACAGACCAATGGATTCCAGCCTTTGCTGCCAAACAAGGCTTCCTCATAACCATCCAAGGACCAGGTATTCAGGAACTGACTACTGATGCGGGTTCAACTGCAGCCCATTGCTTAGCCTTACCCTGCTGCTCTAATCAGATCGCCAAAGGAGGGCCTACCTGTCCGAAGTGTGCAGGGTAGCCCAGCATGTGCATGTACAGTAACTTGGCAACATTCCGGCAGCGATAAGTGTTGTCCTCTTCTCGGAAGGAGGATCGGATTGCAGCACATTCTTTCTGAATCATCTCCCTTTCTTCTGCTTGGGTCCGTGCTGTCCGTATGGTCCGGATCAGCTCCCGGAGTCTGATGGGGGCTGGCATCCTCTAAGAGAAGGAGTGAGAAGAGTGAAAACCTGTGAGGCTGGTCTGGCTCTTGGGACTCCTTGGGCTTCACACAGGGTTCTTGGACTCAGTCAACCATCTCAGAACACAGAAGGGGAATCAAGAATGCACACCAGTTTATTACAGGATCCATTCACCAGAAAAACGGGCTCAACCTGAACCAACTACTTTACTATGGATTTATGTATTCAGACACCAATGGATTTGTGCTGGATGCGTTCGTAAGCTGCTGCTGCTACTACTTTAAGCCAGTATGCTGGTTCTTATACTGCATAATTTCATATTCCTTGGAGCTGAAAACATGTAACAGCAAACGTATACAACCTCACCTGTTTGACCCTATCTACCTTCATTGCTCCTAGGCTGAAATCAAGCTTAAAGAGTGGTCACATTGAGGGACTAGTCAAATGCCCAAGGTCCCAACCAGCCATCTAAAATTACCATAATTCCTCCTGAACAAGGAAGTGAAAACTAAGTTCTTGGCACCATAGCATTTACATTGTCACATGGTCTCCTTCTTCCATGCCATGTGGAAGCCTCTGGGCTTTCACTCAACTGTCTGCGTCAGAGATGCCCCAACAGTTCACCCTTTTAAAGTCTCCCTGTCGTGGCTGGTTCTCTGGCCCAGAGCAACTAGGCCAGGGTAGCAGTTCCTGCGTGTATTGAGAAACTGCCAGGAAGACACAGGGCTCTGACCCTCTCCCTAGGAGGGCTCTTGGCTGGTGGCTTTCCTAATGAGCACTTATGAGCAAGCAAGGCAGACAGGCAGATAAAAGAAGGAAGGTAAGCCCAACAAACAAACAGCATTCACATTTCCATTCCTGCCTCAGTGGGACCAAATCCAAGGCCAGCGATCCAGGCAGAGCTAATTTTGGGAGGGGTGTTGGAGTGCCCAACTCTGGGTGATCCAAGCATCACCTCCCCAAAACAGCCTCACAGATTTCCCTCTGACTGTTGGATCCCCAAGCGAGATGGGAAGAGACCCCTGTGCCAGAAAAAGTGAGCCAGCCCCATGGTTCAGGCATTTACCCAGAGGGCTGGGGCTCTGCTGATGCATACGCAAATGACGACTGCATCCCAGAAAAGGTTGGCAAATTCTGCAAGAAGAAGAGGCTGGCAGAGAAGCAGAGGCCAGTGGCATGAAACGGCCACAAGCCTGCTGCTGAGAGATGAGCCAAGAGCTCCCTCTCTTTCCTTGCAGGTTGTGAAATCTGCAAAACGCCACCTGCTTCCCCTGCTGATTTCACAAGGGCCCCCCTCGCACCCAACTCCCAGAGCAGCTACAGCTACAGCACCACCACTGGGAATGGCTAGAAGGCAACCTGCTGAAGAGAGGGGTCCTCAGCTGTTTTGTCCTGTTGGCAGGAAAGCCTTCCTCAGAAAACCACAGAATTTATTTTGATTAAAGTGTTGATACCCACTGGGTGATCTTGGGCAAGTCACATGTTCTCAGCCTCTGAGGAAGGCAACGGCAAAACACCTCTGAACAAATTTTGCCAAGAAAACTCCAGAATAGGTTTACCTTAGGGTTACTATAAATTGGAAACAGCTTGAGGATACGCAGATACAGCTGTTATATTGGCAAGAGGCACAAGAACTGGAGGCTTCTCACTAGAAAATGAGCCACTCGCATCCAGAAGCCCAGCTTTGGCTGCTCTCAAGAACCAGGAAGGGGTCACATACTTCCGTCGTAGGAATGAGAGCCTTTCCTGGAGGTGTGGACAAACAGTGGTGGTGGCCTTGCCTTTCTCACTCTCTTGTGCACACACATGCATTCGTTCACACATTCTTTCTCACCACTTTTTCTCCCCTCCCACCCTCAGGCCTGTGAGGCAAGAAAGAGTTAGCATTAGGGCACACAGGAGGAGCCAAAATGAACCCAGAGCACAGTCACTCTCCCCCTATATAGCTGGCATCATGTCTATTCTGTGCCATAAGGAACTCAGCAAAGGCTGCCCTATAGCTAAGGAGCAGCCCTATCAAAGGCCCCACCTGGAGACCTCCCTAGTGCCTGGGGACAGTGACTCCCAATGGAGGGCCTTCCTCACCCATCACTGTTCCTGATGAGTAAACCTGCAGCCAGCCATGGTGTATTTGGCTTGCCAGCATCCCTTTCATGATGAAGCAAGGCACAACTACAGAAGACTACCAGGAGTACAGAACTACAACCATATCTCTTGACTTGGGAACTCCCGCTGAGCCCAGTGGGTATTTTCAGCCACTCACCCAAAAATCTGCCACTTTGCACCTGCCAACACCATCTTTATGTACATCCCTCAAATATTCTGGCCAACATAACCTGCAAGTCATCTAAGCACTCTCACGGCTGCTGTTTGCCACTCTGTGTGAATAAATGGTGCTTACTCCCCTTTAAGAGTAACTTCTGTGCTGGCACTCTAAGATGCAACTGGTGTCAGGACTTACCACTGTGTTTAGGTCTTTCTAAAACATAGCCACTAAAACACAAAGATGCCACTCAATTTCAAATTCCAAGACAGAGATGAAGGCCTCCAGGATTTGGAGTCTTCAGTATGAAGAAGCCTTCAGAAGCTCTCTCTCTCCCGCCTCTGGCCAGGCAGATTTCCCAAAGAACAGCCTAGACAGAAGTACCTCAAGGCACAGCACTGCTGAGGCAAAGCACACATGGTGCCAGGGAATTTGGGGACGGGGGAGTAGTGATGGGAAACAACAGGAGCCCTACACAAGACCAGTATATAATGGTATATCACCTCCACAAGTGGGTAGTTCTTCTTAGGAAAGGGGCCCACAGGCAGGAGGAAGCTCCCGTCCACGTTCACCTTCTATGGAATGCCACTAATCCTAATTCCCCAAGTGGGGAAGCAGGAGCAGGAGGGTCCTCAAATGACAGCCAAGTGAATCATCCCCCACACCTCTCTCAAAGGGCAGGGGAGGATGGGGGTCCAATACAAGAGTCTCTCAGCCACAGCCTCACAATGTGAATCATCTCTCATTTCAAAAGCTCAGCAGGGCCAGACTTGGATGGAGACCACCAGATGGGAGTAATATTAGGGATCTCCAGAGAGGGCCAGGAAAGTTGCTGTTGCTGCTAGTCCTGAGTCAACGGTCTGACTCGGTATCAAGTGGGCTTCTGCCATTTAGCCAGTGTTGGGCAATCCAGCCCTACTACCCCACTTCTGCCTTCTGACATAGAGCCTTTCTTATTACTGAAGAAAGTTATGAAAACTTCTCTGAACTGCATCTCGCAGACTGGAAACCCGAAGTCTCTTCCTGCCAAAGTTAAGCTGGCCCCACCCTTCCTCAGTTACATTAGGAAGCAAGACAGAGGGTAAAACAAACAGGAGAATTCTTTCAAAGCAGCTGGCTCTTCATGGGAGCCCTTCTACCATGACGCCTGCTGTGCCATGCAGAAGGTGAAACAATCCAGTTCAAGGCAGTGCCGGGGGAGGAGGGGGAGGAGGACAGAAGAAGGGTGAAGGCATGGCCTGGTACCTGAACTGTGCGGCCAGGCTTTCTGAAGGGCCAGGGCTATTGCTTTTCGGCTCCACTTCGGACCACCGGATACCTTGGGGAAGCACTGTTCACAATGTCAACCAAGGTGCCAACTGGGACCCCCCACCCCCACCCCCGTTTTTCTACTGCTAGTCCCAGAATCCCCCAACACTGGCTACGCTGCATCTGGCAAAGGAGGGCTGCAGCCCAACCCCTGAAAGGCCATATGTTGCCTACACCGATGTAAAATGAGGCTGACCACAGTGCTCAGGATTTTCTGGAATAGGCCCGAGTCAAAGGCATGAGGAAAATGTCAGAACACCTGCTACTGTTTCTGTAAAACATACTAATGGGAAGCTGGTCCTGGGCACACACAACACAATTCAAAGCAAGAACGCGGCCGAAGACTACCTTCCTTATAAAAGAGAGGGAGGGCCTGGCTGCAAAAGCCTATTGCGGAAAGCAGTCTCTGCCAAGGCTGAGAAGGAGGCAACGAGGCTGAAAGCGAAGGCAGGCAAGGAAGCAAGCCGTCGCCAAGGAGGAGGAGGAGGAGCAGCAGCAGCCGGACTCCCAAGGGCCTTTAAGGCCCGGCCGGAAACTCCCCGGGCGCCCTCTCTCCCTGCCGCCCCCGGGGCTCCGCAGTGGCTCAAGGGCCGGCGGCGGCGGAGGCTGCGCGAGAGGCGGCCCGCTCTCTTGGCCGGGAAGGAGCTCCAGCCGGCCAGCGCCCCACAACCCTCCCTCCGTCCCTGCCTCTGCCCGCGGAGACACCGGGGTCCCCCGCCCGCCCCTTCCGCCTCCGGAGCAGGAGCAGCTCTTGGCTGGCGGGAAGGCAGGAAGAACGGCCGCCCTGCCCGCCTGCCTGGGCGTCACTCACCGGGCCGGTCCCGGGGGCGGCGGCGGCGGCAAAGGAGGCGGCGGCGGCAAAAGCGGCCGTAGCAGGAGCCTGGCATCCAAAATGGCGGCGCCGCGGCCTCAGCACTGATACGGCAGGCGGAGGGATCCCTCGGCGGCCGGAACTTGCTCGCGCCTCCCCTCAGGCCCAGCAGGAGAACCGCCGCCCCGCCCCCGAGCGCCCCGTTCCGACCGCCGACCTCGTTACGCTTCGCGACCGAACAGAAGCGGCGGCAGCGGCAACGGCAGCGAGAGGAGCGGACCGCGGAACTAGCTTCCCTCGCGGAAGCATCTGAGGCGGCGGTTCACCCCAGCGCAGTGAGCCTGCGCCGTGGCAGGCAGTGATGACGTCAGACGCCTGCCGAGTCACCGCTGCGGGTGGCCGGCAATATCCGTCCGTCCGGATGCTGCTGGCGGCCCTTAGGGTTCCGCCTTGGAACCGCGTCGGCCCCGCCCGCTCTCTGTCGCTCTCTCGCTCGCTCCCGCCAGCCGACCGCCCTGCTCCTCCTCCTCCTTCCCCCGGGGGCGCTTCCTTTTAGCCCCACGGACCCTTCTTCCCTACGGGAGGGCGCGGGGCTCGGCTGCGTCCTCTGGCCGGGCGGAGGGGCCGGGGTCCGCGGGACCCGCAGCCAAATGGTCCTCCGTGGGCCACGTTCAGGCTTAGCTGGGCGCTGGGAGCGGGGTTCTGTCGCGACCCGCAGGCCGGCTCCATGCCTTGCGGGGGAAGGCAGGGGTCTGCAGGGACCCAGGCCCGGCTTCGTGGCCCGGCCTCTGCCCCTGAATGCGGGGGCGTTTCATGCGGATCCCTCCACGAGGACCGCCGCCTCAAAAGCCACATGATGGCGCCAAGCTATCAGTGCGATGCAGAGGGAGCACGGCTTTCCTGGCTCTGACGGGGGAAGAAGTTGCACCATTGCATCCGCCAGGACTTGTGCCTCGGTGGTGCGATACATACACGGAGAACGGTTTGCGCGGTTCACTTCCAGGAAAATGCAGGGGGGGCCTTGCCCCGGAGGAATCGGACGGAGCCTCCCCAGCGAAGGAGGCAAAGGCCGGCCTTCCTTCCTTCCTTCCTTCCTTCCCAGCGGAGAGAGACCGCCGCCACCCTCCCTCCTTCCGTCCCTCCCGCTTCCTTCCGCATCACGTGCTTCTCGCGTCGGCTGCCTTCTCGATGGTTGCCGTAGCAACCGCGGGTCGGCGGGGGTTACGTCATCAGCGATGGCCCATCTCTCGCGCCTTCCTGCCGTCACGGTCGCGTCACTTCCGGTGCGCCGCCAGGGCGGAGGGCGGGGCAGGCCGGAGGCGGCGGCGGCGGGGGGATGGAGCCCGTCCGCGGCGGCGGCGGCAGCAGCAGCAGCGGCGGAGGCGGCAGCGGAGAGGGAGAAGGCGGCGCGGCCGCCGCCCTCGCCGGCGCAAAAGAGGAGGAAGGCGGCGGCGGCGGCGGCGGGTGAGGAGAGCGAGAGCAGGAGTGCGCGGACCTTCCCTTCCCTTCCCTTCCCTTCCCTGCTGCCGCTCCTCCGGTGGCGGGGCTCGTTGTCTCCGCAGGTGAGGCCTCCCAAGCGCCGCGTCCGCCCGAGAGCCCCGAGGAGGAAGAGCAGGCAGGCCATCCGGAGGCGCCATGCGGGCGGCCCAGGAGCGCGGCCAGGAGTGCCTCCCCCCGAAGAAGCGGGACCTGCCCCCCGCCGCCGCCGGCCCCAGCGCAGGAGAGCAGCCCTGCCGGCCTCCGGGGAAGGGACCGGGGCCCCCCGCCTCTTCCGCGGAGTGGGGCCCAAGGGGTCTGGCGGGGGGGCAGGGCCAGGGCCAGGCGCCCTCCCCCTTCGGCCAGGCGGGGGGCAGCGGCCCGGAGGCGGTGGCCGGCCTGACCCTGGACCAGTACGGCCTGCTCTACAAAGTGGCCGTTCCGCCGGGGGTGGTCAGCGTGGGGCCGCTCCCTCCGGCCTTTGGCGTGGCCTCGCAGCTCGTCCAGCACCCGGGGATCCCCTACTCGCCCATCCACTACGCCCAGCTGCCTCCGGCCCCCTTGCACTTCGTGGGCTCCCCCTACTCGGTGCCCTACGCTGTGCCCCCCGGCTTCGTGCCCGGCCACCTCCTGCCCTCTTCCCCTGCTCTGCCGGCCTCCCACATCTCCCACTTCGTCCCGTACGCCCCTCTGCTGGCGGAAGACTCCGGGCCCGGGCCCCGGGCGGCCCATGGACTTGGCAAGGCCCCCGCCTCGGTCTCCCTGACGACCGCCCCGCAGCCCCAGCAACCTCTGGACGTTTCGCAGGGCAGGATTCCCATCTACTACCAGGTGTCCCGTTTGCCGATGGGATATTCGACCTTCGACGCTCCCGTTGCAGCCCTCGATTCGGAGCCGGCTCTGTTGGAGAACCACCTCAGTCCTAAAGTAGCCACAGAGAATGGGGTCCAGAGGACAGCTGCAGGAACGAAGGAAAGCGAGGCAGAAGAGCGCTGGCCCCAGGCAGCTGTCCAGTGTGGTTCTAATGGTCCTGTCTTAATGAGCCTTCAGACGGCGGTGAGAGCAGAGGCCTCAGGAGCCTCTCAGCGGAGCAGCCCAGACACAGACCTGGAAGTGCAGCGGGTGGTGGGGGTGCTGTCTTTTCAGGACTACTCTAGTGGCTCTCCTCAGGAGAAAGATGGCTTGAGCCCTTTGAACCTCTCCCACCGTGGCCACGCTCCTGAGCCAAAGGTGGAGCCGCCCAGGAACGCTGTGGAAGCGGATTTGGTGGCAGCAGCAATGGGAGCTGAGAGCAGCCCCTCAGGGAGGTCCCCTGAGCAGGAACAGGACCAGCTCTGGCAGAGACAGCTCCTCAAAGGGCTGGCGGTGGCCAATGGCAAGCCAGTCCTGGGTACCCTTCAGCCTGCGGCTCGTGACAGCCTGGGTGCATCGAGTCCAGAGGCGACGGCACAAGAAGCAGCCAGTGCCTCCCGTCCCCAGAGCCACTTGCCCTCCCACTTCATGAAAGGAGCCATCATCCAGCTGGCCACTGGAGAACTGAAGCGAGTGGAGGACCTGCAGACCCAGGACTTTGTGCGCAGTGCAGAGGTGAGCGGCGGTCTGAAAATTGACTCCAGCACAGTAGTGGACATCCAGGAGAGCCCATGGCAAGGTTTGGTGACGCTGCACTTTGTGGTTGGGGAGCAGCAGAGTAAAGTGAGCATTGACGTCCCCCCTGAGCACCCCTTCTTTGTCTATGGACAGGGCTGGTCCTCCTGCAGCCCCGAGAGGACCGCCCGGCTCTTCTCCCTACCCTGCCATGGCCTGCAGGTGGGGGATGTCTGTATCTCCATTAGCCTCCAGAACCTGAATGGGCGCCTGGCGCCTCCAGCCAGTCCCCTGGCTGACAGCCGAGAGAGGCCTGGGAGAAGTAGGCAAGGTGTCCAGGAGTCCCTGGGTCCAGCCAGGGAGAAAAGCTCCTTGGGGAAGGGTGGGGTGGTGCTGGGGTCCCCCTCAGAGACCTCCTGGCTCAGCCCCATTTCTGCACATGGCTGGGCAGGCCCCAGCTTCCAAAGACTTGGGGAAGAGTCCCCTGGGCCACCCCTTCTCCGCCCCTCCTTCATCCCTCAGGAGGTCAAACTGTCCATTGAGGGCCGTTCGAATGCAGGGAAGTGATGCTTTGGCATTGGGAGAAACCCTCTCATTTCCTGCCGCTCTGGGCTGGGCTTCTCCTATTCGGCCACTGCTCAGACCTTCCTGGTAGCCCAGAGGTCCCACCCAGCCCTCCCTACAGCCGTGTGCCTAAATGCATTCCACTGACAGAGGGTCCCCTCCTCATCAGAGTGGTTTTGAGGGGGTGAAGTAGAAGGGGGCGCAGGGCAGACTCGGGAGAGGGAGCTGCTCCTTTTCTTGCTGTAGAGGGACCCCTCGTCACACAAGCACTTTACTAATCCTCTGGTTTACCCAAGTAGCAGCAGGGCACTTGCACCAGATGGTGGGAAGACAGAGCAAGCAAGGTCTCCGAGTCTCTGCCCAGGTGCCAGGGAAGCGCTGGGTGCCTTGGGCACTGCAGCTGCCCTTCCAGGCCCTGAGTCAAGGCAACTGGATGTCTCCTCATGGAGGAACTCCTCACCTGGGGCCAGTGACAAGGGGGTTAGCAGCCCCCTTGTCCTGCAGCCAGGTAGGAGTAATACCCAATGAACAAGATGATTTAGGGGGCTAGGCATGGGTAGGTGTGTGGGAGACTTTGTGTATGTGTGCACGTGCACATCCACACAGTTTTCCTACAGCTCCTTCAACATGCCTGTCCAACTGCTGCAGCCCAGCATCCTCTCCTGCTTTGAGGAGGGCTTAGACCTTGGCTGCTGAGCCCCCCAGTCACCATGTCCTAGGCTTCCATGCTTGGCCTGTTCTAGTCAAGGCCAGCAATTCCTCGGAGAAGCACAGAGGTACTCCTGCCTCACCCCACAGAGGGCTGGGAAGTGAAAGGGAAAAGCCTTCTTTCCTTGGCCACTGACGGTTGGGTTTTGATAGGCAGACACCGTGCAGCTTGACCAGGGTACTGAAAGGCCCAGTGCAGGCCAGGAAATCTAGAGTCCCAGCCACAGAGGCTCAGCTTTTCCTGCTGAAGGAGCTGAACTTTCTTCTTTGCACAGAGGTGCAAACAAAATTTGGCTAAGCAGCAGAGTCTGAAGTGCTGGAGTCAACTCTCTATGCCAGCCTCAGCCCCATTCTCTCCCCAGTGTTGTTACCCCTGAAGCACCGCAAACAAGGCTCAGGACAAGCCCTTCTGTGCCCATGTGCCACCCAGTCCTTTCCAGAACAGCGTTGGAACCACTGGGGATGACTCTTTTGGCCTTGGGCAGTGGCTTCCCTGGACAGCCAACCACCTCAGCATCTGGGGGTGGGCTTTGCTTTCCCTGCTGGGTTCTTCCTGATTTCTTCCAAAGGTGCTGGCACTTTGCACTATCCCTGGCTGCCTCCTTTTTGGCCCACTCGCCCCGCCTTTCTCCACTTCTTCCCAGGTTGCCCTTTGTGGGCCTCTCGGGCTAGAGCTGCCCTGCACCAGCATCACTGCCGCCTCTCCTCTTTCTCTGTCCTCTAGCTGTACGATAGCAGCGACGGAGCAAGGGCTTCAGGGAGTTTTGGAAGGTTTCCCATCTTCCCGCAGATCTGAAAAGGCAAAGGGCTAGAGGGGCTGGGCTGAGTGTGCCCCTCCCATGCCCGTTTCTCTGATTTGCTTCTCACACACGAGAATTGCTTCTGTCTTGCTGGTTTGCAGCTGCTGCTGCTCTCAGACAGCCTTGCCCCATTGCTGTGCATGATCTGGGGCAGAAGTGGTTTTGGCCACTGCCCTTCCTAGGGCTATGGGAAAGTTGGGAGCCCAGCTTCCCAGAGCAATAAGTTATTCCTCTCATGTGGCACTACAGCAGGTCATCTTGCCCAGCACTGGCAAAGAGTGAAGGAAGCAGGGTGGGCAATGGCCATCACAGCATTCATGCCCTTGCCAAGCCTCCTTTCCTCCTCTTCCAGCTGCCCAGGGCCCACAAGAGCACATGTGCCTTTCCCCTCCGTAGCCTCAGAGCTGTTCTTGGACCAGTCTCAGGGCTTCTTTTTAGGAGGCAGCAACAGAAGGAGGCAGCAAGCAAGGAAGGTGACACTGAGGCCTGCCCCGCCTGAAGCCCCTCACACAGCACCTTAGTCCAAGTGGGCTGCTTGCCAGTGTGCGTTCGCATGTACGTGCAGTGAACCAGGAATTGCAGCTGGCCGCCCTCTGCTCTCACCAGCTGCATCTGATGTCAAGCCTTAGGAGTAGCCACATTAGGAGTAGTCGCGTGCCCAACCCCATTTCTCCTATCTGACCTTTGATGAAGCATTACTAGTCTGAGGGGGATAATCTATTTTGTTGTGCTTCTTTTGTATCTGTTTTAAATAAATCAATTTGTACTGTATATTTGTACTTTAGGTCAGATCCTTTTTCCTGTTTTACCATTTAAAGTCTCTGTACACACACAGATTGTATTTTTATTGTTAATGCTTACAAATACTGCATTTAACTTGTTGACTATGTAAACAGTATATATGCATACATCTATATATCTATATAATTATAAGCTATAGCTTTTATATTGCTGTGTCTGCCTTTTAATTGTGCCATAAAGCCAGAACCTCAGAACCAGGAATGTGAGAAAGATATACCTGCATCACCCTGGCAGTAAAGGCCCTCCCATCTTTGGCAGGTATTGAGCCAGACTGAAGGCCAGGGGCCAGATGTGGGGTGGGAAAAGCACAATGGGCACTACTGGCAACGTTCGAGAGAGGCAGGAAATTGGGCACAGCTGTTCCTACAAGCCTCAGAGCCAATGCAATTCTGTCCCCAAGTGATGTGCCTTGCCACCGTTGCCCTCCCTTAAGGCTTGAGACCTCCAGCTGCAGCACTTCAAAGCAACCATCCCTTAATTTGCCTGTCCACAGACAGCTTGATCACATGGAGGGCCAGACTCCCTGCTTAATGCAGGATCTCCAGCTAGACCATTCCCTGCAGGGAGCTGTTCATTGAGAAGACTCCACCACCTCCCCATGCAATTATTTGTGCTTACCATCAAGCAGTTCCTCCTAATGTTCAATCAAAATCTAATGTCCCATAACTTGAAACCATTAGACTTCCCCTCTGGGACAGCCCTAGAGGTATTGAAAGAGGACCATCGTGTCACCCCTTGGTCTTCTGTTCACCAAGCAGACCATGCCCACCTCCTTCAGCCCTTCCTCATAGGTTTTGTTCCCCGTACTTCTTATCCTTTTGTCCTTCTCTGAACCTGCTCCAACTTATCTATATCCCTCTTAAAATGAGGTGCCCAGACCCAACACTTCAGATGAGGCCTGACCAGTGCAGAATATGAAGCTATTACTCCCATTGACTTGGGAACAATGCTTCTATTGTTCAAATATCAAATGTTGTTCAAATATTATCCAAATGGTTTACAAACCGGCCAAGAAAATCCAGCAAATGCTTTGCTCAGTGAAGGACAGGAGAGACCCTCTTGCGGCTGCAGAAGTTTACCGCATATGGTGCAGCTGTGGACAAGTCTACATAGGGATGACCAAATGCAGTGTTCAAACACGAATCAAGGAACACAAGAGATGCTGCAGACTGAGTCAGCCAGAAAAATCAACAGTAGCAGAACAGGTTGTAAACCATCCTGCTATTTGAAAATACTGAAATTCTGGACCATGCCAACAACTATCAGGTCAGAATACACAGGGAAGTCATTGAAATCCACAAACACCTAGACAACTTCAACAGGAAAGAAGAAACCCTTAAAGTGAACAAAGTTTGGATATTAGTCCTGAAAAACACCAAAATCAAGACCCAGAAAAAATGCAAATGAAAACCACCCAAATCAGGATTTTTCTCAGCAAACAATGGATCATTAATTAAATAGATACAAACCCTCCTTGCATATTCTTCCACTGAGGCTTTACCATTCAGCAATAGAACAATACTCAGATTAACATGTAAATCACTCCTCCCAACCTAGGGTCACACAGTATATGTACACCCCACTCACTTCCATGGCAGCATTCTCTGAAGATGCCAGCCACAGATGCTGGCGAAACATCAGGAATAAATTATTCCAGAACACAGCCACGTAGCCGGTAAAACCCACAAAAAACTATGGATGCCAGCCATGAAAGCCTCTGACTTCACAGTTTCTATTAATGCAGGCTAAAAAAAAAAAAAAAAATCACAATTATTGCTGCATCATCACACTCCTGGGTCACCTGCTTTGTTGCACTGAGACCACTTGGTGTGGCAGTTGCAATGAAATACTGTCAGGAAAAACTGATGCATTGGTCGACACTGACGGGAATTAACACCCACAGCTTCTGCCAGGGAGAAGCCGATAGCTGTAATACAAGGACTTAAGTTCCTCAGAGAGATTCTGGAGATGCTGCAGCTGGCCAATAGTGCCCTCCAAACTTTCATCAAGTGTAAAGGGTGCCACGTGTTTAAAGATGGCTTCTGTAAGGGATGGGGGCTGCCCTGACTGATCTTTGCACTTGGAGCAGGGAAGCAAGCAAGGCAAAGCCACCAAACTCGAGTGCTTGTCTTGAGCAATGTTTAGATGCACCCAATTTGTGTTGTGAGATTTTGTTTTGCTTCCTTCTTGAAAAAGTCATTCTCAGCCCTTTTGGGGGAGGGAGGAAGGGGCCCCAGGGCCCTGCTTAGTTTTTTCCTGCCTGTTGTGAGCTCACAAATTTCTGTTTTCCAGATTAACTTAGTTTGTGCATCCATATCCTCTACACCAAATCATCAAGAACTTAAGACCCCCCATCAAAATAATATTATAGAAGTGACTTTCTTTAAATCTGTATGTACTTCAATCATGCACAGGTTCCACCCAGCCTTCCAAGAAAATGCCAGGGCTGGACTGGGTGGGTAGTTGTGTCCCAGCTTCAGAGGGTGGGCCGTGCTCTTAGGAGCCCTTTACCTTCTTCCCAAGGCGCTTGATGCTGCTGGAAAGGGAGTTGCAAGAGTGACACACACACTCAGCCACCATGTGTTCTGCACAGGGCTCTTGGCAGAGGGTCTCACTGGAGCAGCCCTGGCTAAAGTCCCTCCTGCTGGGCCAAAACTGGGTGGGACAGAGAAGAGAGAGTGCCTAAGAAGATAGGGCCTGTTCCTCTCCCTTCCCACCCGGCACCGTAAATGGGTGGTACTCCTTCCTCTCCTCCTACCCAAGAACCTCCTACCTACCCTTTGTTGCCTCCCACCATGTAGGGCAGCACAGTGAGATCTTGGCTCCCGACCGCTAATCTGGTCACCCAAGAAAGACTCAGAACAAGTACAATTAATTTATTTTCTCTCCTGCCACCCCCTCCCCCATTGCAACTGGGCTTTGGGTCTGCCCCAGCACACAGGGTGCAGCAACCCCTGCCCCACACACAGCTCTTCCTGCCCCCCCCCCCCGTTCCATACTCCCCTGGCACGGGTGCAGCTCCAATAGTGTCAGCCACTTGCAGTGGTCCCTGCGGTGGCTTTTTGGGGAGGGCTCAGTGCACGGCGCTGGCACTTGGCTCTTCAAAGGCCATCTTGCCCAGGAGCTGGCTGTCCAGCTCCATGCTGCCCACAGGTAGTGGGAAGAAGTTCATTTCAGCGGCCAGAGCAGCCATGGCCGAGGGGTCCTGGCCAAACTGAGCACGCAACATTATGTCCATCTTCTCCAAGCGCCGCTTCAGTCTCTTGGCTTCGCGCTCCCGGATGAGCCGGGCCTGCCGCTTCTCGGGGGTCTCATTGGCACGTTTGAGGCGCATGGCTTCGCGATCTCGCTGCAGGCGACGTGCACGCTGCTCGTCTGTCTCCTGCAGGCGCTGCAGGCGCTTGGCCTCACGATCCCTCATGCGCCTGACCTCCCGCTCCTCAGGTGTCTCGTTGTCCCGCCGGCTCTTCTTGGCTGTCCGCTCCCGCTCCAGGCGCTGCAAACGGGCCTCCAGGGGCTCGTTCTGCCGCCGCACAGCCCACTTGCGCACCCCAGGGGCCTGAGCCTCCAGGAGCTTCCGGTAGGCCACACAGCTGTTGCACACCAGGAGGATGCCTGCTGGGTAGATGGTCGGAGTAAGAGCCCCTGGGGCGGCAGCACTTTTTTCCTGGGTCCCAGAAGAGCCCTCAGGAAGCGGAACAGGCAGGGTGTCTCCACACAACACTTCAGGCACCTTCTCGCTGTGGAAGGCAAGAGGCAGAGAGAAAGCTTGGCACAGATTTTCATGGCTGACTTGTGGTCTGCCCTGCCGGCTGCCCCCCATCCTCCCCCTCCCATGGCTCGCTCTCCCTGTAAACAGGCGACAGGCTGCCAGTCTTAATAGCCCATCCTGGCCCATCCTGCCACACAATCCCAGAGGCAGAGCCTGAAAGGTGTCTTGAACCAGGAGAGCCCAGTCCCACCAAAGACAAGGACTCCCATCCTTGTGTCCACTGGTGGCTTTTCACCTGTTGAAGGTGGCATGGCTGGTGAAGCGGGCCCCACACACCGCACAGTTGGAGAGCTGGTCCTCGGAGTGGATGAGGAGGTGCCGCCCTAGCGAGCCTGGTGAACTAAGTGCCCGCCCACAGACAGGGCACAGGTAACTCTTGGCGCTGACGGCGGCGGCCGTGTGCTGCAAACGAAGCCGGGCTATGAGGGAAAGGTCTCAGCTGCTCCCTCTCAATTGGCCCTTGAAGGAGGGCCAGCAAAGCTAAGTGAGAAGGGAAAAGCCCCATGCGGGCCTTTCTCAGGATGGGCTCCAAGCCCACTGGGAGGAGGCGAGGGCAACAGGAATCTCTCCCCTCCTTCCCCAGACCACTGAGCATCCCTACACTTGGATCTGCAATTCCAGCGCAGAGTGAAGCTGGGGGGAGGACAGGGCAGGGGCAGTTCTCATCTTGCATGGCACAGCAATAGCAATAGCAGCTTCATTTATATACTGCTTCATACCACCTAAGCAGTCTCTAAGCGCTTTGCAACTGTAAGCTAATTGTCCCCAACAAGTTGGGTACTCATTTTAACAACCTCGGAAGGATGCAAGCCTGAGTCGAGCTTTAGCCCTGACTGGTATTGAACTAGCAACCTTATGGTTTGTGAGTGAGTGGCTGCAGTATTGGCATTTAACCACTGCACCACCAGGACTCTTGATAGGGGAGTATGTGTCTTCCAACAGCCCCATCCTAGTACCTGGTAGACGTGACTGACCAGCTGCTCCCGGCTTCCGCACTCCAGCTGACAAAGAGGGCATTGGGAGAGGCCCAGCAGGGTATCCTGGCTGGCACTGAAGCCCATCTGGAAGCAAGGAGTGGCAAGGCTGACTAAGGAATGGGCCAGGGGCACACAGGCATCTGGACTCCCCCCTCCCCCAAAAAACCCCACCCTGTGCAATGCAGGAATCAAAGCAACATCAACAACACTCGTTCCCTCACCCTTCACAGTCTGGAGATCGTTGAGTCAGCACACGAAAGCCTCCTACTCTCTGAGAAACCTACAAGCAGGATAGGAGGACACCAGATTCCCCCCCCCCCCCAGCAGACACCCTCCTCAAGCACTGCTGCTAAGCATTATGAAACATTACGTGGACATGACTTGGTCACTGCAGCCAGGTGCACCATCCAACGCCTGCCACAGCAATTTGTGTGATGACCACCGGCAAGGCCCATCTCTGGACTTGGGAGTCAGGGAGGCAAGGCGGCACCCCAAAAGTACTCAAGCTTTTCTCAAGGGCAGCTTTGGGGTGCTTAGTTGCCTTCCCCATTCTGAGCATCCAAAGATCTTCTCCTGAGAAACCCCATCCACAAAGTAGCACCGTGCCTTGCTCTCGGGAGGCAGAGAGCAGAAGAGTCAAGAAGACGTGTTTCCCTTTCCTTACCTGCTTGCGGAGCCCCAACTGCTCCATGGGCTCCAGCTCCCTTTTCACTGGCGCCGCTGCAGCCCTTCCGTCCTCCTCAGAAGCAGGAGAGGAGACCTCCTCCTGGGTTGTCTCCTCGTCACCCTCGCTGTCACCTGGAAGACACGACACACATCCGATGGCCCTCCCCAGCACACGGCTGGTGGCTCGTTTGCTCTGTGTGCCTCTGTATATGCGTATATGTGTATGCGCGTGCCTCTGGGGTGCCTCTTGGCTTACGGAGACCCTGTGAACTCATTCTACAGGGTTTTCCAAGGCAAGGCCTCCTCGGCGGTGTTTGTGCCGGTCCCTGCCCCCGGGATACGGACCGCAGCACCTGCCGGTCTCCCATCCGAGGGCTGACCGACTCAGCCTGCCTCTCGGGCGCTGAGGCCCGTGTGCTGGGGGCCAAAAGGCCATGGGACCCCCCCCCCCGCCAGAGACTCACTCACTTCCGCTGCTGGTGGTGGCGGCGGTGCTGCTGCTGCTGTTGGAGTCCTTCTCGGGGGGCGGCGGGGGCATCAGCGGGTGGACGGAGGGTGCCTGGCCGCCAAGGAGCCCCCGGAGGTCCCTCTTCATCACCACGGCCGGCCACCGGTGCCCCTCCAGACCGGCAAAGACCTGCTCCCCTGAGAAAGGGAGGGAGGGGGTCAGTAGGCCCAGGAGCGGGTGAGGGGCTGCTCCTCCGGGGCTCCCCTTGGCAGGGGCTCCCTTTCCCTCCCTCCCTCCTCAGGCTGCAGGGGGGCCCAGCGCCTGCCGCCCCGAGAGAGGAGGAGCCCGAGGCCTCCCTGGTCCGAAAGGGCCTGTCTTCCTGCCTTCTTTCCCGGCCGACCGACCGCCCTCTCCTCCCTTCCAGGCGGGGCTCCCTCGTTCGGGGCGGCTGCCCAAGGGACCAAGGGGGCGCCCCGGCCCAGCCCGGCCCTTCCTTCCTTCCTTCCTTCCTTCCTTCCTTCCTTCCTTCCTTCTACTCACAGCGCACTTTGTTGGGGGTGGTCTGTTTCCGCCGGGACATGGCTTCCCCCCCGGAGGGGGCGCACCTGCCGGACGGCCAAAAGAGAAAAGCCCAGCCACCCAACGGCCACCTGCGGACAAAGGAAGGGCCTCCCCACCAGACAACGACGGACCCAGGCAGGCAGGGGAAGATGGCGGGCGGCAAGGCGGCAAGGCGGCAGGGCGGGGGTCTCCTCAGCAGCAGCAGCAGCAGCAGCAGCAGCAGCAGCGCCGGCGACCTCCCTCCCTGCCTCCGCAGAGGCCCCGAGCCCCGCCGTCCGTCCTTCCGCGGGCACCCGGGACCTCTCCTTCCCTCCCTCCCTCCCTCCCTCCCTCCCTCTGCCGGGGCGCCGGACCCAGAGGGAGGAAGGAAGGAAGGAAGGAAGGAAGGAAGGAAGGGCGGCGGAGGGAGGGTGCCTTTTCCTGGAAGCCTGCCCCCTTCCTTCCCTGGCTCGCTCGCTTTCTCCCGCCTCCCGTCCTTCCCGGCGCCGCAGCTAAGCCGGAACGCTCGCGCGGGGCTCGGGGCCCGGGGGGACCGCAGCGAGAGAGACACCGCCCCGGAAGCTGCGTCACCCGCTCTCCGCCGCCGCCGGAACTAGGCCGCTCCCTCCCTCCGACCGCACAGGGCTCCCGCACAAAGCGACGCCGACGCCCCCCGAGGACGAGGAGGACGAGGGCTGCCCCCCCCCCCCGGAGCGCGTGAGGCGGACTTACTTCCGCCGCCGGTCAGGGCAGGGGTCGCACCGGCGACGCGCTCCTTCCGCTGACCCCCGCCCGGCAGGCAAGGCAGGCAGGCGCTCCCTCCCCGGAGCAGGGGCAGGGGCCCGCGGCTTGGTCTCGGTGGGGGTCTCCTTCCCTCGGCCGGGCGCGGCCCCTGGGCAGAAGAAGCAGGCGCCCGGGGCTCCTCTCGGCCTCCTTCCTCCTTCCTCGCGGGGGAACGAATGGTTTGGGCCGCAGGGGCAGCGGAAGCCCTTCGGCGCTTTCCTGGAGGAGGAGGAGGAGGAGAGGCCTTTGCGCCTCCGGGGGCAGGGCAGGGCGATGCGGTTCTTGGGGCTGGCGCCGCCGGGCGGGTTTTCCGGCTGTTTGGAAGGAGGGGAGGGGAGGGGAGGGAAGGGAAGGGAGGCGCCGGGAGGGCCGGGCCAGAGACCTCCTCCTCCTCCTCCGCCGCCGCCGCTGACCCCGGGCCTCCTCTCCGCCCCTTCCTCCCTCCCTCCCTTGACCCTGGCAGGAAGGCCCCCGGGATGCTGGGCTCCGGCTTCAAGGCTGAGCGCCTGCGGGTCAACCTCCGCCTGGTCATCAACCGGCTCAAGCTGCTGGAGAAGAAGAAAAGTGAGTGACCCCTTCGAGCACCGGGGTGGGGGACTGGTCAGTTGGCCGGAGCCTTTGCGCAGCCCTCCCCTCCAGAAGGGCTGGGAGTCCAGGCGGCCCTGAGAGCCCTCTCCCTTTCTCCCTTGCCTTGCAGCGGAGCTGGCCCAAAAGGCCCGGAAGGAGATTGCGGACTACCTCTCTGCCGGCAAGGACGAGCGCGCCCGCATCCGCGTGGAGCACATCATCCGTGAGGACTACCTGGTGGAGGCCATGGAGATCCTGGAGCTCTACTGTGACCTCCTCCTGGCTCGCTTCGGCCTCATCCACTCCATGAAGTAAGGGCGGCCGGCCGGCCGGCCGGCGGGGGGCACTCTCCGCTGGATACTTGGCAGCCACCCCATTTGCCCATGTGTGCTTCTCTCCTGCAGGGAGCTGGACTCCGGACTGGCAGAAGCCATCTCCACCCTCATTTGGGCAGCCCCTCGGCTCCAGTCCGAGGTGGCAGAGTTGAAAATTGTGAGTGGGCCGGGTCTACTTGCTGGGTGCTGGATGGGGATGGGGCAGAGGCTGCTGATGGATGGGGAGCGTCCCGTCCCCTTTGCAGGAGGCTGGAGGGGGTGCGTGCCTTGGCCAGCAAAGCCAGGGGGACACTGCCAGGTGGGCCAGAACCTGAGACTGGCTTTCCCAGCCCCAGCTCATCTATCATGGGGGAGGAGGAGGCTGGGGAGCCTCTGCAATCCCTTCCTTCCCCCCAATAGAAGGAGCTCGGCCTGAGCAGTCTGTCTCTTTGCCAGGTGGCTGATCAGCTGTGTGCCAAGTACAGCAAAGAGTACGGGAAGCTCTGCCGCTCCAACCAGATTGGGACCGTCAATGATAGGGTGAGGGTGCTGCGGGGTGTGTGTGTGTGTTGTGCTTCTCTGGGGTATGAGCTACTAGCATTGGGGGGGGGGGGAAGAGGAGAAGGAGGAGGTATCTCTTGGGACAAAGGAGTCAGAGGGTGTGACAGGCATGCCCTGCCGACTTCTTTCCTGTCCTGCTCGGGCATGGCTTAGCAAAGGCTCCTTGGCCGGCAGAGTTGGAGGGGAGGCATGGGGCTGGGGGAGCCAGGGACTCAAAAGAACACATACTCTCTTTTCCTTTTCCAGCTAATGCACAAACTGAGTGTTGAGGCCCCTCCCAAAATCCTGGTGGAGAGATACCTGATTGAGATTGCAAAGAACTACAATGTCCCTTATGAACCAGACTCCGTGGTCATGGTGAGTTTGGCTGGGGAGGGTGGCAGTGGCAAGAGCAGAGAGTCTGCCCCCATCACCCTTCCTCTGCCCCTGCCCCCCATGACTGAACCTTGCCTCTTCTCCCCCCTCCAGGCTGAGGCCCCCACAGGTGTAGAGAACGACCTGATCGACGTGGGATTTGTGGATGACCCAAAGAAAGGGGGGCATGGTGGAGGCGGTGGAGGCTTCACAGCTCCCTTGGTTGGTCCTGATGGAGTCGTGGCTATGCCTATGCCTATGCCCATGCCCTCTCCAGCTCCCCCCTTCTCCTACCCTCCCTCAAAGGGCCCAGTAAGTGCCTCGGAGTTGCTTGGCTTTTTTAACAGGAGGCAAGTTCCAGAACAATTGGGGTGGGATGGAGAAGGGTGGAAGAACAGCAGATGCCTAGTGAGCAGTGGGGCCCTATCCTTCGCTCACTGTCCTGGGGGAAACTAACATGATCTTTTCCTTGCAGGACAACTTCAATGGGATGCCAGTGGGCACATACCAGCCTTTCACCAGCCTGCACCCACCTCAGATTCCAGCTACTCCACCCACTTATGAGTCAGTAAGTGCAGCCTTTGGGAGGTCTTGTTGTGCTGCTGGGGAGGCATGGGGCTCCTCTCTCCTTAGCTCATCTCTTTTTTCACATCTGAGAATGGGTTTCATTCCAGGGACAGAGCAAGAGGGGGGCCCAGTGCCACTTTGACAAGGCCAAGAGGCAGATGGGACATACCCCGCCTTTGGCTTCTCCTGCCTCTCCCTAGTAGTTGGCTTACCGGGGCTGTCCCGGGGTTGGGGTGTAATGTGAGGAGAGATGATTCGGTGATGGGACAAGGCAAAGGAGGACTCCTAGCTGGTACTCCATGGAAAATGGCTTCTTTTTTTCAGATCGAAGATATCGGTGCTGACAAGAATGTGCCATCTTTGCAGGAGACTGGTAGGTAGAGGGTGAAGCAAGAAAAGTCTTGGTGGGGTGGGATGGGGAACTGTGGGCCACAGAGGACACAGAGGGCGGAGGAGCATTGAGCTTGCACGTCTTTGTGCCAGTGTCTGCTCTTATCTGCTTGCCTTTCCCTGGCAGTTTGAATCCCATGGAGAAGCATGTCCTGGCTGCAGGAGGCTTTATGGGGTGGCTGTGGGGAGGTCTGTGCGGCTGGCAAGAGGGGTTGTAGGAGTATGGGGCAGCCATTTGCCTACTCAAGTCAAGATCTTTTCATTGGATCAGATATTCCCATTTCAGTCTTGGTTCAGCCCTCTATTCTCCCTCAGGTCCCAGTCCCAAGCCAGCCCCTCGAAGGCAGCCGCCAGCTCCCATACCCAAATCAGGGGACAACTTTGTGCTGCCAGAGTTGCCATCTGTGCCTGACACGCTGCCTGCTGCTTCTGCTGGCTCATCTTCTGCCTCTGAAGACATAGACTTCGATGATCTCTCTCGGAGGTTTGAGGAGCTAAAGAAGAAAACCTAAGAGGAGCCAGAGGGCGCCTGAGTGGCAACGACCAGCCCTTCCCTCCTTGGCAGGGCTGTGTGCGCTTTCCTCTTCTTCCTTCATTCTGGCATTCCCCCATTGTAATTAACACCCGACTCCACCTTTCCTGCTCCCCTTGCTTTTCTGGCACCCACTGCTGTGCCTCAGGAGGGGAACCCGGGGCTTTTTGGAGGTGGGAACAGGGAGCAGCACCAGGAACCTGGAGATCCCAGCCAAGCTATGCTTAAGGGGGTGGGTGTGAGGGAGGAGCACCTCTGACCAAAGGGTGGCCCAGTGACTTCAGCCAGATGGTCCCTGCCAACTTGGTGGAGAGAAGCCCTTAATCTCCCCCCCCCATTTGCCCTGCTGGTGTGGGCGTGTGCTGCGGAAGAGGGTGGGGAGCTGCCTCGGGGGCCCTGCCACATTCTCAGGGAGCCCTCTGGGGCCTTTAGGACTTTCCTGTGGGGAGGAGTGCCGTGGAATAGTGGGTCACACCCTGGCGGCTCCTCGGGGGCTCTTGCTGCTGCTGCATGTAACTGTTGGGAGGCAAGCACACCTCCCTGTCTTATAGGGACCCTGTCTTTGCCTTAACGGGGGCCCTGAGGAGTCCCTCTCCCTCCAGGGTCCATGCCAGCTCCCCCCTCCTGCCCGGTCCCCACCCCAGGGACGGTGTCGCTTGACTTGTGCTTCATCCCTTTTGGTATGGCCTGTGCGACCCAGCTGAGGGACAGTGCCAGGGGGCAGCCTCTACTCTCCAGTGTAGCAACACACCTCTGTATGTAACCATTTCACAAGGCTTTTCTGGGACACTTTGGTGGGTTTTTACCTTCTGTTGATTCTAAATAAATTTGAGTTATCTCTGAGGGAGTGGCATCCGTGTTTACTGCTTTGGCAATAGGGGATCAGGAAGAAATTCAGAGGCCTCCCCTGCATCCAACTGCGAGGGTCACTCTGTTGTCCATGCTTGCAGCCACCTGTCTAGGAATGCCCCTGAGTCCAATTGCAGTAAAAGAAGGCTTCCCGTTTATTGAGGAAAAAGGAACCCACACAGCTTTGTCCTGAGTTCAGTTTCCCTTCAGTCTGCCCGGTCTGGGACTTGGTGCAACACATGTTCCACAAGAGCACTTCTGAGGCTGCCCCTTAGAATCTCTTTTGTTTTCCCAGAGAACAAAGAGGGACTGTCCTGCTCTTGGAGGAGAGGGTTCCAGATCCAGCTTCCTCATGAAGAATCGGTCCTGGAGAAGGATGTGCAGGTGGAGGCCATGGGGGAGGGGGACAAGGATGGGGGAGCCTTCTGACAGCTTCCGCTCTTCCTCTGGGCCAGGGTTAAGCAACTGCCTGGAATTGGTGCCAGCTAGCAGGGCCAGAGGTCCCCCAGGAGATGCCCTCTTCTGTCCTGGCCAAACTGGGTAGGTGGGGCAAGGAGGGTTGGGTTGTGCCATCGAGACGACTTGGGAGCCTTGCAGTTAGGAGCAGCCCTGTTGGAGGGCAACCGTGCTGGCCTGTTTTCCTCTGTAAAAGATTTAGGTCTTAAAATGAACTCCCCTGTGCTTTGCCTGCAACTCCCAAGGTTGGCTAGAGAGGAAAGGTGACTGCCTTCCCTCAGCTGACCTCTTGGGGCCTTCAGTAAGATGAGGAGTAGGAATAGGGCTTGTGTCCCCCAGGGGCTGGGCGCTAGCCTGTGAAGTTGGGGCTTCAGGCTGGAAGGGGTTTGGAAGTGGCTATTGTTGCTCCTCGGGTCCTGGATGGTTAAGTGTGCAAACTTTGAAAGCAGGCAGCTGGAGCCTTAGTGGCTTGACCTTTTGCAACACCACTGACCCCCATGAGAGAGAGGAGGGAAGGAGTTGCATCTGTCACAAGACACAGCCTTGCAGGGAAGTTGTGCAGGTCTTCCTGCCAGTCCAGGTGGGCTTCAGCTGCCTCATGGGACATGGCTTGCAGTTGGTGGAGGAGGCAGCTGCCTCACTCTTGGCCTTCCTTTGGGGCAACGGCTGCAGCCAGTGGGACCTGTTGCTTAATGCCAAAGAGAAGTGACAGCTTGAGCTGAATCAGCTCCAGCATCGATTCTTCTTTGCTGGCCTGCAGAGTGGAGAAAGATGCACGTGTTGAACTGGGCTTGTGATCTGTGGCTGCAGCGCAGAGAAGCCGCTTGAGGTCATCTTCATCAGGTCTTGGCTCGCAGGTGGAAGAGCAGGACCAAAGGCACTGCCCCACTCCATACAGGGCTGGAATCATGGCTCCATTGAATATTTATGCACACACACACCTGCAACCCACCTCATTATTTCTTTGAGACTATCTCCGGAGGTTTCCAGGAGCAGACTTGCACATGGCTACAGGGGAAAGAGGCTTGTAGCTGGTTCTGGCTTTCCTGAGGTGGTGGGAGGCTGGCATGGCTCTTAGCTAGCTCTTGAGCCTGCCCACCCTAGGGGTTGCCCTTACCTTGGCAGCCTTCATTTCCCGCCCAAAGACTGTGAGGAGAACAGAGACGAAGAGGTTGATGATGACAAAGACCATGGAGAAGATGCTGGTGGCAATCAGGATGGAGCCCAGCACAGGATCCAAAGCAATGACCTAAACCAGAGGTGGGGGAGAGTGTGGCAGAGCCCTTTGTATGTGGGTGCTGCCCTGGGCCAGGCAACCCAGGAGGGCTTGATTGTCATCCGGGGAGCAGAGAAAGCCATGGATGCTGTAAGGCAAGTCCTTCCTTCCTAGTGGAGCATCTTTTGAGGACCATCCCAGCACCTGCAGCTCCCTCCTAAGAGCAGTGGGCCTCAAAGCATGTGGGCCAGGGCAAGGCAGGGGCTTGTTCACCCACTTGCTCACCTCTTCATAATTGAAGATCCCAATCAGGAGGCCCACGATGGTCACGGCCGAGTCCAAGAAGGTCTTGTAGTCCGAGATGCTCCAGCCGAACAGGAGGTTGCACTGCCAGTGGCCCAAAGAGCATGCGGGGGAAGCAGGGAGACACAACTCATAAGGGGAGGGGAGAGGGATCCACACCCAGCAGCCCCACACTAACCATCTTCCCCTCTTTGGCCCCAGGCTTCTCCCTGGCAGGCTGATGTCTTACCGCGATGGCATAACCTGCCAGGAGCACCAGCAGGACCAAGAGGAAGCCCAGGAGGTCCTCCCAGGCGGCCTGCAGTGTCTGTGTGATGAGCTGCATCCGGGGGTTGAGGCGCAGAAGGTTCCACAGTTTGACAGTGGCCAAGGCCACCAGGAAGGCAATCAGGTGGGTGAGCGTTGCATCCACCTCGACCATCTCGTAGAGGCTGAGGAATCTGCAGTGGGGCAGGGAGGGAGTAACTGCCTCCTGGAGAGGGCAGAAGCCCCCTCAGCTTCAGGATATCCTGGTGGGGGTCCATCCTGGTGGGAAGGGGCTGCCAGATTGGCTGCTTGGGAGGGGAGAGGGGACCCAGAGGGTGCCCAGGGCTCACCGGTGGCGGTCTTGGTGATGCTGCATCAGGATCTGCTGAGCCAGGAGGTCCCTCTTGACATGCAACCCAAAGGCAGCCAGGCCGATGAGGAGGGCACTTGTGTCCAACAGGTTCCTCTTGCTGCCAAAGTAGCGCCACTTCTGCCGCACCAGCTGACGGCCCTGGCAGGGGGGTTGGAAGGCAGCCCTGAGCCCCAGGGAGATGGGTGGGGAGGGCTGGGCATAGGTGGAGGCAGCCAAAGGTGGGACATGGCCGATGTGGCAGCAGGGGTGCTGGATGGGGTAGCACAGCCCTACCTACCCCAGATGTGGCTGGCATTCCTCCCCTTTGGATTTATGCTAGGAAGCAGGCTGATGGAAAATGCAGTCTGGCAAGACCTGGAGGGCCATGTGACATGCTGGGCTTCATACAGAGGCTGGTCCCCCCATTCCCTCAGCTGGGCCCCCAAATTGGCCAAGGCTCACCTGCACCAGGGCATGGCCCAGGAGGAGAAGAAGGAAGGCAGCCCGGGCACAGGCCATGTGAACCAGAGTGTGGCCGCTGGCGTGGAGGCGCAGGACCCACAGATCCGCTTTGCCCTGCAGAGCCCCTGCCATGAAAAGGGGAATTGCAGGGAGAAGGAGGTCTGAGTGGAGCTGCAGAGGACAGCTGGCAGGGAGGGTGACCACCCAAGGCTGTTGCCCCCGAGCCCCCACTTGCCTATCCTATCACCCTCCAGGATCAGTGTGACAGCACAAAAGAGGTTGACATTCGCGTTGTAGACCACCAGCTCCACAAAGACAGCGCGTGTCCCCCTGTCAAGCCAGTGATATCGTGCTAGATGTCGGAGGACCCTGTGAGGAGGGAAGGAGGGAGGGAGGGGAGCTACAGAGGCCTTGCCTGGGGCTGCTGCAACTGGCTGTCTGTCAGCGTGCCTCTTGAGGCCTCCACAACTGTTGGTAGGCGTTTGCTGCCCACATGCAATCTCCAGGGCCTGCCCAGGCTCCCAGAGTGCACGGGGGCCACAGAGAGTGGTATGAAGTGACCCTCTCTGCCCCCACCATACCCTCAGCCTTGAATTGGGGCTTCAGCTCTCACCCCACCTGCCACCCCCCACCTCTGCCAGACTCACTGCTGCAGTTTGGCCTGGGGAGGGAGGAGAGCTCTGTGCCAGGCAGTGCTGAGCGACCAAGGAGGCAGTGAGCGAAGCCCCTCTGGAAAGAAGACTGCTCCCTTTCAGGAGATGCCCTGTATTTTATGCTGGACCACCTACCTCTTGGCGTGGCTTGCATTGGTGCCAAGGTTGGCCAAGTAACCACTTCCCGGGTAGAGAGTAAACCTGCCCCAGATGGGGTACTCCTGCAGGGTGCTCTCAGATTGATAAACCCAGGCTCCTGCCTCCTGCACAGCCCTGCCAGGTGGTCCCCAGGGCTCCTGGCACCGAAGGAGGGGCAGCCAAGGCTTGGGCGGGTGCTCCTCCACCCGAATCTGCCGCAGCCTCATGCTGCCCACAAGGAAGGAGTTCCCATCCGCAGCTAAACCTGGGAGGGCAGAAGACCACTTCAGCAGCTCTGAAAAGCTGAGAGGAGGTGCATGAGAAGGCACGAGCATATGCCCACATGGGAGGCAGCTCTCTCCTCAGCCCCCTCTCCCACCCCTGACAGGGCACCTGCCCCGTGGCCTCCCCGCTTGCTCAGGGTGTCACCATAGACAGCAGGCAGCAAAGTCCCCCTGGCCCAGGCATAGAACTGCCTGGCAGTCCGGACATCATCCATCTGGGCTGTGAGCCTCCTCTGGAGGGCAGCGCTCAAGTAGAACTCGTTGGGGGTCCTCTCAATGTAGCAGAGCACCATCAGGACGGCCAGGAAAACAAGCTGCCCTGGAGACAGGAAGAAATAGGCTTTGACAGAACTGGCGTCCCACGAGTGGGGGAGGTGGCTGCCCCACATGAGGGAAGAAGAGGTCTCTGGAGGTGCCCTGGTGTGCTCTGGTGTTCTTCCCTCTGCCTCCAAAGACCTGGCGGGCAGCAGTCAAGCTCACCCAAGAGCAAAGGGAGGCTGGCACTCCCCCCGCCCCTCCCACAACAGATTAGGAGACAGCCAGGTCTGGGGGCAGCAAGTAGGGGGGAAGCAAGAGGGGCCCAAGACAGGAGTCGGGGGCAGGCTGTCTTTTGGGCTCAAGGAGCCTCCAGGCCCTGAAAGGGGAAAGGGCACCCTCAACCCACCAGGGCTGGAGGGCTGCCTCTGTTTCCTTTTGGCCGACCACCAAGGGGCAGCTGGGAGGCCTTGATCGGCTCTGCAGCACTGCCTCACATTCCCCCTGCCCGAGATCATTCAGCCCCCTCCCTTGTGGGTGTACGCCTGCACATTCTGAGCACAGGCAGCATATTCCCTCCCCCTGGAAGATTTGGGGTGTCGGAGAATCCCCTTCCTTCTCTTGCCCCTCCTCACCTGCAATCTCTCGGAGCAAGGAGTGCAGCTTCTTCTCCTTCAAGGCCCGCTCTGTGGTCCTTGCCATGGGCTTGAGGGTGGGAGGCCTGGGCAGGGGGCCAGCACAGCGCTGGGGGGCTGGAGTTTCAGGGCAATGCTGCCTTTCTGGCCAGGGAGGGGAGAAGCCAAGCTGCATCAGGACGGAAAAGGCCTCCGTCCCTCCTGAGTGGCAGAGTCTTCTGCGACCAGGAGTCATCTACTAAACCTAGCTCTGACCCATCTTGGAGTGGGGTGGGGGTTTGAAGGACCATGGGGAGAGCTTGTGACCTCAGATCACCTGCAAGGAGGGCTCTCAGCACCCGGTCAAGCTGCTGCTCCTGCCCCTCATCCTGCCACAGTTGCTTCTTGCGCATCACTGAGAAAAGGAGAGTCAGGACCAGGACCTGTGGGGTGGGAGGAGGAGAAAGAGTAAGAGGAAGAG
This sequence comes from Phrynosoma blainvillii, assembly GCA_026167975.1. Lineage (NCBI taxonomy): Eukaryota > Metazoa > Chordata > Lepidosauria > Squamata > Phrynosomatidae > Phrynosoma > Phrynosoma blainvillii. The sequence goes on along the minus strand of JANUYF010000007.1, from coordinate 31,679,538 downwards.
AAGAAGCTGGGGGGCTTCTGACCAGCAATGTCAGCCACCCACCACCCACCCGCCCTCCTTCATGAGACCTGAGGACCAGGGTCCATGAAGTCCTCCTCTCAACTAGGCAGGGCTGCAGGAAGGAGGCTGGTGCTGTGGGGCCTGAGCGCCCCCCTCCTCTTCCCCATGCAGCAGAGGCCGGGGTGGGGGCAGGTGAGGAACTGGAGGGCACATGGAGAGGGTGGGGGATGCCTGCCCACCTTGAGTGGCTGCACGAGGAGGACGCTCTGCAGCACCGACAGCAGGATGGAGATGACCCAGCCACTGGCCTGCTCCCGGTTCATCTGGAGACTGTAGAGGGTTGTGAAGAAGGCCGCTGCCAGACTGAGGGCACCCACCAGCAGCCAGCAGACAAAGGCAAACCGGCCAGGCAGGCGCCAGGAGGGCTGCCCTGCAGGCTTTTCTTGGGTTGGATCTTCAACTGCGGGGCTGCCTTGCCGGCCACTGGGCCTCCTGAAGAAGCAGCAGCAGAGGCCAAGGGGGCTGTGGGGGAAGGAAGGAGGGGAATTTGCACCACTGCACCCCTGGCAACAAGGGGGAAATGGGCAGTGGCCAAGGGCAGCCCCCAGCACCCCCTCTCTACTGGACTGAGGCCTCAGTTGGCTACTTCTGAGTAATGGGTCACCACCCACTGGAGACCCCGGGAGGAGGAGGAAGATGAAGATGAGGAGGGGATAATTATGCTTTTCTTCCCCCTTCCCATGGCTTTTGCTCGGGCATAAAGCCTTGGGAGGGCTGCCAGAGGCCTCCCTGTGCCCCACGTGATCCCTTTCCAGCTCCATCTGTCCTCTTGGAGGCTTGCTCCTTTTAATGTGCTCTTCTCCCAAGGCTTGGCTGCCACGTTTGGCAAAAGAAACTGCTTAAATTCATGTTTTATGCTTTGGATGTAATGGTTGAAATTGCTATGATTTTTTAAAAAAACATACACATCTCCTACATAATGTCTGTACAGTTTAAATAAACATTTTTTTGCAGAGCACTGGTGTTGCTCTTGCAGTTCCTAAATGGAAGAGAGTCGGGATCAGCTGGGGGGTGGGTTGGTAGGACCACCAGTGGATGGCCTGCAGCCACTGGCTCATTGCAGCCAAGACGAGCAGTTATGTCCACACTCCTCCTCCTTCCCTGAACTTTATCAGAAGGGCCAAAATGTAAATAATAGCAGCAACATTTTTAGTGCCACTTCTGCAGCCCCCTCCAGGCCATGTGTGTGAGAGCATGCATGAGTCATGTGTTCCTTCAGAGTCTGGAGTGCAACTCCCAGTGCCCCCAACATTAGCGATGCTTGGCGGACGACTGGTAGGAGTTGCAGTCCAACAAGCACAGAGAGGGCCTCAGTTCCCAACCCCTGGTGAGGACACTCCCAGCATTTGGGCTGAGTGTGAGTGTCTGCCTGGGTGAAAGAGGAACTAGAGATATACTCACTGCTGTGTTTATACCCTGCTTCCAGTTCATCGTACCTGGGCCCCTTGGGGGCTGCAGGGACAGTCGAGGGCAGGTGCTGCTCCAGGTGCTTCCAGAGCTGTCGCAGCTGGTCCATAGCTTGGAGATGGTCGTAGGGTTTGGGAAGACTGCGCCAGTCCAGGCCACGGAGCTGAGCCTCCAGATCCTTCACCACACGGCATAAGTAACTGTGGAGGCAGTGGGACCTTTCTGGAATGAGGAGAGGAGCAAAGGCACATAGGTCAGAGGGGTCAGTCAGGGTTGCCTCTCTGGAGCTGGACAATGGGAAGCCACCCTCTCCCTAATCCTGGCTGGGGGGATCCCCAACCTCTTTGCTGCTTGTACCTCCTGAAACATCATGGGTTGCCCACATGCCCCCGTCCCCAGGGGCTTTGCCAGGGCAGAGGAGGCGGCGCATGCCTGGGAAGGGCCACATCCTGCCCATTACCCTGAGGGGGAGCTCCTGGGTCTTCTGGGTCTTGGAGGAGGTGGGACCGGACGAGGCCACAGAGGCTGCCCACCAGCTCGGGCACCTGCTGCAGATCCCCCGGGAAGCCGACCGCCTCCCTGTGCTGCCAGAGAACATTCTTGTAGAGGAAGCCCAATGTCTCCATCAGCTCCTAGCAAGAGAGCCACATGTCCTCACAGTTTTGTCTTTCTCCCTTAGCCCCCAGGCAGCCCGGGGGGAGCGGAAGAAAGAACAAACACAAATAGGAACACAGGAGCAGAATCGAGCAAAAATCCAGTTGGATTACAAACAGTTTCAAAGCACTGCCATTAAGTATGTAACAATCCTAAGAAACTGTGCAGGCACATGTCGCACAAGGTATGTGGACACTCATTAACACTTACATCCTTGATTTTAAAAAGGCAGTTCCAACACTCAAGGCTCTCCAGTAAAGAAACAGAGGAGAGGTGGGATGTTCTTCGCCCGCTGGGTCTTGGCTGGGATTTTGGGAGGCAGGTACTTTTTGCAGGGAACCAGTATGTTTTGCCCCAAATAGACTGGCTATTGTGTCAAAATACCTTGGGAGGGGGGTTACAGAGGAAAAAGTATTGCTTGCCCCCAAACACCCTATTAAGCCCCATGTATTTCCCACAATGAAGTCCCTAAGTCTGGATAATGCCTGAAAGACGCCGACTAGGCCTGTTGTTGCTATTGGGAAAGGGGAATAAGTGAAGATGGGGACACCATCAGGAGGGCCAACTCAAAAGCACTTACGGGGGTACGGGGGTGAGGCTGCTAGTGGTCGGGGGGGGCTGCTCTTACCCTCCCAGACGTCTCTGGGAGGCAGACCAGCTGTCACGCTGTAGATCTGAGGGAGTTCTGGGGATGCTCTGGAACTAGATGAATGCTCTGGAGCTTCCATCAGCCCCCGAGTGCTCAGTGAGTACCATGGGAAGGGACTTGGGCTCAGGGTCCATGGGGAGGTGTGGGTGCCTCACCTGCTGGAGGTGTGTGAGTGGGGCAGCCTGTGGGGAGGGCAGCGGTGGGTGCAGGGCCTCAGTGCTGGTAGGAGGTGGCACGTGTGGGGCTTCAGGGGAAGATTGGACCAGCTGGAAGACGCGGACGACCAGCAGGTGCACCGGCAGCATGAGGACAGCAGCTTCCATACTGACCACCAGCTCCCGCCACGTCACCACAAAGGGCCCTGCGGACCAAGACGAGGAGACAGATGGGAAAGAGAAGCTTGGCCAGGCAGGTGGGTTGGGGAGAGGCTGGTTCTGGCAGTGGTTCTGCCCCTGCCACACTCACAGCTGGAGGTGGGAGGGGACCAAGTTCAGGAGCCAAAGGGATAGGCATCTTTCCACAAGAAGGTCCTTCACCCCTGTGGACAACCATGAGTGTGGGTGTACAGCCGGGCCCTGCCCTCTCCTCAGGGCCCATTGGCCAGGGCTTCCCCTGGGTCCGCCTTCCTCACGTACCCCTAATGGGACAGGAGGAGGAAGGCATTGGTGGCCCTTGACCAGACTGTGGGAGCCCCAACCCCACTTACCCGCCTCTGGGTCGTGCCCATCCCCTGGGGCCTCCTTCCAGAACATTATATTGATGAGTAGGGAGCAGAGGAGGAGGGCCAGGCAGCAGGAGAGGCGCTGGACCCGGGTGAAGGGGCTCCAGGCAGAACAGGTCAGGACTGAGAGCCAGAGGTGCTCCTGCGTTAGCTTCCCCACCAACCCAGCCCAGAAGAGATGCCTGTGGAGAGAGGGGGGGCACCTGAGAGCGGGAGGAGGCGAGAGGCACAGTCCCCCTGCCCTCTGGATCTTCCGAGGAGCCCGCCTAGCTGCAGCTAATTGCTGGGCCAGTTTGCCTGGAGGTTGGGTCACCTGATTCACTTATTGTGGAAGCCATGCCCCCAAAGGCCCTCTGCACATGGCCAGAGACACTCTCCATACTGTCGCCTCAGTTTCCAGCTCTAAATGTCTGTCATTCCATCGCAACCACCATCACTCGTGCCCCCCCCCCGGCTCCCAAGTTCAAATAAGTTTTGTTTTAACATCTATTTCTCCCATCTGCCTGTCGGTCTCATCCAACAGGGACACTGTTGGGTCAGGCCCTAGGGCCCGGCTCCCTCCAACAAGGTCCTTACCAAAAAGACAGGAGCTCCTCCTCTGAGGCGGCCACAAAGACCCTGTCCACTTGCCCATCATCCATGTCAGATGCCAGCCAGCAGTTGCACAGGAAGAGCCACCTTTTCCTCGCACTCAGGTCTCGGACAACCAGCCGCTGCACAAACCTGGGTGCAGAAGAAGGCCAACCTGACCCTTTATGGGGTAGAGGGACCTCGCCATGCGGTGCAAGGGTCACAATCCACAAATGCAAAAGAGGCGCTCCTCACCTCCAGGGAAGATTTCCTGGGCTTGGCCCTCTTGGGGGTTGAGGTGCTGGTTGTGGCCAATTATGACCATCAGCTGCAGTGGCTAAGGCTGATGGGGCATGTAGTCCAAAAAACCTGTCAAGTGTCCTGTCATGGTGGGGCTTCACAGGTGGGCCAGAAGGTCTGGTCTGTGCCCTTGCAGACAGACTGCCACCGATCCACAGACCGTGGCTGATGGCCACTGGCCCGACATTGCCAACACTCTTTTTGGGCAGCCACCTCCACGCAACCCTGCCAGGGCCCAGCTCAGCCCCAGATCTTGGCCATGTTTCCCCTTCCACTTACCAGCTGGGATTGGGTCCAGCCTCGTTGTGCCAAAGCCGCACAGCATGGAGGTCTCCCAGGGGCCTCCGAGTGGCCAGGAGGAAGGCATCCATCCCGCCACGCTCAAAGCCCCCATGGGCCTCCAGGTGCTGCAGCACATGGGGGCGGCTCCGTCCCTCCGCCCCATATAGGGTCAGGATGGCCTGTGGGCAGAGAAAAGAGTCTGTTCAAGTGGGTAGGCCACGGTGTGGGACAGAGGGAGCAGCCAGGTGGGCACTGGATGTGATTCATGGCCCACAAAGTGCTGTCCTCTGTTCCTTCCTAGATGCTGGTCTCCAAAAGCTAGCAGATTCTGCAGAGAGGCCAGGACAGCAGGGACCCCTGGGGTGGAAGTAAGGACCCTGCCTCCAACTCCCCTCACCTGGGCAGAGGTTCCTGCTCCTCGGCGATAGCCTGTGAAGACTTGGACCAGGTAGAGGAAGCAGGCACTGGGATCGTTGTCTGCTAGGACCGTGACCCTCACCTGAAGCAAAAGAGCAACACAGCTGAGCTCAGCAACTGTCCACATGGACGATGGGCCACAACCAGCCCCACAACCCCTCCCTGCCTTTGGGGCTGCCGCCCCACATCCAAGAATGCCATTGACTTTGAAGCGGTCCCCTGGAAGCCAGAGGAAGCCCAAGACCTCTAGGGAACCGGCCCACTGAGGCTCTTCTGGCCTGCTTCCACCCCAGGCCTGGCTCCATCCTCCACCACTTCTTTATCCATCTGCTACCTCCCGTGGCACCCTACACACACGCAGAGCCAGCATGGGACTCTGATTTTGGCACACACACCCCTCCTGGCACCCCGGCCCCTTCGCTGGCCTCACCATCCTGGCATCATCCCTCTGCCTCCGGAGGGCCCAGAGGAGGGCAGCCACATAGCCCAGCAAGAGGGTGCTGAGGAGGGCCACTCCGGCTGGGTTTTGGCCCACTCTGCTCAAGAGGAGACCTGTATGCTGGAGGTCAATCGCATGCGGCAGGACCAGGAAGAGACGCCCAAAGAAGCTGAGGTGGCGGCAGAGGCACTGGGTGCTAAGCAAAGTGCTCTGAGGGCCCACCTGGAGAGTGGATGGAGGAAGAGAAGGAGGCTCTGCGTCTGAAAGATGGACCCCCCCATCCCACTGTACCCCACCCCACCCCGCCCCAGGGCTAGCAAGCAGCTCCTGCCCGCACCCTCCCTCCTTCTCTGGCTGGCATCCCCTCTGTACCCGGCATCCGTCGGTCCTCCAGGCCTGGTCCTGGCTGGCCCAGTAGTAGCACCCGGTGCTGAGTATGCCCACCGAGAGGTTCCAGGTGCCATTCAAAGCAGGGACAACCTCTCCAGAGATGAAGTAGGTACCCAGGCCATGATGGAGGCTCTCCGGGGGGATGACCCACACAGAGGCACCCTCTGGAGAAAGAGCATGGGGTCAGGGGCAATGGACAGAGGCAGCTGGCACAACCCATTGTCCTTCCTCCACCCCAGGGAGGTCCCCACTACTGCCCACATGCCCCCATCTCCATCTGTCCATTCCTCTGTCTCCTCTTGGCCACGGTTCGCCTCCCTCCCCTTCCCTGTTCACCCTCTTCCTTCTGGTCCTTGGGGAGGGAGGTGTTCAGGAGGCAGCGGCTGCTACCATTGCCAGAGGAAGGGAAGCCCAGGAGGCACAGGACGATCCGCAGCAGGGAGCTGGCTCTCACGGAGACCAGCAGGGCATCCTCCAGCGACGTGACATTCACTGCCAGGCTGAAGTTCCCAGTGCCCAACCCAGTCACACTGCTCACAGTGGAGGCTTCTTCACTGCCTGCCTCTCCGCCCAGCTCAATCTGGCATTGGTAAAGATAGACATGTGTGGGGTGAGCCACCAGGCGACACCCCAAACACTGGTCTTCCCTCTTTGGAGCAAAGTCCACCATGACCAGAGGTTTAACTCAGGTTGGGGGGCAAAACAAAAAAACAGAAGGAACATTTTTTGAGATGGCCTCCCACATTTCCCCCCATCAGCCAAGGCCCACTTCCAAACCAAAACCGAAGGAAGCTGGTAGAAGGTGCATCAGGCTCCTGCCCTTTGGTGGGCAGCACAGGGGAGGGGAGGACATAGGCGTGCCCCCACCCCTTTCCCACTGCCCCAGTTCCTGTGCTGAGCCAAGGAGGGCTCCCCCAGGGCCCAACCCAACACCAGCACCCCACCTCAATCTCCTCTGTCAGGCCCTGGACATGGAGGAGCTCCTCTTCCTCCTCATCCTCCTCGGCCACCAGAGCCACGCTGGCCACACTTCCGATTGCCTTCCTGTCCAGGTGCTTGAAGGGGTTGAGGGCAAAGGAGGCCACCTGGAGTGGGGCAAAGAGTAAGAAGGGGGGGCATTGTTGGGGCCTGCCCTCCACTTGTCACCAGGCTGCCCCCTCCTCTTAGAGCCGGTGAACAAGGCAGGCTGGCAGCAGGAGGGAGCCCTGCCCTACCTCCAATGTTCCACAGATGAAAACCGGGACACATCAGAGAGAGGCCAAGATGGCACAACTCGTTCACAGGGAAGGATGGACAATCTGGGAAGGGAGTTTGTGCCTGAGCCTCCTGGAGAGGGCAAGATTCTGCTCCTCCTCTCCTTTGCCAAGTTAACCGAGAGCAGGCTGCTTTTGCACTCGGAACTTAGTCTGTAGCAACAGGAATAAGCAGAGAGAGAAAAAAGGAGAAGGAGGAGAGAGAAACTGGGGCACTTTAAAAGCAGCTCAAAAAGTGGGAAAGGAGATGATTAATCCATACTCCCGCTGCCAAATTGGGGCAGGTGGAGGGTAGGTAGCTCCCCACAGGTGCCATGCCCAATGACAAGGTGGTTTTGAGGGGAGGAGCTGCACTTACCTGGACCTGGATGCTGCTGTGCTGCCCCAGGAGGGGCTCCAAGGCTGGGCGTGAGGGGAAGGTGACCGTCAGGGGCCTTGGATGGGGAACGTGGAAGGAACTGTGGGGCAGGAAGGCTGCTGTACACCTGGGGGGTAAAAGAGAGGGGGAGTCACTCAGATGCCTGTCTTGTCCCCTCACCTGCCCCCCCTGCCCCCCTGGCACCTGCTGAGGATGGTGCTGAGCACCGGAGAGACCACTGTTGTCGTTGTTGTCTCTAGGGGCTGGTCCAGCAGGAGCCCCGTCTGGATGAGGGGCAGTGAGGCCAGCGTCTCTTCCAGGGCCACCACCTCCCCCTGAGAAAGGACCAAGGGTTAATCGGAAGGATGGACAGGCCGGCCATTTAGGGGGCTGATGAGGGAGACCAACCCACAGGGTTGCCCAGCAGGGTGGTGGGCCCCTAGTTGCCATCCTTCCAGCCATCCCTCTCCCTCCCTTCCCTCTCCAGCCTCCCACTTTGCACACAACCCCAGCCCCTGGCACCTCTCTCTGGCCCCCACTGGAGAGGTCCATGGCCTGGAGGAGGTTTCCAAGGGTCTGGAAGAGATCCTGCCAGGCATCACTGGTGGCAACGGTGTCGGTGTCAGCGGCAGGAGGGTCCCTCTTGCTTTTCAGGAGGTGGGTGCTCAGGGCCAGGAGGCTGCGGCTGGCAGAGGCCTGTGAGGGGGAGGCGGTTGTAGGGCAGTGACAGCAGCAATGGGGGTGCTAGGGACCGGGACCGGGACCGGGACCGGGTGGGCAGGCCTGGTGGCCCCACTCTCCCTGGCCCTCTTGCCCTCCCTGCCCGCCTGGTGCCCACCTGGTACCTGGGCACTCCTGGTGAGCAGAGCAGGGGAGCTGGTCAGACTCTGCAGCCTCTGGGCTTCTCTCTCTGGATTTGGTCCCAGGGGCCCCACTGCCGACTGGGTGAATTGGCCCAGTAGCCTCTCTAGGACCTATGGGGGTGAAGTCAGTGTGGGGGTTGGGGATAAGAGGTGGGGGGCTCCACTGCCCCCCCCCCACAGGAGCCCATCTCAGGCACCGGCCCTTCCTTGTGGGGTGGGGGCCATGGGGTGGTGGTAGAGAGGTAACCCTCTTCCTGGAGGGACCCCCCTACTCTTTGCCCTTCTTTTTTTGCAGGACTGAGAGCCCAGATGATTTATATGCCCAATGTCATGTAACTACAAGAGAAAATTACTTCATTGTTCTAACAAGCAATGCCTTCTAATTGCTTTTCAAAGTTGCACCGTAAGGGTATTTTAAAGCTAATTTGAGATCATTTTTGGCCAGGTCATCCTGCGCCCCCCCCCCCCCACTGTCAATCTCATTTGCTGCTCTGGAGCCGGGGGCCCCCATTTCCGCTGCCACCTCCCGCAAAGGCCTCTTCCGGGACTCTCACCCGAGGCAGCCAGCCAGCAGCCGGACTGGCAAAGGCTAGCAGTCTGGAATGGGCGGCATCTCCCTACCTGCGCCTGGGCCTCTGGGGAGAGGTCTTGAGGGGGGCTGAAAGGGAAGGGCCTGGGGGCTGGGCTTTCTGTTCCTTCCAAGGGGGTCCTGGTGGCTCCTCCTGGCGAAGGATCCCTCTCTGAGGGCCGGTGGGGGCCCACATCTGACCCTCGGATGGAGATTTCGTTCTGGGGGGTGCTGAGCTCCTTCCTTGTTCCAGAAAGGGTCTGGGTGGTGGTTCGTAGGCTCTGAAGGGGGCTCTCTGGCCCCATGGTGAGGCTGGGGGGCTCAGCTGTGGTTCTCCTCCACGGGGGCCTCTGTCTGCAGCTCAGCCGCTGGCAGGTCGAGCGCTGGAGGAGGGAGAGGGAGGTGGCAGGGGTCACCTCAGGCCTCCCCCAGGGATGGATGGATGGACAGGCAGTCTTTCTGGGGGTGCCACTCCCTCCAGCCCTATCTCGAGCGCCCGCTCAGCCCCACCAGCAGGATCTTTGCCTTCCCCAGGACTTACCCTTTGCTGGGAGATGGCTGTTTCCCGCTGGGTCCTGTGGGGTCCTGTGGGAGGAGGGTTAGGGGGCACAGAGCAGGAGGGCCAGAGCTCAGTGGGACCTCACTCCAAGGGTGTGTGTGTGTGTGCTGAGCCTCTCTGCTCGGGAGGCCAAAGCCCACTGCCACCCCCGCTGCCCCTTTGGATGCCAAATGGAGGCAAGAGAGCACCTCTCCACCCCCTGGCTTTCTGGAGTGTCTTCTGGCCCAGGGAAGGGGACTGTACAAGGAAGAGAGGCTTGCTCTGCACTCACCGGCCTGGCAGATGAAGAAGAGCCTCTGCAAGCAGCCCATCCTTCTAACACAGAACTGGTCCCCAACCCGGACGAGGGCCTGACACCTGGCAGCGATGGCAGCAGAGGCTCCAGCTGTGGGAAGAAGAGACACCCCAACTGGCCCCTTTGCCAGATTGTCTGCCAGCCCACCCACTCCCTGCTCATGCCTGGGAAATCCAGGACCGGGGCCCTGTTTGGGGCCTTGCTGCGCCAGGGAAGCTGTGGCAGGACAAAGGGGAAATTCCCGTCCACCATGTGGGGCACTCAGCAGTTCCAGCCCCTCACCCTCACCTGGGTGGCGCTGCTCTTGTTCTTGGGGTACCCATGTGCTGGGCCCGATCCAGCTCTTGCTCCCGTCTCCTACGTGGCTCTGGAGGGCCTCCTCGGCTTGCCAGTCCCACAAGGGGAGGAGGTGGGCCCCATGGTGCTGGCACCAGGCCTGGGCAGCGAGGAAGGGCAGTGGGAGCTGCACCAGGTAGTAGCAGATAGCCCCTCCCTCTGCCAGGAGACAGGGGGGCTCCGGCACCCCCCAAGAGGCATGCACCCCCATCAAGAGGGCCACCCACATCCCCGTGGGGAGCTCCATGCTGCCCAGTATACCCTGCAGGAAAGCAAGCAGGCAGGGAGGTTGGTCCAGGGCCAGGCTCTTATAGGTGCCCCCCAATCCCCTCACCCCACCCTGGAAAGTGAGAAGGCTGGGAAGATGCACAATAGGAGATGAAAAATGCTCCCCTTTCTCAATGCGGGGGAACAGGTGCAGTACCACCCAGGGCTTGTCTCTGTTTGCCTATGAGGGAGTGCCATGGTCCACACCCCTTCCAGCTGAGAAGGGCAGCACCAAGCAGTGCTCGCTGGACTGGCAGAGGCACCTGCCTGGACGCTGGTGGGTGGCTGACGGCAGCTGAGGGCAGCCTCACATTTTGGGCAAAGCCTTTCCAGCCCCTGGGCTTGAAATGGGGCTCTTCTGGAGGAAGATGGCACAGTGAAGTCTTTTTCAAAAAGCCCCACAAGGCTGGGTGGTCCAGATATGCGGCTGAGGCAAGGTGTGTGTGTGGCGGGGGGGGAGCAGATACTGCTGTCTAGAGGGATCCAAAGTCTCCCCCTTTATGGGGGACTCTTCCTTGTCTGGACCCTCCCATGTAGAGACAGAGAGGCCTCCAGGAGAGCTCTAAGCCCACCACCACCACTCCCTGCCACCAGCACATCTGCTCTCAGGCCTCCAGCCCACCAAACTTCTCTGGACAGGGCAAGGAGGGGGGCCTTTGAGGGGCCACAGTAAACAGACCAACCCAAGTTGGACCAAAGAAGTGTCCTGGGGAGGGCAGTTTCTGGCCTCCTGGGGGTGGAGGTCCAAAGACAAGCCCCCCTTTTTGGGGGAATAGGCTGCAGAAGAGGATGGGAATGTATATGACCATGGGGAGGGCAGCTGTCTTCCTCACCTGGGCAAAGCAATTTGTTAAGAGGAAATAAAAAGGAGAACATCTTTTGGCAGGAGAGATTATTATTCTTTGGCATGGATTAAACCTGATGATTCAGGCAGAAGAAAACCAACAAGTGTAACACCACCACCACCCCACCCTCATTTTTTTAAGATGGCAGAAATCTTGCAACCAGAGAGCCAAGGAAGGGGCAGACTGGGAGGGGGTGTTTTTATTTGTAAAATCCAGGAGGGGGGCTTCCCTCTGATCACAAGATTATGCTTCACCCAGAACTCCCCCCCCCCATGAGGTGCCCAAAGGTGAGCTTAGTCATGATCATGGTGGATAGGTGCATTTTCTTTATTGAGCTCAATCCCTGCCAATCAATGGGGAGCAAGTCCCGTCCCCCCCGCCATCAATTCTGGGTCCAGTCTCTGCAGGGCCATGGGCAGCTTCATCTGAGAAAGGTAGGGTGGATGGGAGCATGCAAAGGGGCAACGGATGGAATGGCTCCAGAAAGGGAGGCAGCACAGGGTGGTCCAACCGAGAGACTGGGAGTGGGTGGGGGTCCTGAGTGAAAGGCTAGCCCCTTCCGGTCACTGGCAAGCGCCCAGCCTGGAATCACAGAGAAGGTAGGAGAACATCAGGGTGGAGGTGGGTGGTGGGTGGGAGGGGGTTTCCCAGTCCTCTTCCCAGTCAGAGCTGCATCCTGCCACCTGGAATAGGCCTGGGCCTCTTCCGCCTCCTCTCCCTTCTTCCTTTGCTGCTTCCCTAGACCTGGGCAAAGCCCAAGGAACACAAGGATGGTTTTGTGGCCCTCAAAACTACCCCTCTACAGACCATCCCAACCTTTATTTGGCTCTTTGGCCTTTCATTGGCCACAGCAAAGTCTGAAGGCCCTAGAAGTACACTACAGCCTCCCCCTCCATCAGTTTTGACCCGTCTCTCTGGAGATCCCTTTGGGTCCTGGGGCAGGAAAGTGGCCCTGACCTGCTCCAGAGGGAAGCTTCCTAGACTGGGTCCTGGCAGAGGGCTGTCCTCCAGGGGCTCCCGTGCAATCCCACCTGGCCAGCCTGCTCTCCTATGGGCCCTCTGCTCCGTCTGGTTGTGTCCCCCATACCTGTCATCTGGCAGATCAAGGGACTCCTCCTCAGCAGGGTCTTCATCCTCTGCTTTCTTCAGGAGCAGTGCAAAGAAGACGGCAAAGCAGACCACCTGTGCAAAGAGCATTACAGGAGAGGGGAGCAGTGAGCAAGACCCAGAAACCCCTGCACACCTCCCCCAGGATCTGGCTCACAGAGAAAAGAGTGCACCCCATAGCTTCCTCCCTGCTCTCCTCCCCATTGGGGCAAATGGATTGGTGATAACGGCATTAGTGCAGGTGAAAAAAAACCTTATGCAAATCACACTATGACAGTGCAAATGTGGCAAAAGTGTGCCACACAAAATCCAGAGACTGCTATCATTGTGAGTTCAGCTGAAGCCATTTTCCAACAGTACAGCCTGGCATGAAAGTGCAGTGTGACAAGGAACTCGTTCTCCCTCTCTGAAATCTGACAGGATACTGGTGCTCTGGCTGCCTGGCAACCCCAAGTTCTGGCATCGATGAGGCTGCTTCGGCCACCCTGCCTGGCATTTTAGGCCTGCTTAGGATGGCTGTGGCATTCAACCCAGAACTTTGAGACATTTGGACTACAGCCCCCAGAATCTCCCAGCCAGGGAAGGATGAGATGTGGCCTCAAAACCTGCATGCGTGTGTGTCCATACATATGGGGGAGGGATAGAGAGATGGTCTGCCCATTTTCTGGAATGCCTTGGGTGCCCCCACAGAAGATGCTCGAGAAAGGAAGCCTGGCATGTGGTCTCAGGAGTGCTCCTCCTATTCTGAGCCCCCCCCCACCTTCCTTTTTGGCAGCCTCCTCTCCTCCTCCCTCCCACCACACTCCCACTCTATAAAAGGCCACTTTTGTGGGCAGGGCAGGGCAGGGCAGGGGACAGACAAGTACCTTCAGAGGCTGGATCACCAGGAGGCTCTGCCCCAAGGATATGGCAGTGGAGATCAGCCAGCGCTCGGTGCTCTCCTTGCCATAGTGGAAGCCGTAGAGCAGGATGAAGAAGGTGGATATAGCGTTGAGAGAGGCAAGGAGGGCCCAACCCACCAGGGCACCCCACCAGGGCAGGCACCATTGGCACCGTCTAAAGAGGGAGAGGGAGGCAGAAGGAAGGATCAGGCCCTCCAGGATCCCTGCTCTTCCCAATCCATCGAGCCCTCCAGAGCAGCATGGCTACCTACTTGCGGCGGGTGTGCTGGCCAGATGAGAGGTGTGCGGCCAGAGCTCTTGCCATCTCCTGGACCTGCTGCAGGGCCCGGGGGGGAGTGCCCAGAGAGGGCCCCACTTCCAGCCCTTCTAGGAGACGCGCCACGTGCTGCAACTTCAGGAGGAGGAAGCGGCTGCAATAGGCCTTGTGAAGTGATGAGGCAGCTTTGGGCTTCTCAGAATTCTGCAGGGCCCTGGGCTGCCCCTCTGCAAGGGGGCAAGCAGAGGCCATACCATCATGCATTTCCTAGGGGTGGGAGGAAGAGGCAGGGATGAGGCCTGCTCTGGGGCCCCCATCCTCACCGTCAGCCAGGACCAGATGGCCCAGCAGCTGCAGAAGTTCCTCAAGGCCCAGGCTGGGAAGGAGCGGCCGCTGGGGCTCCAGCCATTCTGCTTCTCTGCTCAGGACTTCCACGGCATTGCGCAGATGCTACAGAGAGAGAGGTGAAGGGTGGGCAGTGGGGGTTGAACATGCCCAGGCCCCAAATCCTCAAGACTAGCAGCTGTGCGTCCAACCCAACAAAAGACGATGACTGCACATCCACATACATGCATATGCAGGCGCCAAAGGAAGTTTACCTGTTTCCTTCACCTGGGGGGCAAGGAAAGGCCTCCCTCAGGGCCCCCAGGTAGGGACCTTCAACAGCAAAGGAAAGGTTTGCCACACCACAGTGGGGTCCACAAAGGAAAGGGACCCATGTGAGGCCCTGAAAATGCAGATGCTACTCTGCTCCCACCGCGGGGTGGAGGCACCCCAATAAACCTTGTAGTCAGGGTGGGGTGCTCTCCTTGCCATAGTGGAAGCCGTAGAGCCCCGCCCCCTCCACCCACCTCAAGCACAGCCACCTGGGGGCTGCTGGGTCCATCCGGGGCACTGGATCCCGTGGGGGGTGCCTGCCTGGGGCCCTGGTTGTGGCTGCGGGGCTTGGTTCGCTGGAAGATGAAGATGATGAGGAAGTTGATGGGGAAGGCGAGGAGGGCGCTTTCTGCCCCAATCACAACATCCTTCCAGGAGAGGGAGAAGACACTGCCTGCACAACATGGGAAGAAGGTGCTGGATCCCCACGCATCACCCCCACCCCTTGATCCCCATGCCTCCTCTTTCCCAGAGGTGCACTTTGGAGAAGGCTTCTTCCCTGGTGGGTTTTGGGGGGCATCCAGGGCTTCCCCCAGTTCCCTGCAGTGGAAGGCCTCTGGGGCCCCTGCAGCACACACACACACACAGTCTCTCTCTCTTTTCTTACCGACACGCAGTTGAGGCACATCGTCCTGTGGAACCTCCCAGAACATGAGGCTGATGAGGGCCGAGCAGAGCAGGAGGCACCAGCCGCAGGACAGGCGCTGGGCCCGGGTGAAGGGGCTGCGGGGCGGCGGGCACAGAACCATCAGAACTGTGTGCTCCTCCCAGAGGCCCTGCAGGGCCCTTTGCCGGAAGATGGGCCTGCCGGTGAGAGAGAGGACCTGGGTGACAGGAGAGCAAAAGGGCCAGGGCCCATTGCGGGGGGGGGGGGGCTGAGCCCCTCTCTGCACAACCCCTTCTCCAGGGCAGCTCCACCCTGAGCATCCCGTGGCCTTCCCTTGGCTGCTGTGGTTGGGGCTGATGGGAGCTGGAGTACAACACAGAGGGTTATGGTGGATGGAGTGCCCCATCAAGGTGGTCTCACATCCAGCCTACCAGAATGCCTTTTCCGAGGGGGCTGCTGGGAAGCACTGCTGGGGACTGCTGAGCCCATCTTCTCCTGCAGCAAGCCAGGAATGGCAAGGGAAGTAGAAGCGCTTTCTCTGTGGCAGGTCGTGCACCGTGACATCTGATATGTACCTGGGGTGGAGGGGGGAGTGAGTGCTGGGACTCCATTGCCTCCCTTGTGGGGGCCCCACTGGGGATACGGAGTCCTTGCACTGGGCAGTCCAGTGCTATGGGAGAAGGGCAGGAACTGGCAACTGTCCTGGCTCCTGGGATGAACAGGCATTCAGACACACAGCAGTGGGGCCAAGGCTTACAGGGAAAAGAGGTGGGGGTGTTCTGCCATGTGGGGCCCCAAATGATGGGAGAGAGAGGCATTATGCTCTGGCCACAGGGTGTCCACCCAGGTCCCCTGGCCACTCATGAAAGCTGCCACATTGAGCCAGGGTGGGTCTCTCCTCCTGTCCCCTCCCTGGTCCCTTGCAGTTCTTCTGGAGAAATTGAGATGGGGGGAGAGGCTTTAGGTACCCCTGGAGTTGTGGGTGGCTGCCCAGGAGCAGAGGTGAGAGTCATCCCTGGCCTGTGACTAGAGCCCTCCTAGCAGGCGAAGCATCCTGAGCACACACACACACACACACACACACACCAATAGCAGAAACACAGACAGACAGACAGACAGACTGACTGGGGTGCCTGTAGGGTGCTGGGGCTCTTCTGCCACAACCAGATGCTCTGCAGCTCTCCCAGTGGGCATGGCTCACGCAGCAGGAAGGTGCTGGCACCAGGGGAGGGGAGATGCCGGGGCTTGCTGGTGCCAGAGGATCCCTGGAGGGTGATGCACAGCTAGAGAGCAAAGAAATGGGGCAGAGGGTGAGTGCCCAGCCAAGGAACTGACTCCCCCTCCTTCCTTCCATGGCCCTTATCCTGGGCAAATTGTCACCTCAATGCTATAGCCAGGACTCCGGGGGCCCCGCAGGCCGACACGCAGAAGGTAGGCATACTGGGCACAGGGGTCGTCCCCCAACAGCACGGTGGCCCTCACCTGAAAGAGGAACGGGGTGTTTTCATGGCACCCTTTCCCCAAACACACAATGCCCAGGGGGAGCAGGGGGCAAGACCAGTTACTGCCGCCTTTGCCTGGACCTCATGAGGGAGGTGGAGGGAAATGTTTCTTAAGGTCAAGGAGGCAACAGGCAAGTTTTCCAGCCACACAGAGTCCTTTGATGGGTGTAGAGGGATGTTGGCCACACTGTGGATGCCACAGAGGGCATAAGCCACTAGGACCCATTCATTGTGGCAGGTGGAGCAGTCCTGTGTGGCTGCCTGGGCAACTAAAGGAGGGCAACTGCGTATTTTTGGGGGTGCTGCCTGTGCTGGCCTCTCTTTCCCCTCAGCGCAACCCTCTGGGCCTGTAGGCCTCACCACTCCCCTGCCTCTGCCCACCCTCCAGCCCCTACACAGCCAGGCTCTTACCTGGGGTGGGTCTCGCATGTCCATCCACCAGGCCCACGCCACCCCTGCCAAGTAGAGTGCATAGAGGACCCCCAGCAGGATGGCCAGAACAGGATTGTTGCTCACACGCCCAAAGTACTCTGCTGTGCGGACTAGGTCCACTTGGACTGGCGCCACCCAGAAAGAGGTGCCGAAGAAGGAGAGGTGGGTGCAGAGACAATGCCCTCCTGGCACCAGGCGGCTCTGGGGTCCCACCTGCAAAAAGGAGGAAGAAGAGGCATGCCATCCCCTTCTCCCAAATGCCTCCACAAAAAGGGCAATCCTGTTACTGGGCCAGTGCCAGGAGAGACCCTCTGCCCAAGTTGACTGCCACATGCCACAAAGGGAAGCCCACCCGTGAAGGGGCTGGCAGAGAAAGAGCCCCTCCCAGCCATTCCCCCAGTAATTGGGAAGTGGATCTGAGTATTTCAAATTGAGAAACCAGCTGAGTGGGTCTGGGAGATGGGGGTGGGAAGCCCAGGGAAGGCCAACAGCCCTTCCATTCTTATCAGCCTCTTCCAGTGTGTGGTGGGGGCACAATTTGGACCCCTTGCTCCACCCAGCGGCTGGCTTTGCCTTTCTGGGCCCCCAAGAGACTCACCGCACAGCCGTCCTCCCTCCACTGGGCACTGGGTTGGTGCCAGGAGAGGCACTGGGTCCCATAGGCACTGAGGCGGATGGAGACATCAGGGCTCCCAGCAGAGAGGTTCAGCGGCACCAGCAGGAAGCGAGTGGTTCCCCCTGGGGCCAGGAGCACTTCTGGCCTCACTAGCCAAGAGTAGCCACCTGGAGGGGGACATGAAGGGGCCAAAGGGCAAGAGCAGCTTCTGATTGTTAGGAGGGTGAAGAAAAGGCTGCTGTGGTTCCACCTTCCAGAGGGAGAGTAGGAGGCAGACACTTCCCCCACAAGCACTGGGTCCAGCAGGAGGAGGAGGCCTGTGCAGCCATGCCCCTCTCACCCACCCCAGCCATGCCACACTGCCTCCCTAAGCCCTCCCTTTCTTTCATGCAATCCCCCATGTGGAAGCTGTCAAAGACCACCGCTGGGCCTCCACACCTGTTGCAGGTGAGCCTCAAAATTGGGATCGACCCTCGCCCTCAGTCCCCACCTTACAGGCAGGCCCAGAGCTTGTCCAAGGTGGGCCTCCTCCGGCACCCAGAGTCCCCTCACCTACCTGGGTTGATGAAGCTGGGCTCCAGGAGCTGCTGATCCCACTGCAGGAGGAAGAGTCCTAAGGGCTGCTGGGGCTGGGTGGAGGCGTGGACCCCCAGGGAGCCCCCTGCCCACCTCCCCTCTACCGTCAGGAGTAGAGACTTCCCAGGAGAGACAGAGACAGTGGGGCCCCAATCCTCTGCGGCCAGTGCCTGGGGCAGGAAGATCTGCCAGGCAAGAGACACCCTTGTCAGCTGTGTCCACTTCTGTCCCATCACAGTGGGTCACAGCACCCAGCAGACTCTGTCCCTCTCTCCCTCCCACATGGAGTCTTTGGCACAAACTAGGGGAAGTGTGTGGGGGATTAGGGATGGAAAGCAACAGACAGAGGAAAAGAGGCCAATGCATAAGGTCTCCCTCTCAACAGCTCCAGCCTGTTTCCCCATCTCAAGGGGCTCTTCCGGACCCTGTGGAGCCTCTGGCTAAGGTCTGCAGTTAGCCCTCCCCCCAGGTGTGTACTGGCCATACCTGGACAGGAGCACTCAGGTGGCTGACGTGGATCTCCGTGCCCCCAACAAGGAGGTCCAGTTCAACCATGGTGCCTGTGGTCCCCTGCTGTGTGGAGGTGCTGGAGGGGAAGAAGGGGTTCCCCAAGAAACTCGTCATCTGGTCAGAGAAAGTCAAAAAGAATTGGGAGCTTGCCACCCCCCAGCTCACCAGCCTTGCTCCCCTTTGGAAACCGGGGGGGGGGGGGTGCAAGTTGGTTCAACTTCATTCTCCAGCCATTGGATACAGAAGGGACGTGGTTAAGACTCCCCACCCAGGGGAAGAGGAGATGGACTAGGGGTTCAGGGCCAGCTGGGCTCTGGGAGCTCTGGAGCAGAAGGAAAGGGGAGTAGGAAGTTTCAAGGTTCCCCCCAAGATCAAAACTCTCCTGCCCGTGAGATCACTGTTCCAGCCCAGGCAGGCTGCTGCCCAGTGGGGTGGGCCTGGAGGGAATTACAGAACACAGGTTGGCTTTGGACTTGGGGGTGCCGCCTTATGCCCTGAAGGTGCTGGCTGTTTCCTCAGCCTTAAAACATGTGCATCCTCCATCAGTCATCCATGAGCCTCTACAATGTGAATGACACATGCCACTCTGGGTATCAAAGGCTCCACGTTTTGTGTCCTGTCCCAGCTCAACATGCTTCATTGCTGTGACTCTAGTTACTTTGTTCCTAGCTTGCTTCTCCCCACTCTGTTAAGATCTGCGGGTCTCTAGTACAAGGTAGGGAAACAGCAGACTGTGAAACAGAACCCATGGTTAAATAATTTTCTGAAAGCATGATAATTAAAAAGGGGTTCCCTTGCAGAAGATTATACTGGATGTGGGCTGGTGTGTGATCACAACCCTCCCTTGAGTCGCATTCCCCATGCCAAAGCGAGGCTTCTTAAATAAATTACTAAAGAGAAAAAAGAGAAGTGGGAAAGGGCTATGAGGTTGCAATGCTCTCCCACTCTTATAAACAAAGACTTTCTTTGTTTAAAAATGGGGTGGGGGCATAGGAAACATGCAGGAGGAGTCGGGGCTGGGAGCTGTCCCTGGGCCTGAGCCGCAGTCATCCACCCTGGTGGCTGGGAGTCTGCAGCTCTTTGGGGAAACAGCGCCCATGTCTGTGCGGGGGAAAAAGGTAGGTGGGCAGGGCATCTCTCTATCTGACCTGCACGTCAACATGGACATCGGGTGGCACAAAGCTGTCCAAGGCATGCTGCTCTGGCAAGACCACCCTGGCTGCCCAGGGATTGCTGGGGAAGGATAGAACAGCGGCGCCCAGCTGGGAGGAGATCAGCCTGGACCAGGAAAATCAAGCAGGGTTGGCACACAGGGTGTCCACGGTGGGCTACAGGAAGGGGGCTGCTCCTCTGCAGCAGAAGCCACAGGGCTGCATCAGGGAGCAGCCCAATCCAGAGTTCCACCAAGCGGCCCTTGTTTGCTCTCTTGTTCACATGGAGGAGCTTCTCTCCCCTCACCCTCACCCTCACCCCCCCCGAGGCACCCCCTCTCCTCCCCTCCCTTCCCCCCCCCCCCCGAAAGGTTTGTTTGGCACCTGTGCACAGAGAGGCTGAAGAGTGGCGCCTCCAGGACCAAAGTAGTCCTGCTGGGCCCCTGCCCGCCTGACAGGGCTGCCTCCAGGTTGCCGAGGATCTCCATCAGAGGCCTAGCTAGGGACGCCTGCTGCTCCTGCTGCTGCTCCTGCACCGGAGGGAAGGAGCCACCTAGTTTGTTCATGTGGGATCCAAGGGATCCCTCTGGACCCCTTCACTGCCACTCGCCACCCACCATCCTCACCTGGGTGCTACCTGTGGCTCCTGGTGAGCAGGGTCCAAAGCTGGCCTGGAGGAGGCGGCTACAGACGTTGATGGCCAGGAGGGCAAGGAGGTGCCAGTGGCTGGAGGAGGGAGAAGAGGAGGCCAGAGACCCCAGGTGCTGCTGCTGCATGAGGTGCTCGTTCACTGCCTGGACCAGCCTCAGCTCCTTCGCCTGGCAGGACACAAAGACGTAGTGGGTACATTCTTGCTCAGTCCTGCCCAGGCCCCTTGTCCCCTCCTGCATCCCCTGTGCCACCCTACAGGCTCATCACACCACTGAGCACGATTGCTGGGTGGTTCTTCCCCAAACAGCCAGGCTCCCTTTCAAGGAAGGAATGTGTCACCCTGCCCAAAATATTTCAGGAGGACTTGGTCTGGGCAGAACTCCCCACATCTCTTCGTTTTGGGGCTCAGTTTCTCCATCTTCCCTGTGCCCCCCCACCAGAGCTCTGCCCCACTACTACCATCTTGGAGGCACACCAGGGCACTGGAAGGATCAGCTGCTGGACCAGCTCCTGAGGAGAGAGTCAGATGGGGGAGTGAGGACAGACTGGGTTGTGGCTTATGGGGCAGCTGGAGAGAAAGTCTGCTGGGCCTGAATCAGCAAAGGCCGGTGGGCACTCATATGCAGCAGGGGCGGTGGAAGGCTATAAGGCTTCCTCTCCCTGCTCATGGATTCCCTTCCCTTCTCCTCTTTGGCCAGGCTGGGGATGGCAGTAGGGCTCCTGTCATTCACCTGCTGCCAGTTCCCTGGAGAAACTTTTTGCAAGGCCTCCCAGATGGCTGTCATCTCTGTGGGCACAGAAGGAAAGAAGATGGGAAGTGGTGCAGCCAGACTGCAACTCTCCCTCAGTATTTTTTCTGACCCACACCAGCTCCAAACTGTCCCTTGAGATGCTCTTGACTCACAACCCCCAGCCTCAAGAAAGACCCACTGGGTTTATTCTGCATTACGCGGAGATGAAAGGATTCATTTCTGGGCACAGGGTTGGGAGCATATTTCTGTCTGCACATCACGATGGCTTCCTTTGGCCTTATATGCTGGCCCTGGCATCCTCCACTGGAAAGGTGGCAATTATAGCACCACTCTAATGGCCACAGCTGCATTCTCCTATGGAATCCTGGAGTTTGTACTGGAGGTCTCTGGAGGTCTCTGGCTGAGAATGTGAAAGACCCCTCCCTAAAATGTACATCCCAGGGTTTCATAGGATAAACTGCCCTGGAAACTAATGTAGAATTATTGCTCCCAGTTGCCATGCTGGCCAAGGAATTCTGGAGCCATAGTCCTTTCCTGAGTCCTGGGAAGCCACAAGGTGAGGGCTCCCCTCTGGGAGCCACCTCCAGGTGGAAGGGCTGGGGGGGGGGGCAGATGTGTGGGAGTGCCCAGAGCAGAACCTTTGTAGGAGCCAGAGGCCCTCTCCCCACATTTGTCCAGAGGAGGGTGACTAAAATGGTGAAGGGTCTGGAAACCATGCCCTACGAGTAACTGGGTATGTTTAGCCTGGAGAAGAGACGGCTAAGAGGCGATATGATAGCCCTGTTTAAATATTTGAAGGGATGTCATATTGAGGAGGGTGCTAGCTTGTTTTCTGCTGCCCCAGAGAACAGGACCCAGAACAATGGATGGAAGCTACAGGAAGAGATTCCACCTCAACATTAGGAGGAACTTCCTGACAGTGAGAGCTGTTCGACAGCAGAACACACTCCCTCGCAGTGTGGTGGAGTCTCCTTCTTTGGAGGTCTTTAAACAGAGGTTGGATGGCCATCTGTCAGGGATTGTTTGATTTTGAGTTCCTGCATGGAAGGGGGTTGGACTGGATGGCCCTTGTGGTCTCTTCCAACTCTATGATTCTATGATTTATGCCCCACCCACTGAGCACTCCTACTGCTGCTCTGGGGCCGTCTCCCTCTCCCTCTCTCTCCTACATTTGTTCCCTGGGCCTCACCTGGAAACTGCCCTTCTTGCTTGCTCAGGTGACGCCGATACCGATGCCACCATCTCCAAGGGGCCTCTGGAGAAGTCACATCCTGGAAGGGAGATGAGAAGGGGGAGAAAAGGTGAAAAGGCAAATGGGGGAGCAGGGAAGGTGCAGCCTACCCACTAGACATGTCTGCCAGAACAAGCTGGGCTTAGCCACTTCCATGCTGGAGAGGTGCCCCAGCACCAGCAGCTAGCCTGGGCATCATGCCCACCTTCTTTCCCCCCTACTGGAGGATATTTGTGTGTGTGTGTGTGTAAAGGGGGCAGAACAGCCCATTTGGATTCTGAGGGAAGGAAGCACACCTACCTGCAGAGGCTCCTGCTCCTGCCCTGTCCAGGGGCTGGTCCTACCTCCTACCCTATCCTGGGGCTGGTCAGCACCCCTCATAAGACCTGCAAGAGGGACCTGAGTTAGGACCAGGGAGGGGGGTTCTGCCTGGGGCCTTCCTGGGACAGAAGGAGCTCCTTTGAGTGCCATCCCACTTCAGCCTCCCCCTCAAAGTCCCCACACCATGGGACACTTCCCCCCCCCCCCCCCCGTTGGAGAATCCCACATGGATGAGGTTGGTCCCTGGGCAGAGGCACGAGAGACCACAGTTTGCAAATTAGGTGGAAATGAATGAAGGCTTCCGGTGGCACAGCAGGCAAATGAGCCCAGGAAGCAGAGCTGCTCCCCTCCACTCGCGTTCTAAAAACCACAGCAGGTCAATAGAGGGAGATCAGGGGAACTCTGCCCCCAGAAGGAAGCCCCCCAATGGACATTGTTCCTGGAGGGGGAGGAATACCTCCTGAGAAGACAGAGGACCCAGCTGTAGCATTACAACCTATGTTGGCTAATGGTTCACACCAAAGAATGTCAAAAGGAAATCAGCCAGTGATTTATAAATTACCGCAAAACAGAAATGATTATTCACTGCTCATAAAGGAACTAAAACTGTACTTGGATTGTAGCCATTGGCAGGAAAGTGGGAACTATATATTTTAGGGTTTTTAAAATGTGTTTTCATAGGTTATTCTTTGTCAATTTCCTTTTTTTTCTATTTGTATTACGTGATTTTAATCATTTATCCCTCTCCAACTCTACCATCCTAAGCAACAGCTGCACCGTGTACCTCCTGCCCCTTGCCCCCCATAGGATTACTCTCTCCACTCCCTCTCCCCTGGCCCAGCCTAAACTCGTGCTACCCAAAATGGGAGTCCCATGAGCCACCAGCCTCTGGAGAGTTTCCAGGAAGAAAAGTTAAAAGTTGCAGCCAATGGGCACAAATAGGGGGAAGCTGCCCATCCCCAACCTCATCTTTGGTGCCTAAACCAACCAGAGCATCCATTCAGAGAGTCTAGCAGAAGGGGAACTTTGCCCAGAAGCCATGTGCCATGATGAGACACATTCAGCCCAAGCCCTTCCACCTTTCCTTTTGCTGCCAGGGGCGACTGGGGCCTCTCTGGAAGTACAACCCCAGACTCACTTGGCCCTGAGGTGCCTCTTCCTCCTCCTCTTCCTCCTCCTGGCATCAGCCTCAGCCTCTTTGGGGCCTCCTGGGCAGAGGGCATCCTCCACTGCCCACGGGTAGCCCTGTCTCCCCCAAAGGGCAGCCTTTCCTGGGCATCGTCAGGGCACCGGCACGGGGCACTGGGTCCGGCCATGGTGGACGCAGCAGTCCAGCTCAGGCCCCACAGCAGCAGAAGGGCCAGGCAGCCGGCCCCTAGGTGCATCCGCAGCTGCCCCATGGCAAGAGGTGTCCCGGCTGCCCTCCTCTCCGTCTTTGTGGGAAAGGAAGGCAAGAAGGGCAAGGGCAAGACAGTGGCAGCCCCACAGGCCCTTCCCTCCCTCCCTCCCTCCCTGGCCCCCTTGCCCAGCCTCGGCTCTGTTTGCCCAGGGAAATCATAGGGGTGGCCACACTGTCATGGCCACAAACACCTGGCTGAGAAATCTGACTCTGCGGAGGAGGAGGAGGAGGAGGAGGAGGAGGAGGAGGAGGAGGAGGAGGAGGAGGAGGGTGTGTGTGTGTGTGTGTGTGTGTGGAGGGGGCTGTCTGTGTGTGCCTTGTGGGTGACAGCGGGGGGGGGGGCTGTGTGTGTGGGTCAGGGATGCTCTCAGTGGGGGAGGGAGGTGGGGGTGCTGAGCACATGCTGCACCTGACAAGAGGAAGAGGAAGAGGAAGAGGAAGAGGAAGAGGAGGCTCCCCAGGGACTGTGAGACCCCACCCCCACTGGCCTCCACTCCTGCCCCATTCCTCCTCCTTTCCCCCTTCAGGTTGTTTCGGTGGGTGCCGAGGGGGCATCCCAGGGGCCAAAACGAGGGGGCGCCCACTGGCCTTTTCCTCGCGGCCCTTCCCGGAAGCAGCAGCAGCAGCAGCAGCAGCAGCAGGAGGAGGAAGAGGAAGAGGAAGAGGAAGAGGAAGGGGCCCAGCCTCTCCGCCTCCTCTTCCTCGGCAGCTCTTCATAATGCTGCTGCTGCTGTTGGAGCGGTTCTTTCCTTACACCTCCTGACCCGCGCTGCCCCCCCCCCACCTGCCCGGCCTCCTCCCCATTCTCTACTGCCTCCCTCCCTCCCTTTGGAGCCTGCGGCCGCAGAGGAAACAACGGGGGACGCCTTTCCCCGTGCGCTTCCGCCGGAAGTGGTCCCCGTGCTCCCCCTAACTCCTTCCCTCTCTCTCTGCGGCGGCATGGCGGCAGCGCTCCGGGTGAGGAAGAGGAGGAAGAGGAGGGGCAGGGGCAGGGGATGCTGGGCCCTGGAGTGTCCCCGGGGCTCTTGCCTCCTCCCCGGCTGACCCTTCCTTCCTTCCTTCCTTCCTTCCTTCCTTCCTTCCTTCCCTTGCAGCGTCGTCTTCTGGAGGCGTTGGGGGTCCTGGGGGGCGGCCTGGCGGCGCTGGGGGCCTTCCTGGCGGCGTCGGGCGACGCGGAGTTCTTCTCGGGGGCCCTGATGCCGGCGCTGCAGCGGGCGGTGGGCCCCGAGAGCGCTCACCGGGCCGCCCTCCGCCTCCTGGCCCTCCTGCCGCCCCGGCGGCACCCTCCTCCGCCCGCCGACCCCTCCGCCCTGGTACGTACGTACGAGGCAGCGGGCAATGCGGTGGCCGGGGTTAGGAGCCTCCCTCCCTCCCTCCCTCTGGCCCCTGGGCCCCGGTGGGTCAGCAGAAGGAGGGAGGGAGGGAGGGAGGGAGGGAGGGAGGGGGCAACGGATGGGGGGTCTCTCTCTCCCCCTCCCCTCCCCTCCCGGGGCTGAGGGGCCACTCCGTCCCTTGTCCCCCTTTAGCAAGTAGAGGTCTTCGGGCGGCGCTTCCAGAACCCCCTGGGGATGGCCGCCGGCTTCGACAAGGACGGCGAGGCGGTAGATGGTCTTTTCCGGCTGGGCTTTGGCTTTGTGGAGGTGGGCACCGTCACCCCGCAGCCCCAGGAGGGCAACCCACGGCCCAGGGTCTTCCGCCTGACCGAGGACAGGGCCATCGTCAACAGGTAGGTAGGTAGGACACCCCTAGATTGGCGGGCAGCTGGGTGGGCGGTGGGTCAAGCGGTCAGCCGGTCCCCCTCACCCTCCCGGCTTCCCCGGCAGGTATGGGTTCAACAGCCAGGGGCACGCGGCGGTGGGGCGCCGACTCCAGGCACGGCAGAAGGCCCAGCGGAGCCTCAGCGAAGGTGAGGAGGGGAGTCATGGAGGCTGGGGACCCCATCTCAGCTGCTCACCCACAGCAGCTGCCATTGTAGTTGGATGTTTGCTGGCTGGATAGCTGGAGAGGAGCCTCCGAGGAGACAGAAGGCAGCCTGGCAGAGGACCAGAAAAGAGCCACTGGTCTCCTTCCCTGTGCTCTGCTTCTGCCAGACCCCTGGGACCCTTCTCCATGAGCCTCCCGGGTTGTTCCTTGTGGGTCCCCACCCCCGTGCGTCGGCGCTGGGTCTGTTTACCAAGCAGTCATCGGTCCTCTCTTCCCAGCGGGACTGCTCCTTGGAATCAACCTCGGCAAGAACAAGCATTCAGCAGACGCCTCGGCAGACTACGTGGCTGGAGTCCGGGCACTGGGCCCGCTGGCCGATTACCTGGTGGTGAATGTCTCTAGCCCCAACACGGCCGGCCTGCGGGCCCTGCAGGGCAAGGCTGAGCTGCGCCTTCTGCTGACCAAGGCAGGTCCCTGGCTGGGAGTGAGGCTGGCCTTTCCATGCCAGCCACTCTTTGGGTCTCCTGAGATGCCCCCCCTCCAACACTGGCACATGCCCTGGACCTTCTCCCTGCTCAGGGAAGGGCAGGCAGCCATTCTTCCTGCTATGCCGTTTTTGGGTGTCTGGCGGAGGGGCCGTAGATGCCCAGGCAGCTGCATTGCGCTAGTGAGGGAGACCTTGCCTGGCAGGACACCCTTCCTGCCCTCCTGCCGGCCATGGGGGGTCTCCAGGGGGCTGACTGGCCAGAGGCCTCCCCACCCTCCCTTTTTGCCCTCTGGACTGGGTCCTCCTGCTCTGTTTCAAAGGGGCTTTTCTGGCTCCCAGGGTGGCAGGGGGTGTACTTTGTGAAGGCGCTGGTGGGGAGGCTTGTGGAGGCAGCGTGGAGAGTGAAACATGGCCTCCTCTGGATCTTTGGTCCCCATGCCCCTTCCCGCTGCAGGTGCTGGCAGAGAGAGATGCTCTGGCCGTTGAGTCCAAGCCAGCTGTTCTGGTGAAGATTGCACCAGACCTCACAGCCCAAGAGAAGCAGGACATTGCCAGCGTGGTCTGCGAGGTGACTGAGGGGGATACTTGAGTGAGGTCAGAAGTCCCTTGACACCCTCCCCTCCCCACCCAGCCACCTCAGAGCCTCTGTGTGGCAGTTTGGATTTGCTTGCATGGCTCTAGAATTGCGTCTTCAGAATAGATGTGACCCCTTTAATGGTGGCTTTGGTCCCCTTTCCTCAGCTAGGTGTTGATGGACTGGTGGTCACCAATACCACTGTGAGCCGGCCTAGCACCCTCCATGGAGCCTTTCGTGACGAGGCGGGTGGTCTGAGTGGGCCCCCCTTGCGCCCGCTGTCCACTCAGACGGTCCGAGAGATGTACGCTCTCACCCAAGGTAAGGGGCAGGTGGAGGGAAGCTTGGAAGCACCGCTGCTGTAGGCGTTCCTCCCCTTACATTTCTCTTTGCTGCTGTCCATCAGGGTGCGTGCCCATCATTGGCGTGGGTGGCATCTGCAGCGGGCAAGATGCCTTGGAGAAGATCCGGGCAGGGGCCTCCCTGGTGCAGCTCTACACAGCCCTCACTTACCAGGGCCCCCCTGTGGTGCGGACAGTGAAGCAGGAGCTGGAGGCCCTCTTGAGGTGAGGGGGAAGCAGGAGGGTGGAGGCCCTTCTGTGGTGCCACATGCCCTCATCCCGGCCATAGCCCAAGGAGACCATTTGGGACTCAGGCGGGTGGGCTGCACGGCAGGTGTGAGGGCCACACAGGTCAGCGGGAGGCATCTGCTGGCGCTAGCAGCAGTTGTGGGCAGGAAGCCATGGAGCGCCCACCTGTTTCTGAGCAGGCCAGGCTGTATGTGCCTTCGTGGCCTTATTCTTTCCAATTACCCTGCTCAGGCGGAGAGAAAGGATAAACTCCCTTCCCCTTCTTTGCTTTAGATTCTGGTGGCTTGCTTTGCTCACCTAGCCTGCCTGCCTCGCGCTCACTCCCCATTCAAGGCCAGTGCCTTGCTCTCTGCCTCTGTGTGGCCTCTCAGCTTTTCATCTGACTTCTCCCTTTCCTCCTCCTCCTCCTCCTCTTCTTTTTCTATGGCCCCTTTCCTGACCCCCTTCTGCTGGCAAATGGCTCCCCAGCCTTCTGCTTCCTCTTCCCCAACTCTCTGCTCCTTGTTCTCTGCCCCCCTCACCCACAAACCCCCAGCATCTGTGTAGCTTCTGGCATCCTCTTGGTTGCAGCAGCAGCAGCTCTGGGAGCCAGGGCAGCCTTGAAATCGCAACGTACGTGTCTGTTCAGGCTTGAGAGCCAACACGCAACATGGAATTCAGTTTTATTTTCGTTTATCTTTATCTGCCATCCTCTGGTTTTGTGCCTGTCGCTAAGCTCCTAAAGAAGCACCACCAAGGCAAAAGGGTTACTGCCATTGTTGCCATCCACCCATGATTTCCTGCCATTATCTGGCAGAACTAACCCATTCTGGAGGTGGAGGGCTGGGGAACTGGGAGGCCTGCCACTCATTCTGGCTGATTTTGGGTGCTATGCAGGGTCAGAGGGGCCTGGTTGGCCCTTGGCTGGGGGGCCCTTGGGGGAACAGTGCCAGGGATTTCTCTAGGGAAACCCAGATTGCTACCAGCCAGTGTTGATAGTATCAGGCTAGATGGACCCTCAAGGGCCTGGCTCAGTGCAGACTGTTTCCTGTGTTGCAAACTTGGTTCTGGTCCCTACAGTGTCTTGAACCCCTCGGCCAATTGCTCTCTGTCAGCTTGGCCTCTTTCACAGGGCTGCTGCATGGATAAAGTGAGGAGGAGGAGGGAGTAACCACTTAAATTTTCTTGCACTTGGTGGAAGGCCAGGAGACTAATAACCAAGACGGGGGTGGGATGGGGTGGGGTCCATATTGCTGGGATGGACATTTCTCCAAGCCTTTGCACATGTGTGGCTTGGTCTCTGCTGAGATGGTCAACCATTGCTCAGTCACCTTTCCTTTTCCTTTGCCCAGGGAACAGGGATTTCAGAGCGTCCAGGATGCCGTGGGTGCAGATCACCACTTCTGAAGGTCCCTGGGACAGCCTTGCTGTGGATCCATGGATGCCTTTTTGGTCCAGATGCACAGGGTGGGGCATGTGCAGCTGCAGGTTTGGCTGGCCCCTCCACTCACTGACCCCCCCTCCGGCAGCGCACCAGGTCGCTTCCACTGCCCAGAGAGGAACTTGCAATTTGACACTCTGTGTTCCTGGCACAGAACAAATATTGACCTGGGCAAGGAGGCTGGCATCAGCTTCTTTGGTCGGAAATCACCTGGAGGGTGTGGTGGATGGCTGTTTAATCAAGAGGATGTGCCAGAGGAATCCTTGCCCCCACGGCCCTCCCCTTGGGTGGCTCTGCAGGGCCTGGCAGGAGCACACTCCATCTGTCCAGCCCCATAAGTGCCTCCTCCCTCCTTCGCAGGAACCCTGTTGCTCCCGCCATGGACATTGAGAAGCCGGGGGCAAGTGGAGCTCTGCAGGGCTTGGTGCTTCCCTACAGCGGAAGGGAGACCCTGCTCTGCTCAGCCAGTTCAGCTTGGTGGATGTTTAAATAAAGCTTTTCCTTCTTGGTCTAAACACTGTGTGTGATATTACCCTCAATAAGACACCTGATTCTTGAAGTGCCACATTGGAGACCAGCATGATGTGGGACTCGGGAACTGGGCCAGGTGACCCTCACCTCCCCCTGACCCATGACCCCTGAAAAGACCTTGAACACCGGGGGGGGGGGAGGGGGCTGGTGAAGGAGCCTGGGACCCGGAGGAAGCTGTGTCCCCACAGGAGCAAACCTTGGGGCAAAGGGCAGTCCTGCGAGGTGAGCATCAGATGATGCCCAATGGATGAGAGCTGGGTTCGAATCCCTGCTCAGCCATGGAAACTCACTGGGTGACCTCGGGCAAGTCACACTCTCTCGGCCTCAGAGGAACGCAAAGGCAATCCCACTGAACAAATCTTGCTAAAAAAACCTGTGCCGGGGTCGCCACAAGTCAGACATGATGAAGGCGCGATCAACACCTAGTTTTTTTTATTTGAATTTTAATGTTTTTAAATATAAACGATTTTTATATTTACACTTTTATCGGACTTTCTGCGCACTGTTTAAAGACGACGACGCCGTAGGCCGCCTTGAGTCTGGCTTCTGGGAGAAAAGGCGGCTGAGGAGAAGGCCTTCTTGGTCCCTCGGGGGGGGGGTTGGGGCCCCACCGGCCCAGGGCATTCTGGGACAGGAGGAGGGTGTCCCCACCGGCCCAGGGCATTCTGGGACAGGAGGAGGGTGTCCCCACCGGCCCAGGGCATTCTGGGACAGGAGGAGGGTGTCCCCACCGGCCCAGGGCATTCTGGGACAGGAGGAGGGTGTCCCCACCGGCCCAGGGCATTCTGGGACAGGAGGAGGGTGTCCCCACCGGCCCAGGGCATTCTGGGACAGGAGGAGGGTGTCCCCACCGGCCCAGGGCATTCTGGGACAGGAGGAGGGTGTCCCCACCGGCCCAGGGCATTCTGGGACAGGAGGAGGGTGTCCCCACCGGCCCAGGGCATTCTGGGACAGGAGGAGGGTGTCCCCACCGGCCCAGGGCATTCTGGGACAGGAGGAGGGTGTCCCCACCGGCCCAGGGCATTCTGGGACAGGAGGAGGGTGTCCCCACCGGCCCAGGGCATTCTGGGACAGGAGGAGGGTGTCCCCACTGGCCCAGGGCATTCTGGGACAGCAGCAGGAGGAGGGTGGCCCCGTGGCTCCTCCGGCCCTGGAGGCCCCCTGCCTCCCCCTCGCCTCGATGGCGCCGCTCCTGGGCTGCTGCTGTTGCTGCTGAGGCTTCCCAGGGCCCAGGAGGCCACTCTGCTTCGCCGCTGGCAGGACTCCGATAGGTCTCCCTAGCGTCAGCGTCCGCGCCCACCTTCGCTCCCTTTCCCAGCGGCCCCAGCGGCCGCCTCCATGGGCACCAATCAGCGCGAAGCCTCCCGGCTCGGAAGACCCGCCCCCTTCCGGGCGAGCGAGCGGCCGCTCTAGGCGCCCCAGCGGGCACAGTCTATGGCCACTCGGTGGTTCGGGGAGGGCTAGAGCGGCTTCTGTCGCGGGGCATTGTGGGGCGGGCAATGGCGGCGCCCGGCCAGCGGAGCAGGGCCAGGCCTTGAGGCGGCGCGGCGGAAGGAGCGGGCGAGTGCCGGTTCGTCCTGAGGAGGCGGCCGCCGAGAGCAGGGGCGCAGCGGCTCCCCCTCCTTCTCCGGTCTCTCTCTCTCGGCGGGTCTCTGTGGCGATGGGCGAGGCCTTGCCTCCGTGGCCGGGGCCGCCTTCGGACCCGTCCTCCGCCTCGTCTTCGTCGCCGTCGCCGTCGCCGCACCGCCTGCCGGGCCTGTCTCCGGAGGCGCAGCGGGGCGGGCTGGTGGTGCGGAAGCGGAGCGCCGCCGAGGAGCAGCACGTCTTCAAGATCCCGGCCCCAAGGACCTCGCTGCTGGGCCTCGACCTCCTGGCCGCCCAGAAGCGCCGCGAGCGCCACGACCACCGAGCCGAGGCCGGAGGAGCAGGGGGCGAGGAGCGGAAGCGGCCCCGGCTCTCCTCCGCCTCGGAGGAGGGAAGGGACGCCGCCCAGAACCAGGAGCGGGAGCGGGAGGAGGAGGAGGAGGAGGAGGAGGAAGACACAGCCGCCTCTGGACGCAGCAGCGGGCGCAAGGAGCGGTGAGCGAAGGAGGCCAGAGGGAGGGCCGGGGTCCCCGCTTCTCCCCTCCTCCTCCTCCTCCTCCTCCTCCTCCTCCGAGGGAGCTGCCGCAGCCCAGCCTGGACACTGGGCCTGCGACGGCCCTTGGAGTGCAACACCCATCGCTCCGCGTTGCAAACTGGCCGTGCTCCAGGCGGTGGAAAGGGCGGGGCAGGTGTTGCCCCCACAGCTGCTGTTGGGGAGCACCTGGTCTCTGGCCCTCGGAGGGAAAGGTCCTTTTCTGGGCGGTGGGCCTTCACCCGGGCCTGACTCTCCTCCTCTTTCTCCTCCTCCTCCTCCTCCTCTTCCAGGCATTACCGCTCGGCCCGAGTGGAGACGCCATCACACACCGGCGGAGTCAGCGAGGAGTTCTGGGAGCGCAGCCGGCAGAGAGAGCGCGAGCGGCGAGAGCAGGGGGTCTACGCTTCCTCCAAGGAGGAGAAAGAGCGCAAGCGGGACCACGAGCGCAAGCGGGACCACCGAGGTAGGCCAGGGTTGTGACTGTCTCTTCCTCTCCTGAAGGCCCTTTTCTTGGCATGGGATGTGGCTGACCAGAGGTTGTTTCCGCAGAAGAACGGGACCGAAGCCGGCGGAGTGGCAGCGGCCGATCCGAGAGGGAGGTCTCCTCAGAGAGGGGCAGCAGTAGCAGCCGGAAGAGCGAGCCTGAGA
Organism: Phrynosoma blainvillii; assembly: GCA_026167975.1. Taxonomy (NCBI): domain Eukaryota; kingdom Metazoa; phylum Chordata; class Lepidosauria; order Squamata; family Phrynosomatidae; genus Phrynosoma; species Phrynosoma blainvillii. The sequence goes on along the minus strand of JANUYF010000007.1, from coordinate 31,647,343 downwards.
GCCCTCGCCACCGACCCAAAGGTTCCTCTGCTTTCTGTGCTTTTTGCTTCACAGCTTCCTATGTGGGAGGGCGGACAGCATGCCTGTGTTGTGTCTCTCCTTGAAGCGAGCATGGAGAAGCTGTCCCTGTTTGTGGCTGTAGAAAGCATCCAGTGTCTCTTTTCAGGAAGCCCCTGGGAGGGGGCGGGGTAGGTGGTGGTGTTTTCCAGGCCTTCTGAAACTGTAGGTTTTTCCATGTGTCCAGATGCAGCTACTCCTTCGCGCTCCAGCTGGGAAGAAGAAGACAGCAGCTACAGCAGTTCGCGTCGCTCGCAATGGGAATCCCCCTCCCCTACCCCCTCCTACCGGGACTCTGAGCGAAGTCAGCGAGGGTCTGCTTCCCGTGAGAGTGACAGGCGGGACCGGGACCGGTACGGAGGCGCATGCTGGGCACATGGAGGTTGCATGAGGCCTCCGATGGGGGGAGTGTCTCCCTGGGACACCGCTGGGTGAAGTGGGTGGTAAGAATGCAGGGAGAGCGGGCAAGGGCCCCTGAGTCGTCGGAGCCTTCGTCCTCACCATCACTCTGTGCCGATTGCCTCTTGCAGGTCCCTGAGGAGCCGTTACCCGGAGGAGACGCCATTGCCAACCCCTTCCTACAAGTACAATGAATGGGCGGACAACCAGCATCACTTGGGTGCCACTCCTTGGTTCTCTAGAGGTAGAGGTGAGGCTTGGTTGCATGGAGCTGGCATTTACGATCCCTGGCCAAGAGGTGTCCCTTGACGCTGCTTTCTTTTTCTAGGAAAGCGTGAAGATGGAGAAGATGGCATCACCTTTGAAACCGAGGAGGAGCGGCAGCAGTGGGAGGAGGACCAGCGGGTGAGTTCAGTAGGTGGTGAGTTGAGGCAAAGAAGGGTTTCTTCAGGGCTCACACAGTGAACTTGAATGAGTTCCTGGTCTTTGAGCTGCAAGAGGGAAGGCTCCCATGGAAGCAGCCAGCTTGGGCATCTTGCCGGGTTGAGCTTTGTGGTGGCTGACCTTTTGGAATGAGGCATTTGTGGGTCCAGCTAAGTGGAGGCCAGTGGTTGATGATAGTACGTAAGAAGAAAATGGCTTTTTAAAAGAACGAATATCATGGTGGATTCAAGTTATCTGTGATTAAGAGGCAGGTTGTTACTTTTACTCTTAGAGTCTAAGATAAAGACATAAGGGGGTTGCAGACTGCCAGAAATAGTGCAAATTGAGTCCACTTTGAGTCCAGCTGTGGTGCCACAATAAACTACAGTTCCCATGATTCCCTAACCCTAAAAGTGGATTCAATTTGCACTATTTCTGGCAGTCTGCAACCTCCCATAGTGGAGGAGATTTTGTGGGTTTTTCGGGCTGAGAGGCCATGTTCTAGAAGAATTTCTTCCTGACGTTTTGCCTACACCTATGGTTGGCTGCTTCAGATAAATACTAATGGATTCAAGTCCCCATCGTCAGATGAACCACATCTAAGGGTGTTAAAAGAACTGGCAGAGAACCACTGTCAGTAATCTTGGGAAATTCCTGGAGAACAGAAGAGGTCCCAGCAGACTGGAGGAGGGCAATTGTCCCCGTCTTCAAAAAGGGAAAAAAAGAGGACTCAAACAACTTCTGCCAGGTTAGCCTGACATCAGTACCAGAAAAGATTCTAGAGCAGGTCATTAAACAGTCTGTGATCGCTAAATGTCAACGTGGCCTTTTGAAAAACAAATCATACCAGTTATTTCTTACCTCTTTTTTAGAGAGAGTTATTAGCTTGATACCTAAATGTTATGGATGTAGTATACAATGGGTCCTTGGTAGTCGCTGAGGTTTAGTTCCAGGAGCCCCCGTGGATACCAAAATCCATGGATGTTCAAGTCCCAATAATAATAATAATAATAATAATAATAATAATAATAATATCTATTTATATCCCGCCTCTTTGAGATCAATCGGGGCGGCTAACAACAATAAAATATGACATACAAAAGTAAAATTTGAATCCCTCCCCCCCTTAAAAAGTTATTAAATATGGTGACATAGCAAAATGGTATCCTTTATATAAAATAGAAAAATCAAAGGCTGCTCTTAGGAATTTATATATTTTTAAAGATACTTTTAAGCTGTGGATGTTTGAATCTGTGCATAAAAAAATCTGTGGATATGGAGGGTTGACTGTATCTTGATTTCATTAAGACTTTTGACAAGGTCCCTCACAATATTCTTGTAAACAAGCTAATAAAAGGTGGGCTGGACAATGCTTCTGCTAGTTGGATTTGTAATTGGTTGACCGGCTGAACCCAAAAGGTGTTCACCAATAATGCACCTTCATTCTGGAGAAAAGTCACCCAATGGGGTGCTACAGGGTTCTGTCCTGGGCTTAGTTGTATTCAACATCTTTACCAATGACTTGGATAATGGAGTAGAGGGCATGGTTTTTGAAAAATCCATACTGGCTTTTAGTAATCACAACATTTCTTCCTAAGTGTGTACAGGTTGGCTGTTTAATGATCTTGTCCTGAACCTTTCTTGGTATCCATTTCAAGCTGACTGGTTGGTAGTTGCTCCTCTTTTTTGCCCTTTTTGAGGATAAGGACAACATTTGCCCTTCTCTAATCTGCTCTCCTCTGATCTTCCCTAATTCTTCAAGACTGTTCAGAGATGATTTGCAGTTTGACCCCAATTTAACTGCCATGGCTCAATGCTATAGAATTCTGGCAGTTGTAGTTTATTGTGGCACCAGAGCTGTCTCTGATAGAGAAGGGTAAATGTCCCACAAAACTACATTTCCCAGAATTTCATTGCACTGAAGTGATATCTAACTGGATTACTTCTGTAATAGGGATGCATCCAGGGTGGCCTTGGGCAAATCACACTCTCAGCTCCAGAAAACCCCATAATAGGTTAATCTTAGGGGCACCATAACTTGGAAATGATTTGAAGACATACAACAACAACTTAGTAGGTGTTCACAGTGAGGGCACCATTGTTTCTGTGCTCTTTGACTGCTCCCTTCTGCCCCATCTTTTATAAACTGCTGCTCTAGCACAACAGGCACCAAAGAGCACTGTGCTGCACTCTTATAGTGATGCTATTCTACTTTTACTGCTCCAGCTGCCTCCTGTTGCATTTTGGGATTTGCAGTTTAGAGAGGGGCACTTAGAATTCTCAGCCAGAATTCTTAGGCCTCACTGAACTACAAATCCCAGAATGCCACAGGAGGTAGCCAGAGCAATAAAGGCGGAATAGCAGCAGTACAAGAATGTAGTGAAGTAATCTCCACTGTCTCTGCTGAGCTGGGCGCTGGGCATGTGGTGTGGTTTGCTGAGCCTGCTTTTTTCTCTTGCTTCTCTTTCTAGCAAGCGGACAGGGACTGGTACATGATGGACGAAGGCTACGATGAGTTCCACAACCCCCTGGCCTCCTCCTCAGAGGAGTATGTGCGCAAGCGGGAGCAGCACCTGCAGAAGCAGAGGCAGAAGCGCATCTCTGCTCAGCGCAGGCAAATCAATGAGGTGGGAGAGGGCTGGGGACGCATTTGAGAGGGGCCTCCTGAGGCTCAGCTGAGGCAAAAGTGAGCCCTCCTGCCAGCTGCTTGCATTGCCTAGGAGCTCTTTGGCCAGTGGAGAGGCTGGCCCTTACAGAAGCAGCCACTGCCTGCCCTGGGATCACTGGGAGGGTGAGGTACATGGCTGTTGGGCGCTGATCTGGCCTTGCCTGTCTCCTCCTTGGCAGGACAATGAGCGCTGGGAGACGAACCGCATGCTGACCAGTGGAGTGGTGCACCGGCTGGAGGTGGATGAGGACTTTGAGGAGGACAATGCTGCCAAAGTTCACCTCTTGGTCCACAACCTGGTGCCGCCCTTCCTGGATGGGCGCATTGTTTTCACCAAACAGGTAGGTAGGGAAGGGGGCTTTCATGAGGAGGGGAAGAGTGGGGCCCTCCCCTGGTCAGTCACAGTTTGCTTTTTCCCTTCCAGCCCGAACCTGTGATCCCTGTCAAAGATGCCACTTCGGACCTGGCAATCATCGCCCGCAAGGGGAGCCAGCTGGTGCGGAAGCACCGGGAGCAGAAGGAGCGCAAGAAGGCAAGTCTTCTTGATCTTAGCTGAGTCTGGCCAGCAGGGGCAGAGGTGACAGCCTCCAGCCAGGGGGGATTTGCTGGGAGCTGTTGGGTGGGGAGTGTCTGGAGGTGCTTTTCCTGAAGGGGAAGGGCTGGATAGGAGGCCAGCAGGGTCAGCCAGGGAGGGGAGGCCGATCCTTAGGACACACCCCCCCCCCCCCATTCTCCGCTTGGAGACCGTCAGAGTCTGTGTGTTTGTGGTATGAGCGTGGGGCTGCTGCTTTTTCAGGCCCAACACAAGCACTGGGAGCTGGCAGGCACTAAGCTGGGCAACATCATGGGCATCAAAAAGGAAGAAGAGGAGGAGGGGGCCAAGCAGATCCTGGCTGAGGATGGCAGTGTGGATTACAGGTACTGTTTCTGAGTGGGGTGGGGGGACCGAGGGGACGGGGGGTTGGTGGCTGGAGGCACAAGGGGCCCTGGGGAGGGGCTGATGATGGTGACACACACACACACCCTAAAAAAATCTTCCCTTACACAGGACAGAGCAAAAGTTTGCTGACCACATGAAAGAGAAGAGCGAAGCCAGCAGTGAGTTTGCCAAGAAGAAGTCGATTGTGGAGCAGAGGCAGTACCTGCCCATCTTTGCTGTGCAACAGGAGCTGCTGACGGTCATTCGGTCAGTCTGCCTTCCAGTTTTGTTGGCCAGCCTTAGGTCTCTCTTCAGCCTGCCTGCCTGACCTGGCTTCAGGGAAGAAGGGAGGCTGGTTGGTGTGTTTGAAACTATCTAATGCCATTCTCCATCTTAAAGATTGCAGGGTGATGAGCAAACATAAGCCCTGTGTGCCCAGAAAACATGGTTGCTGGTGTGTTCCTTCAAATTATTTTCAATTTGGAAATTGTGGAAATAGGTGATCCTATCACAGGGTTTTCTTGGCAATATTTGTACAGATGGTGTTTGCCATGACTTTGCTTTTAGGCTGAGAGTGTGTGATTTCTCCAAGCTCATCAGTGGATTTTAATGGCTGAGTGTGGATTTGAACCTGGTCTCCCAGGGTCCTAGTCTTGCACCACACTGGATCTCATAGAACATTGAAATGCTCAATAAAACTGTTACTAAAACTACTATGATTCTTTGATTGTAAAAGGGAGCAGAAAGTGGAAATGGATCATTTTGCTTTAAATGTTTAACATTTAGAAAAAGGTTATAATCTGCCACTTAAAAAATAATAGTGTTGGGTGGCCTTTGAGGTGTCTGTGACAGGATGGGCATTCTTCCCTCTTCCTATCCTCACAGAGACAACAGCATTGTGATTGTCGTGGGGGAGACTGGTAGTGGCAAAACGACTCAGCTGACGCAGTACCTTCACAAGGACGGATACACAGACTATGGCATGATTGGCTGCACACAGCCCCGTCGGGTGGCGGCCATGTCGGTGGCCAAGCGTGTCAGTGAGGAGATGAGCGTGAGCCTGGGAGAGGAGGTGAGTGCTTTAGGTACAGCTGTGGGCCCCCCGGGGGAGAGAGGCCACTATCCGTACTCCTGGGAGAGGTTACAGGGCAGATGAGGTGGCTGGATTGCCGGCTCTGGGTGTCTCCTCTGATGCAGTTGACCAGTCCCCTTGACCCCCTACCAGGTGGGCTATGCCATCCGCTTTGAGGACTGCACCTCTGAGAACACGGTGATTAAATACATGACAGATGGGATCCTGTTGCGGGAGTCTTTGCGTGAGGCAGACCTTGACCACTACAGCGCCATCATCATGGACGAGGCTCATGAACGCTCTCTCAACACCGACGTGCTGTTTGGCCTCCTGCGTGAAGTAAACATTCTGACGGCTGGTCTTCAGGGTGGGGGTGGGGGGTTATGGGGGCACCCTTTCCTTGCTGCATTTATGAGATGGCCGGGAGTCTGAGCCACTTGAAATACCTTGACCCTCAGTAGCTCATCCTGGGTGATTGTGCAGGGAGGGGCTGAGTGAAGGGGTGGGTTGGTGAGGCTTCCTTCACTGGTCTACTATCTCTGAACAGAGTGCCAGAGAAAGTTATGGTGCTCAGTGATCAGAGCTTGAATGCACATTGACTTGTGTGGACTAGGGCCACTTCTCCTGCCATATGGCTGGGGCTTTGCGTTGGTGGTGGGCTAGGAAGCAGCTGGCACCGCATCCCCGTGTGACGTTGGTGCCCTTGCCCTCCCATAGGTGGTGGCTCGGCGCTCTGACCTGAAACTGATTGTGACCTCAGCCACCATGGATGCAGAGAAGTTTGCTGCTTTCTTTGGGAATGTACCCATTTTTCACATCCCAGGCCGCACCTTCCCAGTGGATGTCCTCTTTAGCAAGGTAAGGGGCATGTTGGAGGGCAGGTGTGTCTGTGGCACTGAGCCTGCGGCTGAGAACATGTGCTAGTCTTGCTCTCTCTCCCCTCTGCCCAGACCCCACAGGAGGACTATGTGGAGGCAGCGGTGAAGCAAGCCCTGCAAGTACACCTTTCCAGCGCCCCTGGAGACATCCTCATCTTCATGCCGGGCCAGGAGGACATTGAGGTGAGTTTGGGGGGGGCACGGCCTCCTCCCTGCTTTCCCACATGGTTGCGCAGTTTCTGACCTCTCCCCTCGCTCATGGCAGGTCACCTCAGAGCAGATTGTGGAGCACTTGGAGGAGCTGGAGAATGCCCCCGCCCTGGCTGTGCTGCCCATCTATTCCCAGCTGCCCTCGGATCTTCAGGCCAAGATCTTCCAGAAGGTCAGGGAATGAAAGAGTAGAGAGCCCCTCCCTTGGCAACCACAGGCCAGAGAGAACCCTCTCCTCCACACACACTTGGGTCACCTGTGGGAATTTGGCAAGATTTGGCTAGGTGCCAGTGTGGTTGGGCGTACTGATGCAGAGGCAGTGAGAAGGTCCTCAAAGGGGCAGTCAGTCCTGGGCCTCAGAAGTAGGGGTGGGCTCCAGGCACAGGAATCGGAGAGAGGAAGCCTCTCGGTCAGCAGGGCGCTTCTGGGGAAGAAGACAAACCAGTTGCCTTGTCTGGAAGCTTCCCCTGAGGGTGAGGGCCTCTGCACTCCTTCTACTGAGCCCTGAGGGGGTGAAGCCAGTTGGCCTCACAGTGACTTTTGCTTGCTGCAGGGCAGATGGGCGCAGAATTCTTTTCTAGAGGGAAAACATGAGTGGGTTTCCTTGGCTGTGGTATTCTGATGAAGGATTGAGGTGACTGAGGTGTGGTATTCTGATGAGGGACTGAGGCCTAAGGTGGGAAGGTGTTTGGTGGGAGATCCCAAGCCCTTGACTGTTGCCTCCATTCTGGGCAGGCTCCAGATGGAGTCCGGAAGTGCATTGTGGCCACCAACATTGCAGAGACCTCCTTGACGGTAGACGGGATCATGTTTGTGATTGACTCTGGCTACTGCAAGCTGAAGGTGAGTGCAGGGAGCCAGGTGGATAAGCCTTGGGGTGGGGGCTGGCAGAGAGGCAGATGAGGCACTGGCTCCCCCTCCTCTTCCTCTCCAGGTCTTCAACCCGCGGATTGGCATGGATGCCCTGCAGATCTACCCCATCAGCCAGGCCAATGCCAACCAGCGCTCAGGCCGAGCTGGAAGGACAGGACCAGGTCAGTGTTTCAGGTAGGCTGATCCCTCCTCTGTGTGTGTTCTCCAATGAAGCCTAGGGTAGGACAGGAGAAGGTTGAGGGGCTGCAGCAGCCCCTTGGCCCTCCTGGTGTGTCCCCTGGCTGAGCCCCTGCTTCCTCTCTTGGGAAGGCTCTATACCCAGAGCGCCTACAAGAATGAGCTGCTGACAACCACTGTCCCGGAGATCCAGCGGACCAACCTGGCCAACGTGGTGCTACTGCTCAAGTCTCTGGGGGTCCAGGACCTGCTCCAGTTCCACTTCATGGACCCGCCTCCAGAGGACAACATGCTCAACTCCATGTACCAGTTGTGGATCCTGGGGGCCTTGGACAACACAGGTGCGAAGGGAGCACAAGGTGGCCTGGCTGCCAGGGAAGGGCCCGAGGAGCGTGTCCCTGACGGGTGTTGCCCATCTTTCCTTCTCTTCCCTGTAGGTGGGCTGACCTCTACGGGGCGCCTGATGGTGGAGTTTCCCCTGGACCCGGCTCTCTCCAAGATGCTGATTGTTTCCTGTGACATGGGCTGCAGCTCGGAGATCCTGTTAATTGTCTCCATGCTCTCTGTGCCGGCCATTTTCTACCGGCCAAAGGCGAGTCTCAGCTGAAAGTGGGGGGAGGCCACCCAGACTCTGTTGGCTGGCCTCCTTCCCACCTCACACACTGCTCTGGCTGCCTCCTCTCAGGGCCGGGAGGAAGAGAGTGACCAGGTGCGGGAGAAGTTTGCTGTCCCAGAGAGTGACCACCTAACCTACCTGAACGTGTATCTGCAGTGGAAGAGCAACAGCTACTCCACCCTCTGGTGCAGTGAGCACTTCATCCACGCGAAGGCTATGCGCAAGGTGTGTTGGGGATGGGGAGGGCTGGGCTGGGTTGGGCTGGGCCAGGCCCCAGGCCTAATAATTCTTTCTACCTTCCAGGTGCGGGAGGTGCGAGCACAGCTGAAGGACATCATGGTGCAGCAGCGCATGAGCCTGGCCTCCTGCGGCACCGACTGGGATGTTGTTCGCAAGTGTATCTGTGCCGCTTACTTCCACCAGGCTGCCAGACTGAAGGTGGCTGTGGGGAAGGGCTATGTGGGCTGCCACACAGGTGGCTTCTGTGGGGTTTGCACCACCCTGTCATTTTCTTGGAGGCAGTCCCTTCACTTCTAGCTTTTGGGGCAGGGATTTTCCAAACCATTTGCTGTGCTCCACATGGAGTTTGACTTTTGGGAGCTGGTTTACTGCCTGGTTTGTGGGGCGAGACTTCCAGTTCTCTTACACACAGACATGGCCAGCAGTGGTGCTTCTGAGAGCTGCTTTGGATGACTAGGCAGAGGAAAGGGAGGTCCATTTTTCTGTTCTTGGGGTTTGAGATTCTGCCTGTTAAACAAGGCAGGCATTTCAAGCAGGGAAGGGAGGTGTTTTTCTGGTGCTTTCCAGCCTCCCTTCCCGTCCTCGATATTGTGCTCCACCTGATCCCACTCCTTGCTTTTCTGGAGGTTTTGTGCCCCATTCCCATCTTCGCTTTTGCCCTGGGCAGGGATGGTGCTATAGTGTGGGTGTGGCATTGAACTGTAGTGCTGAACCTCCATCCTCTGTTATCTCTGCAGGGCATTGGGGAATATGTTAACATCCGCACAGGGATGCCCTGCCACCTGCATCCCACCAGCTCACTTTTTGGCATGGGCTACACTCCGGATTACATTGTCTACCATGAGCTAGTAATGACTACCAAGGTGAGTGGGTGCGGGAGCAAGCAGGCTGAGCTGACCTGTTTTTCCCTTTCTTCCTGGTACCTGAGGATCCAGGACGGGGGCATGAGGCACCCTGGCACTCTTTAACTCTCTTCTGCCGACTCCCCCCCCCCCCCCCCCCCAGGAATATATGCAGTGTGTCACTGCTGTGGACGGCGAGTGGCTGGCTGAACTGGGGCCCATGTTCTACAGCATCAAACATGCCGGCAAGTCTCGTCAGGTAAGGGTGCTGAGTTGGCGGGTGGCGTGGCATTCCCCTAAGACACACACCCCAAGGTTCATCTGCAGTTCCCAGAAAGGGTCTTTCCTTGGCAACTGCTAAGAAGCCAAAAGGGTGTGCTGCAAATTTTGCTTTCTCCCTGCACCTCTCATGTGGGGCATGTCCTCCCTTGGCCAAGTGGGATTCATGGCCAGAATTGCACTTGGACCCTGAGGTGGCTTAGTGCCAGCGAGGTTGCCAGTTGGCTCTTCTGCAGAGTAGGGTTGTGTTGGAAGGGCCCTTCAGGAGCACCTAGCACAGGCTGGCTGTGCCACAGCTATTGCCACTTGTCCTAGATGGTACTTTTCCAGTGGCACCAGAGTGGCAGTGGGAAAGGGCCATGGGTAGAGGGCTGCTCACAACTGCCATCTCTGTCCCAGGAGAGCCGCCGGAGGGCCAAGGAGGAAGCATCTGCCATGGAGGAGGAGATGGCACTGGCAGAGGAGCAGCTCCGTGCCCGCAGGGAAGAGCAAGAGCGACGCAACCCTGTGGGCAGCGTCAGGTACGCCTCTTGCAACCCAAGGGGGTGGTAGGTGCATGGTCTCAGCCAAGCAGGCATCATCATTAGTCCTCTCTCCCTTCCTGCAGGTCCACCAAGATCTACACACCAGGGCGGAAGGAACAAGGGCAGCCTGCCACCCCACGCCACACGCCAGCTCGCTTTGGCCTGTAGCTGCCCCCACTCTGTACATAGGTCCCCTCCCATTGCCCTGGCCTGGGCAGGGCCCATTCTTGACAGACATTGAGAAATAATTTTATTGTTTCTATAAATGTTGCTGCTTGCTGGCCAGACTGTGTGCAGTGCTTCCGTTTGCCCTCTTGCAGTGGAGGGGTTTAGCCTTGACTTCAAGAGATTGCTTCTGCCAGCCTCCACTTGGACACCCATCCTATCTCCCCAGCCCTTCCTTCCCTCCAGACACACAACAGAGCTGCAGTCCCTCTTGGGGGAAGTAGCTGAGCACACCCCCATTTATTGGCTTAGTATTTGCACAAGTTTGTTTTTCCCTCTTCTTTGACAAAGTCACATGATTACTGTGGGTCTGCAGGTCCTTGTCCGAATGCCCTCTGGAGCTGAGCACACCAGGTGCCAGCATGGCCCTCAGCTGCAGGTGGCCGAGCAGTGAAGCAAGGGTTGTGGAAAACGGGGTCCAGAGGCCCTGCAGGTGCTAGGTGAAGTCCCACTTTGTTGTAAGCACTTTGCTTCTCTGTATCAAACGGGGAGAGCTGCAAGCAAGAAGGAAGGGAGGTGACCACCCTTGCCATGTTCAGGCTGCAGGGAACCTTTGTAGGTGGGATGGGGAGACACTGGAAATAAAACAAAACTCCATTGGATGGCAGTCTATACATTTTGGATACAGTGCACAAGTGCTGCTGGCGTTCTCTCGCTAAGTCATCCCTAGCAAGGCCAATGGGGACAGGTGTGTAGGATGAGAGAGGAAGGCACTTGTCCCTTGGATCATGTGCCCAAGGAGCCAACAAAGAGAAGGAGGAAACGCAATGTGTGCCTGAGCTTCCCATGAGCAATGGGATTTAGTTGCTGGACCAGACTGTGGCCTGCGGGCATGACTCTGCTGCCCTGGAGCCTTTCTGGACTGTGGTTGAAGGGCAAAAGGGGTGCAGCTGCCTCTCCGCCACACCAACAAAGTCTCCTCTTCCTGAGCCCATCACGAAGAGGCACCTCGCTGCCCTCCACCAGGACCCAACAGCAGTGGAACAAGAGGGGCGAGGAGGGGTACCCAGGCCGGGCCCAAGCTGGCAGCTCCCGCCTGTGCTGATGGCAGAATGGGTGCAGGAGGGAAGAGCACTCACTCGTTCATCAGGAGCGTGGGCTGTCGCCGGGGAGTGCACGGGTCCAAGTCATGGCTGTGGAGAGCCTGCAGGGGAGGAAGAGCAGCTGCGTGAGGACACTGAGTTGTCCCTGGTACAAGCACCGCACTCACACCGGCAGGGGCTCCCTGTAATCCCACACAGCCATCATTTTCTTAGGACTTTCCCACACTTTTCTAGGGAGCAGCTTTGGCCAAAGCCTCTTTCATGCACTGAACAGAACTGCATACAGTCTACAGAAAGCATACAAATGAAAAAATCACTCCCCCCACCAGCCCAAGAAAGGCATGAATGCACACCCAAGTGTCCGTTCACCATATGGTGATGTGCGTCTTGGCACCACCAACCTTGGCAGGAAGGGCAGCTATTGCAGCTGGTGGTGATGGACCCTGGAGGAGGTGGTCCAGACCCAGGCAAGAGGATGGCAGCCCTGAGGGGCAGAAGCGGAGCCTGGGGGGGGGGCAGTCCCCATGTGCCCTGGGCCCTGTGGGGAGGGCTGGCTCAGTGGCACAGGACAGAACGAGTCCCTTTTCCAGCTGCCCCACTCTCACCTTGAGGCGTTCGCACTCAATGCGCCGCTCATCCACTTCGTTTTTCAGTCGCTTGTTCTCTTGCTCCAGTCTCTCAGTCAGTCCATGGAGGTGGCTGGGGAGAAAAGGGCAGAGGTGACACGATGGCACACTGGCCATGGGACTTTCTGGCTACGGCAAGGAGGTGGCACATTGCATTTCAAAGGTGCCTCTTGAACATACTTTTTAACATGTCAGTGTATTTATTTGATTAGTGGCTTTAGGATTACAGCCGGGGGGGGGGGGGGGAAAATAACACAAAGCAGTGCCCACACCGAGGGATCCATGCAGACCATGTGTGTGTAAAATCTGCCACAGTTACAAAACCCATAATGTCCTGTACTAAAAAGGTGGAAGTGTTAGCCACTGGCAGGGGTGGGCAGGGGAAATGTACCTTGTTTCTTCAATGTGAAAAGTGGGATCCAAGCCCTCCACCACAAAGAGTTCCCCTAAGGGGATGCAGCACCCCTGGGCCCTGTGGCCCCAACTCACTCCCTTTCGCCTGTCAGCTGAGCTGTTTGCTTGATCTGGTCTCGGATCTTCCGGCCCAGCTTCTCGTTCACCTGCCTGCAACAAGAGCTTCGGGTGAGGAGATGGTGAGAGAGCTTGCCTGCCCAGTGGGCACTCCTGGCTGCCACCACCTCTGCTACCCACCTGGCTAACAGTGGTCTGGCCAGAGGCAGACTGCTGTGGCTGGCAGAGCTACTCACTTTTGCTCCTTCACCCACTGGCTGACGTTGGCCATCACCAGTTCGCTCTCGTGTTGCAGCCGGCAGTTGTCGGATTGGGCTGCTTCCAGCGAGGTCTGCAGGGATTCCACCTGGAGGAAGTACAGAGGTAGGAAATGATAGTGCCCTTCTTTGAACCCAGAGCCTGGCCAGGAGGCCACTAAAGGCACAGCAGGGGCTGCCCTGAGGTGGCAAGAGATGTCTGTCAACACAGCAGCGCTCCCTTTCAAAGCTGTCCCAGCTGTGGGACAAAGTTCCTTGAGCCCTTCCTTGAATGGATCCATACTGGGAGAAGGGCAGGATTTGAAAGGAATGAAAGAAATGACTGGTCATCGGTCTCAGCTGATAGAGCACTTGCTGAGCCTGAACCGCAAGAGAAGAGACAAAGAGGAGGTCGAGGAGACACAGAAGAAAAAGGAAACAAGGGCCTTTTGCCCTCTGCATGTACCCCGACTAGCAGGGAGCCTTCTGAGGCTTGAGGGGGGAAGAAGGGGGCACTTCCTTCTGGGAAAGGGGAGCAGGAGCTAATGGGCTTGCTCTTCAAGGGAAAGGGTTTCTCTCCATATGCCCCCCTCCAGCCTGTAAGAGCCCTCTTGCTAAATCTGTGATAGGACTCTGAAGGAGAAGCCAGGACAGTGAAGCCGAGGCAGCACAAGGGGAAAGCCAGAGGGATTTTGCCCTTGGCTGTCCCAAGGATGTGGGGTGAAAGGAGAAGGAGAGGTGGGCCCTCTCTGGACTCAGAGCAACCGCAGAGACACTTCCCTTCTTGAGCAATCAAAGGGGTGCCCCCTACCTAGCCCTTGGGGGATTTTGCAGCAGGCAGCACCTCGGAAGAAGACAGTTACCAGGGTCCCAGGGAGCGGGAGATAGAAAGAACAGAGAGACAAATGGAGGAAGTCAAGCAGTGAAAAGGCAGAGGGGCAGGGGTAGGGGTGGGGTGGGGTGTGGCAAGCAGCATTCTGGCCATGGGCTGCAAAATGCCACTGAATGTGGAAGCGCAAGATGCCCACCAGACAGAAGTGGCTGCTGCTGCTGCTGCTGCTGCTGCTGCTGGCAAGATGCCTACCTCCCGGTTGGAAACAACAAATTTCTGCCGGAGAAGGTTGGCCTCATTCTGCAGCTCTTCTTTCTGCCAAAGATGATGCCAGGAGAGGGCAGAGGAAAGTGCAGTCAGTGGTTGCCCAAGGAGGTCAGTGTCTGGCAGCTCCCCTCGGACCCATCCCCAGAGGGAAGTGCCTCTCCACACACCTCCTCAGCTATGCTGCGGCATCTCTCCTCCATGGCGGCCAGCTCTACCTTGGTCACCACCAGCTCCTCATCCTTCTCCTCCAGGGCCAACTGGGCGGCTTGGCTTTCCTTCTGCCAGTACTGTGCCTGGCTGCCAAGCTCCCTCAGCCTCTCCTTCACACAGCAGGCCTGCCAGGAGAGGAGCCGTGTGAACCATGGTGGAAATAGGGAGGATGGGAGTAGGGGTTGGGGATAGGGGTCCCCTTCAAAACCCCTCTCGGGAGACTCACCTCTTGCTCCTGCTCCCTCTGGGCAGCCATCAGTTCCTGCAGCTGCTCCTCATTGTGGGCAACCTGTTCTTCCAAGTGGACCACTTTATGCTGGGACAGCTGCAGCTCGACCTCCAGGTTGGATGCCTCTCGGGCTTTCTGTTCCAGCTGCCAAAAAGAGAGGGAAGAGTTTGTGTGTTTTTGCACATGGGGGCCTCTGGCTGGTCTCCTAAGACTGGGGCTAACAGCCCAGGAAAACTGTCTTGGCCTTGCCCTGCTGTCTTACCTTCTCTACTGCTTCCCTCTGGCTGGCCTGGCAGTTCTGCCACTCCCGTTCTTGGAGAGCATGGAGCTGTGTGCGCAGCTGGGATACGGCAGCTTCTTGACGCAATACCTGAAGGAGGGCGGGTATGGGCACACGTTCAGTCTCGAGGCTGCACAGGGGAAGGGAAAGAGGAAAGGGCAGAGGCAGGGGGACTCAGTCTGCCAGCCCATCTAACCTCTGCTGTCTGCTGCTGCAGCTGCAGCTGGACACTTTCCAGGCTGCTGCGGGCTACTTCCAGCTCCAGGTCCTGCTGCTTCAGCTGCTCTCTCAAAGCCCGGCTCTCAGCCTCCCGCTCAGCCACACACAACTGCAGCCCCTGATTCTTCCATTCTTCCTCTTGCAGCTGCAGCCAGGAAGGGGAAGAGGAAGGGGGAGTCAATGGCCTTGCCCCAGCCTCAGTGTCCCAGGGTCCGACAGTGGGAATGGTTCCCTCTTTCCCTCCAAGTCTGAGGGGCCCACCTGGCACTGGCTGCCCTGGAGCTGCCGCTGTAGGTCCTTGTGGCAGTGGGCCAGCTGGCTCTCCCGCGCCTGGGCCTCGTGCTGCTGCCTCTGCAACTCTTCCTCCCGTTGCCTCTGCCGGCTCAGCTCAGCACTCAGCTCCTGCAATGCAGACTCGTGGCCCTGGACCTGCAAACAGGGGCACCCTTCTGTCTCACTCCAAGGAAGCCACCTCTGCCAACACACCACCCCCAGTCCTCCCCGCCCCCACCCCCCCGCCGGTTGCAGGCTCCCTACCTGCTGCCGGAGGCCCCTCAGCCCCTCACGGCTGCTCTCCAGCTTCCGCTCTAGCCGTACTGCCTCCTGGCGCTGCTGCTGGGCCTCCTTGGCAGCCGCCTGGTGCTGCTGCTGCGCCTGGCTCAGCTCTTCAGTCAGATGCTCCAAGAGGTCCCTGGTGGAGGCAGAGAGGGAGGCCATCTCCTCAGCACAGGGGCCCTGCCTGCGCTGGCCCCACCGGGCCCCTGACCCAAAGGGCCACCCCAGCTACCTTTTCTGTGCCAGCTCCTCTTCAGCTCTGGCTGCCCGTTCACTCAGGACCTGGACCTCAGCCTCCAACTGGCGGGCAGCTTGGGCATATTGCACCACCTCTGCCACACGCCCCTCCATCTGCTCCTGGGCTGCCCGGAGGCTGTTCTGGGCCAACAGTAGTTGCTCTTCCTGCTGGGCCAGTTCCTGGGCTGGAGAAGGGGTGTCACTCAGGCTGAGCCAAGGGCTTCGTGAGAGAACAGGCCTGGGCCAGGGAGGATGGGCCTTCACCCTGCCCTTCCCCTTTCTTTCTGGGCCTCTCACCCGCCTGAGCCCATGTGTTCACTGTGTCTGTGTGGGACTAGAGGCAGAAGCAAAGGCAGAATGAGGAATAGAGGCCTTCCCTCCATGAGCCTGAGACCTGCCAAAGGACAGCTGGACAAAAGGAAATGGGCATGATCCAAGGCAAGGGCACCCAGCCTGCTTACAGGATCAGTAGAGAGCCCCGCCAGCTGGGTGGCTGGAATGGGCCTGGCCGAACTGATCTAACCCCCTGGAGTCAGAGAGCAGCCCCGGCAGAGTTCACCCATTGCCAACCACAACTCCGTGCCCCCTCACCAGCTTGCTTGTGCTGCTCCTGGGTCTCCCGCAGGCTCTGCCGCAGTGCTTGGACCTCTGTGCGCAGCGCGGCACCCTCTGCTTGGCTGTCCTGCAGTGCCTGCTGGGCCTCCCGCAGGCCAGTTTCCAGGCGGTGGGCCCGGCCCCGCTGCTGCTCCAGCTCTTGTCCCTTCTCCTGTAGGGCACTGCGAGCACGTACTAGTTCGGCCTGGGACTTGCGCAACAGCTCATCACGCTTCTGGATAGCCTGAGGAAGGGAGGGAAGGTGGGAGGTTGGAGCCGGCCATCCGGCCACCCTGAGGGAGAAGATCCCTTCCCACTCCACATTGGCTGGGCACCTACCTGCTCTTGCTGGGCATATGACTGGTGGCTCTGTGCAAGTGCCAACTCCAGCTGCTGGGTCTGTTGCTGCCACGTAGCTGCCTCCGTCTCCTGCCGCTCCCTCTCGGTGGCCGCCTCCTGCCGAAGGCTCTGCACCGTCAGCTCCATGCGCGCCAAGCCTGGAAGGAGCACTCCACTCACTACCAGCCCAGTGTCCAGGCAAGAGGCCAGTTGCTGCACCCACTCCAAGGGGAGTCTGCTCCCTTGTGCCACTTGTACCTTTCATGGCACTGCTCTTCTGCTCTGCTACTCGCACCAGCTCCAGCTTCAAGTTCTGCAGCAAGTCCTGGTATTCCTCAGCCTTCCGGTGATGCTCTGTAATATCCTCTTCAGCTTCTTGTAGCTTCTGGGCAAACCAAAGGGTGCCACTCAGCTGGGTGCTGGCAGCATCTCCTATACCTTACTATCTCCACTCCTGGCCCCTGAGCAATACAGAATGCCTAGCTGACCCCTGACCAGCCACTTGGCTGCCCCACTTACCTCCTGGAGCATCTTTGCATGGAGCACCTGGTTTTCATAGCTGCTGTTGGAGCAGTTGTGAGTCGCCTTGTAAGAGGTAAAGTCCCTATGCAGAGTTGCCAGTGCTTCTTCCTGGTCTAGGAGCTGGAGAGCAAATGCCAGTCAGAAAGGGTGATGAGGATAATGAAGGCAGCCTCTCCATTCGGCTCCTCAGGGCTGGCACCCACCTTGGCATGGCTGTCAGACAACGCCTCCTGCAGCCCCCGGATGGTCTCCTCAAACTGGCAAGCCAGTAGCCGGTCCTGGCTCAGCTCCTGCTGGGCATTGTGCAGCTCCTGTGTCAAACGCTCCATGGCCTCCTCGGCATGGCTAGCTTGGCGACATTTGCACTCCAGCTCTTCCTGCCAGACCAGCTGGTCTGCCTGAAGCTTCAGGTTGGCCTCCTCCTTTGCCTTGGCCTGCAGCATGGCAAGAAAACGGCAGCTCTGAGGTGGCATGGGGAAGGGGCAGCACACAGGTGGCAGGTCCCAAGAGATGCCAGTGCCCTCCGCCCACCCACTTGCCTGCCTGCCCAGGGAGCCCCCACCTGGCTGGCCAGCTCCTCTTCCAGGAGCCGCAGGCGACTCTCCAGATCCCCGGCTCTGGCCACCGAGGCCTGGTATTTCTGCTTGTAGATGCCCAGGCTCTCTTCCAGGAGGCTGGCACTGCTCTCGGCCTGGTCCAGCCTGTTCTGCAGGTGCCGCTCACGCTCGTGCTGGTGGGAGAGTGCCAGCTCCTGCTTCTGAGTGACCTCCTCATAGTAGAAGAGCTGCAGAAAGGCCAGTAGGGGAATGAGGAGAATGAGGAGGAAAGGGGCATTCAGATGGTTGGGGGAAAGGGAGCCCGCCCCCCTGCACCTGGTCCTTGAGGATCTGGCACTGGTGGAGGAGGTGGTCCAGGTCCAGGCTCTGCTTCTCCAGGGTGCACTCGCGGGCCTGCAGCTTGCTGAGGTTCTCCTTGTTGCGGCCCTTGCAGATGTCCAGCTCTTGCTGGAGGTGCTGAAGCTTTACTTGCAGCTCCTCCATGTCAGCCTGGTGGGCCACCTGGAAGGAACCCAGCCTATCTTGCAGCCGTTCTCGGAGAGCTGCTGTGCTCAGGCTCTGCATGCAACACCAGCCAACCCTGGGCATGAGGGCAGAGAGCGAGGGCAGGGGGTGCCGCAGGAGCCAGCTTCCCCTTTCTTGCCAAGGAAGAGACCTCTTGGTCAAGGGGTCTCATCCAGAGACTGGTACAACTGCCCTCTGCCTTACCTGCAGCCCTCCCAAATGCAGTCAGACATCTGGGGGTCTCCCAGGGTCCCCACTAGAGCCACACTTGGGAAAGACTTGCATGGCAGAGTGCTGGCAGCAGCTCCCATCTGGAAAATAGAGGGGAATCTGGGGCCCCAGGGAGGGAAGGAAGGACTGACCTGCCCAAGAGAGGCTTCCTTCTCGTGTTGGAGCTGACGGACAACATGCATCTGCTCCACCATCCTCTGCCCCTGATCACGCTGACACTCTGGCGGGCCCTGCGGGTCGTCCTGCAGGTGAAGGAACCTCGTCCGGAGGTCTCTCACTTCAGTTTCCTTCCCAGCAAGCTGGCACCAGCACAAAAGAAAAGGGCATCGTACTAGGCCACATGGCATTCCATGCATTCAGGTCCCTCCCACTGCTTTTGCAGGGCTCTTCTCCCTGCACCTGCTCGGCTCCTGTTGGCACTCAGCCTGGTTCTGATTGAGATGGATATTGAGCTGCTCACTTGTTCATCCAGAGCCACAGAAAGTGCTGAGAGCCCAAAGGTGCCTTCCCTCATTCACTCTTCACACAGCTTCCATCCCTAGTGACCCATGGAAAGGAAAGGAGGGAGCAGCCCAAACAAATCCAAAGGGCCACACATGCAGAAGGGCCCTTCTGCTCCACAGAGACCCTTTTGGGGCTTAAGTGAAAGTCCTGCATGTTCCCCAGAGGTGGATGAGGGGAGATGGGGTGGCTTGAGTGCTCCACTGCCTGGGCTCTGTCCTCCTGGCAGGCTAGGAGACAGAAGCCCTTGCAGCCATTCCACTACTGGGAGAAGCTCCCCACATGTGGACACAAGAGGAAATAGGCTAGCTCAGGCCACCTTTGTGGGCTGCCTCTGCAGGACCATGCCAGAGGCCCTCTGCTCCCAAAGGTCACCTCATTCTTTCCTTGCAGCCACTCCTCCTCAAGTGTGTTCAGGCTCCCCTGGAGCTTTACCTGGTTGTGGGAAAGGCCAGCCAGGAGATGATGGGAGAGAGGCAGCTGGAGCCGCTGTGGGGGTTCTAGAGATAATGCCTAGAACCAGAACCCCTCTGCTGCTGCGTTCTCTCTCTCAGGAGGGGGAGGAAGGAATTCCCCCACCACGCTGGCAGCTGGCGCTGGGCAAAGGGAAGAGTTGGGCAAAGGGGGACCAATGTTGCCCACCTACCCTCTCCTGGTAGGCCTCGTGCTGAACCATCAGTGCAGCCCCATCCTGGGCCAACCGCTGATGCTTGGCCTGCGCTTCTGACAGCCGCTCTTGGCACTGAGAGAGCTGGTCTTGGGTGGCCTGGGCATCTGTCTGCCGTCTCTGTTTGGCCTGCTGCTCACTCTGCTGCTGCTGCTCCAGAGACCAAGGAAAGCCTCATCAGAGGAGGTTCGGTGGGCTGGCTGGACAGCCGGCCGGGAATCTCTCTGACTCTTCCCCAGTCAGGCCTGGAGAAGAGCAGAGGTGGGCAGAGCCTCCCCTGGCCCTGGCAATGGGCAGCTCCTCCTCCACCTTCTTCTCTATCTTCTGGGCTTAGAGGAAAGGGAGGGCTGGGGCAGAGACCCCTGGGGCTCAGGGAAGCCAGGAGTGGATGGATTCCCCCCTCCCCAAGCCTCTCACCTGTTCCTCTGCTTCTTGCAGGGCTTCCTGCAGGGCACTCAGCTCCTGGTCTCTCTTCTGCAGCTCCTCCCTGAGGACCTGGCATTTGCGCTGCTCCATGCTCAGCAGTTCCTTCTGCTGATTCACCTGGAGAAGCAGACGAGAGAGATGGCTCCTTCAGCTCAAAGCAGCAGGGCCTCCCCAGCCATCTTCAAATGGCCCCACTGGAGAGCTAGTGCCACCCCAGCCAGCCCCAAGAGAGTTAAGGAGCCCCGGCCTGGCTGCCTCTCTCTCCCCCTAAGGTCAGAGACAGCAGCTGGGGCTGCAAGAGGACCCCCCCCCCCCGATCCACCACTCGGGGCCCATGAATCCTCCCAAGGAGGGCCCATTTTCCACTCATTAGAGTGGTGGCGGCTGCTGTGCGCATACCTCCTTGCCACTCCAGCTGCTGGCCCATTAAGAGACCTTTCCTCTGCAATGTTTCAATCTCTTCTTCCAGGGCACAGACCCAGGACTCTGCTGCTTCCTGGGCAGCCCACGAGCTTGTCAGGGTGCCCTGGAGCTGCTGCACCTGAGGCAACCTCAGTGGTTGAAAGAGGGAAAGGGCTTTGCTACTGTGGGGACCTCTGCCCTGAGGCAAGGATGTGGTCACCCCCCCACACACACTTTAGCTAGGTCTCTTTAAAAGCCTTTAGGGTTTTCTGGGCCCTGGGTGAAGGCTTATTGCCCACCTGCCACCCAGAATACTCTGCCCCTTGGCTGGGGGTGGTGGTGGGAGAAGGGCAAGAGCACCTGACTCCCCATACCTCCTTTTGTGCCCTCTGAAGGCTTGCTAGCTGCTCCTGGACTTGACTCTCCAGTGGCCAAAGGAGTGCCTCCCGCTTGGCCATGTGCTGCTGCAGGAGGCTGTGGCTCTCGTGAAGGCTATGCAGGGCTTGACTCCTCTCCGCAGCCTGGAGGGAAGCAGAAGGAGTGGGGAAGGTGGCCATGGGGCCTTTTGCCTTTCTTCCAGTCCCAGAGCCCCCCAGCAGTGGCGGGGAATGGCGGTCATTCGGGAGGCCTCCTCCAAGCCCCTCTTCCCACCTTAGATAGCTCACAAGATGCTGGCAGGGAGATGTTCCTCGCCGGCTGCAAATTCAGCTGAGGACCAAGAGTATTCAGACAGCCAAGGAAGTCTTCTTCTCTCCTACCCCAAATAATTATGTAGGGAGAGAGAAGGGCTCCCCTCTTTGGCCCAAAAATGTGGGTGAGCATATTCAGCACAGTGATCTAGTTGCCCAGTGGCTTCCTGGCCTAGGTGTCCACCTTGGGAGGGGGGTCCAGGTGGCCTTCAGGCCCTGGCTGAAGGGTGGATGGTAACTCCTTCTAAGTCTTCAAGAAAATCTCTCCAGAACAGACAGCATTTCAAGGCCTGGATATCAACCGAAAGAGGGATGGATCACCTCTGGCCACAGAACTGGCTTTGGCCCACGAGCCATCTAGAGCCCTTGCCCACCAGAGGACGGTCAGTCCAGCCTCCTGCTGCTTCTGGAAACTTTGCAGCCGAGATCTGGAGTCTCTGCTGCCTCTCAGGGAGCCAGCTGTGCCCCCTCCTCTCCAAGACGACTGACCCCATCCCTTCCACAAACGGCACATGGGAACACGTATGCTGCAGCATGAGCCCGGGGCCTCATTAACACCCGCCTCCAACATCATTAAGACGTTTCCAAGAAAATTAATTGAGAGACTCATTAAAAATAAATTAAGAAAAATGTGTTGCAGAGTGCTTGCTCTGAGCTCGTAAATCATGGCTCACGGCTCCAGGCTGCCGCACAGACAATTAACACTGGCCAATTTGTTTTATTCTGACCACAAAAACTAGAAAGCAGACGTGGAAATAAGATCAG
The DNA here is from genome assembly GCA_026167975.1 of Phrynosoma blainvillii. NCBI lineage: Eukaryota > Metazoa > Chordata > Lepidosauria > Squamata > Phrynosomatidae > Phrynosoma > Phrynosoma blainvillii. Next base: position 31,625,539 of record JANUYF010000007.1, on the reverse strand, counting down.
GGGGGTTTGTCAAGTGGAACTCAGAGTGCATATTTTAAGATACAAAATGGAAATTAGGCAAACAACAAAGGCTGACAAGACTTCCCTCAGCGGAGCTGGCAGATGAAGATGGGCAGGCCCCCAAGGAGACAAGACGGACTGCCCTTGTCCCAGCTGGGGCACAGGGATGGGGCAGTAGGCAGTGACCTGGAGCCACTGGGCTCAAGCCAGTCCTTTCTTAGGAGTGCAAAACAAGTTCAGTGTGCAAGCAAGAGAGCAGAAGGACCCTGGAACTGGAGCTAGGAGTCTGGAACTTGAAACGATGGCTACAGATGCACAAAGAGCCCAGCTGTGGGAACGGCTCCCAGAGATCTCTGGGATGGCCATGATCCCAGGGGCCCCTTTGGCCCTCATGCCAGAGCCACACAAACCAGAGGGGCCCCCTTAGCCCCAGGCCCACCTCCTAGCCAAGATGCTCAGCCTAAAGGCCAAGAGAGACCACCAGCTGGAGAAAGTGGGCTAGCAGAGGATCCCCCATCCTTGTCCTCTGGGGCCAGCAGAAGGCCAGGGAGGGGGGTGTCTGCCTCTCGGGGACTGACCCCTGTTCCCCCACCACCACCATCTTGCCAACACAGCACTAAACCCCAAAGCAAGAGGCAAGAAGGTGCCACTCTTAGAAGAGAGAGCGACAAAGAAGAAAACTGAAACCCCAAGGGCTGCACAACAGTCGAGAGGCAAAAGGCAGGGCGCCAGACTGGCCAAGCGGCACAGATGATGCCAAGTGAGAGTGCCAGCTTCCTGCTGGAGCAAAAACCTTCCCAAAGTTCTTTCCCCAGACCCCCAACGGGGACACCCCCAACCTCATCCCACCTCACACAGTGGGAGGCAGGGTGAGGGGACCCTCTCCCTGTGTTGCTTTCTGGAGGAAGCTACCTCCAAGCCCATCATCCTTCACAGGGCCCCCTCTTTCGGGGGGGGGGGGGGATGGTTGCTCGGCTCTGCAGTTCCAAAAGAGGACAGCAGGGGTCACCCTCAGCTCTTACACGTGGGTGCTCCCTCCCCCTCCCCTTCCCCTAATTCCAAAATGGCAGGTTTTTGAAAATTCACCTTATCAGACATTAGAAGTGACTCATCCTGCAGTGAGTGTCTGGCAGAGGGATGGGATCAGACAACAGGCAATGAGGGCCAGGAGGCGTTAACAACTTCTCTCCCTGATCCTTCAAAAATACACCACTGTATTTAATGGGATTTGAGCATCCATGGATTTTGGTATCCGAGGGGGGTCATTGTCCACACTCCCAGCATCCATCCTTCCTGCAACAGAACCGCCCCGCCACCCCTCCCAAGGAAGGGTCCCACAAGCTGACCCTGAAAACTGGCGTGTGGCCATCTGAGGGCAGCGAAGGCAGAGCTGCACTCGATGCATGGCACCAACATTGCTGGGGAGCCCCCACCCCTACCCCTTGCAATGCTTTTGCTCCCACAATACCTCCTCCAGGGCCAATCTGTACTTGCTTCTCAGGGCGGCAGCCTCGGTCTCTGCCACCACCAGCTGAGCTGTTGCTCCTTCGGCCTGAAAGAGAAAGAGAGAGTCAGCTTCTGGGAAGGGGGCCACTAGGAAAGAGGGCAGGAGGGCAGGCCAGAGGAGCTAGAGCTGTGCCCCTGCAACTCCCAGGGGCCTCCCAGGAATTCCTCCCTTTTCTCCATTTCCTCTCCTTCTATTCTGTTGAAAGAAAATGGTCAAAGTTTTGGCTTTGCTGCAGAAGAAAAGGGGGAAGGGGTGTCTTCAGCAGTTGCCAAAGGGCTCATTAAGCAATGTGATTTTCAATGAATGCCCCACCCCACCACATCCATGAAGCTCAAAATGGGATCTTGTAACATACAGAGCTGTCAACCTCTTGCTTATCCCAGGTGGAAAAAAATGACCACAGAGAGCCTACACAAATTCAGCCTAGACAATGAGGAAATAGAAATAGTAAAAGAGTTCTCATACCTGGGATCCAATATTGATCAGGATGGGGACTGCAGTCAAGAAATCATAGGATGACTAAGAATGGGGAAGGCGGCTATGAAAGAATCAGAAAAGATCCAAAAGAGCAGAGAGATATAACTGAGTACAAAAGTTAGAATCATACAAGCCACTATATTCCTCATCACAATGTATGGATGCAAGAATTGGACGGTGAACAAAGTGAGTAAGAAGAAAAACAACTAATTTAAGGCGTGATGCTGGAGAAGAGTGCTGAAGATCCCATGGATGGCCAAAAAGAAAAACAAATGGGTCCTACAACAGATAAAGCCAGAAATCTCCCTGGAAGAAGCCAAGATGACTAAACTGAGGCTACTGTACTTTGGCCACATCATGAGAAGGCATGATTCACTGGAAAAACAATAATGCTTGGAAAGATGGAATGAAGCAGAAAGAAATAAAGGCCACATGCTAGATGGATAGGCTCTATTAAAGAGGTCACGGGTATGAATTTGCAGGACCTGAGTTGAGCAGTGGAGGATAGGGAGTCTTGGAGATGTCTCATCCACAGGACTGACATGAGTCAAGATCAACTCGAAGACAGTTAACAACAACAACAAAATTATGTGAGCATGTGAGAGAAAGAAGAGACCTTGCTGAAGAGAAGGACAGGGTAGGGGGGCTTCCGAAATGGCTTTTCTTGTCCCACCAACCTGATCAGAGTATAGGCAGAACCTGGAAGAACCCACTGAATACTCTCTGGTGGATTTTGTTTTTAAAAGACCTTTGACTGAGAATTCACCACAGAGCAAGGCTGGAAGACAAGTTACAGCTGGATAAGGCAGGAGTTAATTTTTAAAAAAGCACTATAAAAGCACTATAATTTTTTTTTAAAAAGCACTATATTTTCAACAGGGAGGGAAGGAAGCTGTAAAGTCCCCCAGGGACTCAAACTGGGACTGAAGCTGTCTAGCATTCCTAAATGCTCTGGATTGATGCAGTCTCTCTGGGTGTGTCTGTGCCTTCAAGTCGCCTGTTCACCTATGGCGACCCCATGAATTTAATAGGGTTTTCTTTGGCAAGGAATACTCAGAGGTTGTCTTCCCAACCCCTTCCCCTGAAGTATAGCCTACAGCACCTATTATTCATCTGGACTGGGCACTAAATTATACAGGACCCTGAAGGCCCAAACAGACTAGGAAAGCCACAGAAGTGACCTCTCCAGTTGAGGAGCAGGAGAAGGAATTCGGCATAAAGCAAAACAAAGCAAAGCATGAATTTATATACTGCTTCATATCACGTCATGGGATGTCTAAGCGGTTTACAACTGTAAGCTCATTGCCCCCCAACAGTTGGGTACTCATTTTAACGACCTCGGAAGGATGCAGGCCTGAGTCTAGCCTGAGCCCTGGCTAGTATTGAACTCGCAACCTTGTGGTTCTCTATGAGTGAGTGGCTGCAGTACAGGCATTTAACCACTGCGCCACCAGGGCACTATATAAAGGTATAGTGGTCCCCACTTGGACAATGGGAAACCACCCCAAGCACACTAACGGGTCTGAACCATTCCCCCAACTCTGGCCCAAGAGGAAAAGAGCATCCTTGAATCTGCTGAGCCAGTCCCAGCCAGAGACGATTAGCCATGAGACAGCAAGGAAACCCCTGAGGGCTAAAGTCCATGCTCCTTCCATAGAGGGGACCATGTGTGCCATGCAGCGGGTGCCTCTGGCCACCTCATCTCCACACGGTGTAGAAAAATGCACCTAAAACTGATCACGGTGTGCGGAGCAACTACGATTCTCTCCTGAAAGGCTGGTGTGTGGAGTCCGCAATGGAACGGCAAGTTCTTCCACCTGCAGGACTGCTGCAACATTGGTTGCACCACTTTGCACCATTCAAGGGGGGGGGGATCTGAAGTGGTCTGATGTTACCTCCCCGTTTCATTCTTCCACAGGTGGGGGATTACAGCTAAACTAGTGCCCCTCCACTCTGGTCCTATGTTGAGGAGGGAACCCACTCTGTTCCCCTTGGGAGGCCAAACCTCGGCTGGGCTGACACCCCCCCAAGCACAGTCCCCCACTGTCCCTACAGGTCCCGGCCCTCACTGCTTTTCTTGAAGCTGCCCAGTGCCAATGGGACCTCCCTTACCAGCAGGTGGGCGTTGTGGAGTTCTGCCCAAAGAGCCTCCTCTTCCGCCTGGGTGCTGGCCAGCTTCCCACACAATTCTGCCTGCTTTTCTTTGCTCCTCAGAGGGACTGCCTGCGCCTCCATGCAGGGGCTCTTCCAGCCCCACTTCCAGCTGGTTTTCAAGCCGTCTGTCTGGTGAGAAGGTGAAAGATGGACCTTTTAGAAGAACTCTCTGCCAGGCCAAGCCCCCGGCTCCCTCCTGTACCTGTCTGAAGGCAGTGGCTGGGCCAGCCAGCTTGGGTACAGGGCAAGAGACTCTTGTGGAGGAGGGAGGGAAACTCCAGGAGAAGGGGCAAGGGCTTGTTGGAAGAGAAGGAGGTCACCTTCCATTGTTTCCCCACTTTCTCCTCTCAGCTCAGCCCCAGCCTGGTTGACATCCCCACTTTCCCTGCTTACCTCCACTCTCTGCTCCCATCTGTGGCCTCTCAGCACCTTGCTCTTGCCTTCTGCCTGTATCATGAGCCGTGGGAGCAAAGGGAGAAAAGCGGACATCAGGAGAAGACCAAGACTGTGCTAAGGTCAGGGGGTTGGCTGCTGGAGGGCAGTCCAGGCCTCACTTGCTGGACACAGCAGGCAGACAAGTGGTCTACCAGCCTAGCTTCAGCCACACAACAGTGCCTGGTGTTTCAAGGGCACGCCTTGAGCATGGTCTTCACCTATATTTGATGGGTAACCTCTTCCTTTGAACACAGGATGGGCTATTCTGCAGAGCACTTCTTAAGTCAGCAACAACCCTGAGGCCTGGCTTATCCTCACATTCCTGAAGTCAACAAGGTACCTTCGTTGAGTCCACACTCAGGAGCATGCAAGCACAAGCCCCACCACAAGCCCACCAGCAACTGGTATCCAGAAGCACAACCCCTCTGGCAAGGGAGGTTATAAAGGCAGTGGTTGTGATTTAGAGCCATCCACCATTAAATTTGTCCAGACTTCCTTTGACAGCCATCTAGGTTGGCATCTGCAGCCACGTGGCATGGCAGTAAACCCGTTTGACCCTGCTCTGTGTGTGCAAGGCCTCCCTTCCATCTGCCCAGACTCACTCACTCTTCAGCTTCAGGGCTGCTGGATTCTAGCAGGTCCTGTGAAGGAGGGGGCAGGACAGCTCTCTCCCACCAACACCCCCATGCTTAATGTAAACACTTCTACCATGCCTCCCACTTACTCACTCATGCAAGCACAGCCCACATCCTCCCACGGCAAGAATTGACCACTCATTCTACATTCCTGCTTCCCATTTTTTAGTCAGTTACTGATCCCCCAGGGATTGCTTTGCAGCTAGGTTTGCTTAGGAGCCTTTGGTGAGCAGCTCTTCTCCATAAGCCTCTCAAGAGCTAAAGAAACCACTACTGATGGGGCTGTCTCATCCACATGCCTGCGGACAGTCCAAAAGGGTAGTGGGGCAACACTTAATTTTGCAAAAGCCCCGTCCGTCACCTTCTTTTCAGCAAGCTGATTCCTTCTGACTCATCTTGAACAGAATTTGCCCCAAGCCAGTATGGGCATATCCCACCGCCATCGCAAGCACTTTACCCAAAGCAGATGTTCAGCTGAGCAGCCTGTAATTTCATTGGTCCCTCTTTACAAACCGGTGCTGCATTGACTGATCCCCAGTCCTCTGTTAGAAAGGCTAAAGGCACATTACACATTTTAGTGAGAAGACCAGCACTGCTGCTGTTGCTCTCAAGTGAGAAATGCACAGAGGAGCCTGAGAAGTGGGAGGAAAGGCCACACTATGGGCAGAAAGCTTGTGAGCTCCATGTTCTCAGGATAAAAATGGTGGCGAGGGAGGGCAGGAGACCCCTGCCAGGTGCAGGACATCCAGCCTGAGCCCTGAAGGGTGGGTGGGGGTCCCCTGCTCCAGGCACCCTTTCCAGCTTCCTAGCCAGAGGTGGAGAGCAGAGCATATGCCCCAGAGGGAACTACCCATTCCTTTGCTGCAAGCATGTGCACTGACATGGCCAGAAGAGGCAGGAGATCCTCCCAAGGCAGGAGAAGCCATCCCCAGCCCTCATGGGCCATTCCCCCAGCCTGAGCTCCTGCCATGTTAGCCACGGACAGGCTTGGGAGCCGCACCTGAGCCAAGCATCCCATGCAGAGCCCTCAGGTCGGCAAGGGACGCCAGAGGGAGCATGAGAGGAACGACTGCGGGAGAAACTGCCTCCTGCTGTCCCTTGCAGGCTCTGCAGCACCCGAGGCACCTGAGGCACCAGCAGAGCCATGGCTCTTAGGGGAACACACAGAGCAGGTGCAGGGGTAGGGGCTGCTCCAAGGCACCTCTCCTCTGGCAGGATGGAGGTGCCTGGAGGGAACGGAAGGTGCTGGTAGCAGATAGGCACCTGGGAGCCCAGACCCAGGCCCCTGAGCTGAGTCCTATTGCACGAGGACATGCGATCAATACACAGAACATCTGCTTTGCTCTGGCCAGACCCCGGGTGGAGCAGTGGCTGTTCCTCCTTCAGCTGCTGCCCCTCCTGCTCCCCAATTGGTTCCCCAATTCCTTTTGCTTGGCCCTCCCATACCTGTTGGTGGGGGTCCTCCTGGTGCCACTGACAGGGCTGCCCGTCCTCCATATGGCAGGATGGATGCTGCCTCTGCCCCAGCTCCATCTGCGCCTCCCTCTGCCGGGTCTCCAGTTCACAGATCCTCTGCTCCTGAGCAGCCGGATATTGACCCACCCGAGGAAAGGAAGGGAGGGAGGAAGAAAATAGGGGGAGGGAAATCAATGAGTGCTGGAGGGATGTAGCAGAACACAGACCAGTGGCAGTGGTGGCCGTTGCTCCTCCAGGGAAAGGATTGTCGTGATGCTCTGAGGATAGGAAGGCAATGAGGTGAAGGGGGTCAGGATAAGAGGACAGTGGCACACGCGGAGGGGCATGTCAGGAGTTCAGCCAAGGCCTTGGGATCTTCTGCGCTGACCACACATGTATATGGAGGTGGGCCAAGTCGGGGGGAGGTGGGGGGGCTCTTCTTGGCAGGCTGCCTCTCTCATCCTGGAGCTGGTCTTGAAGCCTCTGGATTTTTACCGCCTGCTGCTCCAGCTGGAACAGGGAGGGAATGCAGGCGAGCAAGAGAACAAATGAATGGACAAACCAACAAATGAGGGGATCTTGACTGTCAACCATGGAACAGGAATAGCAGGCCAAGACTCAGAATATTGATATGCTGCACTGGTGGATGCTGCCTATCACATCCTCAAAGGCACTGGCTACGGGGTGAGGGGAGCCTGGCTGCCCAGGGAGGTCCAGCTGGCACAGCCCAGCCTCTGGGGCCGGCTGCCCCGTGGCCCGAGCATCACCTCTGGTGCAAGCAGGAGAAGCAGGAGGAGGTCCACAGGAGGAAGGGGTGCTTCCTCAGCCTCTGCTTTCTCTTCCTCGGCAGCCTACTCCAGCCAGGGTGTGTGGGTAAGCTCAAAATCCCTTCCCTGGAGCACCTGGAACAGACAACCAAGGGCCTCTCGGGACTCATGGGAGGAGAGGTGGTTTGCGTGGCAGAACCTGGATCCACTGCTGCCACAGCCCCCTCCCGCCTGGAGTGGAAGAAAGGACAGCAGGTGAGGCAAAGGGGACCATGGGGAAGGACTTTCTGCCCCCCAGAAACAGAGAGGCGCTGCCTCAGTGAGGGTGAGGTGCACAAGGGGAAGAGGAGAGCATGGAGGAAGGACTGTGGAGCCCAGACTGGTGCCAGGAGCCACGGAGGAGCTGTGTGGCCCAAGAGGCCTCTTGCTGGACCATACCTCCCATTGTCTCTCACCATGTCCCATGCTGGCTGGGACTGATAGATAGGAGCTGCAGTCCTCATCCTCATGCCTCCAGACTAGCACCAGGGTGCCCAGGAAGCAGTGAACAGGGGCACAAAGCTCTGAGTCCTGCCACACTCTCTGCCTGCAACCAAGTCACAGCATGTGGCCCTCCTTTCCCGGAGCCCTTGGGTGCGCTGACAGCTTAGACATTTCTCCCCAGGGCCTGTCTTTTTTTCTCCAAGAGTGTGGGGGGGGGGCAACACCAGCAGGGCATGGGGCGCTTCCTTTAGCCCCATGTCTCCATGTGAGCCCACCCTCCTGCTGCCAAAAGAAGGTAGGGGTGCTTTCCTTCAGGCTGAACCCCTCCCCATGTCAGTGCTGCTATTTCTCTTTTCACCTATGCAGAGGCAATTACTTTCATGTCATCATTTCTGGAGACACTTGCAGGGAGAGCAAGAACTGGTTTATCTGTGCCCACTGAGGGGCTTCTGCAGTGGAGGCGAAGGATTAAAATAACTGAGGTGCCTCTGAAGCAGCAGCTGCCACTTCAGCTCAATGCACCACACTGCTGGGCACTCGGCCCTGACCATCTATGCAAATGGCTGCATAGAAGACCCTGATGTCAATTTGCAAGGTGCCTTGTGTGTGCTGGGATGATCAAAGCTGAGCGCTGAGGCAGTTATGGCAAAGGAAAGACCACCTTGGCTGCCTGCTCCTCCCTGGGCTCAGAGAGTTTAATTGTTGAGCGGAGATCAAGCGTCCCTGCCACTCCCACCAAAGAAGCTGGCAGGCCCAGAGAAAAGGGGCAACTGCAAGACCTGTAGTGGGCGAGGCAGGTGGCACACTGACCCAAAGACCTACGCAAGCTCACTGAGAACAGAGATCGGTCCTTTCCTAGGGGGAACTTCCTGACAGTAAGGGCGGTTCGACAGTGGAACACACTCCCTCGGAGAGTAGTGGAGTCTCCTACCTTGGAGGACTTTAAGCAGAGGCTGGATGGCCATCTGTCAGGGATGCTTTGATTGGGAGTTCCTGCATGGCAGGGGGTTGGACTGGATGGCCCTTGTGGTCTCTTCCAACTCTATGATTCTATGATCCTCTGGGGTCCTGTCCATGGGGGCTTGTTCACTCTCATAGGTGGGTAAGGGGAGGAGTGCCTTCTCTTTGCCAAGGACATTGCGTCCACTGCTGAGCTGCCCCTGCCTCCACAGAAGCTTCCCCAGCCTGTTTCCTGCTGCAGAGGCCTCCTGGCAGTCCACTAACAGCCACTGACCCTCTGTCTTAGGGGGCCAGTACACAAGCATATCAGAGTCTCTTCAAATGCCAAGAAGAAATGGATGTGAGCAGATTGGCTCAGAGACTGGCGGAGACCTGGGTGGGCCAGCAACTGAAACCCACCAGGACTGACCAGGCTGGCCTTTGCAGATGTTGCCTCCCTTGCAGACAAAGGGAAAGGAAAAGGAGGGCCAGGTAGCAGGAGTGTGGTGGGGTGGGGGGAGCCCAGCATTGTTGTCTGTTGCCTCTGTGCATTGTCTTCTAAAACAAAATGGCCGATGCATGGCTGCTGCATCTGCATCACAAGGAAGCCATGCTGGGAGAGAGGCTCCCCTCCCCTCCCCACCTCCTTTCTAGAGCTCCATTCACAGTTCAGGCTCAGGCTCTCAGTCCTTTGTTCAGGAACTGGCTCTCCCTCTGGATGACATTTAATATTCTTCCGCTGCTTTGATTAAGCCTCCCAGCTCTGGGGCTGAACTTTCCCTTGAAGTGGGAGTGAGGGGTGGGTGAGCGCAAAAAGGATGCCCTCAAAAGGACAAACAACCCAAAGGGGATGGGAGGGGAAGGGCTGCCAAGGCACAAAAAGGCACTTCTGCCACAGCTGGTCTTCTGGGCCAAAGCGCTCGCTGGCCTCCCAAAGCAGCCAGGTTCCCCCCTCTTCTCCCACCTGGGAGCACATCTCCTGCCCTGGAGGGAACCATCACAATGGCCTGTGCACAGCACACTCACTTGGGATGGAGGGCAGGCAATGCCCTTGCCAGCTGGGAAGAAGATGCACCTGCGGTGCCCTCACCGCCAGCCTGCCCACCTTTGGGCCACCAGTGCAGAAGGTCACCCTAAGTCCCCTCTGCAAAGCAAGAGAGAGGGACAGGTAGGGCAAGGGGGCACCAGGACCCAGTGGGACAGGTAATTAGTCCCCATTATAATTACAGTTTTTCCCATTTCACATAAGCAACTCAAACACACCCGAATGCAACAAGACACTAGAAAATGCATTCATCCCTACCACCCTGAACACACCACATTGGACCTGGCTAGTTTTTGGATAGATCCCCAGGAGGGGACAACATCTAGGGGGCTCTCCGGGGGGGCTAGAAGAAGACCCCTGGTGTGCTGTGGCTGTGCCAGTCAGAGCTGACCATACAGGGCAGGGATGGACTGACAAGGGTCTGGCTCACCTTGAGGGCAGCTTCCTCTGACCCTGCGCCTCAGGGCTTGAAACATAGCACTCTGTCCGTGTGGATTGAGGCCAGACTCCTGTTGCTTTAAAAGCAACTTAAACCAATATAGTTACACTGCAAATGGAGTGAAGTTCTTTCTCCACCTCAAGTTACAGCTGTAATGTGACTTAGACATGACTTTTTGCCATGGAAAAGAGTATGAATTACAAGCAGCAGATAGAAAGAATGTGCCAGCAAGGTCTGCCACACCTGGCTCTCTGCAGCCAAGGCCGTCCAGGCCCCAGAGATTCTGTGCAGCCCCCATACGTCATGCCACTGCAGGGGTTGCAGGTTAGAGGTCCCAGACTGGGCTACATGGAGGGCCCTGTCCCTGTTGTGGGTCATGGTGTGAGGCCCTGTTTAGTGCCAGTCCCCGATACAAGCTCCAGCCGACTGCAACAACCACTTAGTTGGCTGAATCCACTGCAGGCAACATCCCAAAGTAAAACCCGATGAAATCAAGGGGCCTAGATCTAAAACACACACAGAGCAGCCCTTACTTACCACCACTGGCTCCTGCCGCCACCGCTGGATAGAATGCTCCTTGTTCTCCAGGTGGCCCATGTCCTGCAGCTCACTCACAGCCTCCAGGTCTTTCTGGGAGATTTTGTAGTGAAGCTCGGTGATGGTCTCTTGCAGCTCCTGAATTTTAGCTTCCTTCTCCAAAACCTGCAGACCAAGGAACCAGCATAAGCCCATTTGCATCCTGGAAGGCAGGCTCTCTGTCTGTCTGTCTGGGCACAAGGGGGTGGGGTGAGGGACATGCAGGAAGCTGGTCCTCTCAGGGGCTCAGTCAACAGGGACGGGATGCCGCTCACTTGCCAGCCTGCAGGGGGTGCCTCCAGGGTCCCTGGTCTGAGCTGGAGAAGGACGAGGGGTGGGGCAGCGGGGGCCATGGGGGGCCGTCAGAGCCCACCACTAGCTGCCTCAGTGAGGCTCAGGGTTAGGGGTGTGCCAGTTTCACATCAAAATTCTGGGGGAGGGGGCTTCCTAGATGGAAATGGGGGGCTGACATAACTTATTGCAATTTTCTAAACAGGGGCTGGGAAAGACAGGACTGCTTTCTGAGGCGCTGCTGCTAACGTTCCTGAAATAGATAAAAGGGGTTGCAGGAAAACTGAAGGTGCCATGGCAATATCTTTGGGGCATTGGGCAGCACCAGGTATGTTTTGACTCATCCGCAGTCCTAAGAGATTGTCTTCATATAGGTCAAGCTAAACCTCATCAGGAAATCAAGCCAGAGGTGTGTTTTTGGTTGTGATTCCACTTCCACGCAGGACTTCTAGTCCAGATGGGGGAGGAGGGATTCCCCAGAAAGGAAAAGGGAGGAGGCAGCCATTAATTCATCTGCAGGGAGTTCTTAGATGCCTCAGATTTTGTCTTGATTGCATTTCTGGTTGCAATGCCTAGTTTCCTTTCAAGCAGACAGAATTAGAAACCATTCCAGATGGGGACTCCCACAAGAATCTGGGTCTGTTCCAAGTCCAGAGGCTGACATGGCCTCACATGTCAAACCGAGGACTCTAATTCAACATCATATGGAAACCATATGCTGCAAGGAGCCAGGCCCTGATCCTTCAGGGCAGAGGTCTGTAGGTGTGGTACATGCAGGGCACAAGCATGGTGAGACACCCCCAATGGTCTGCTGGCTTTGGCATCAAGACCTGCACTAGGTAACCCCTTTCCTCCCTGTCATTGCTCAGGGAGTAAGACGGCAGGGCCTACCTCAGCTCTGGCTGCCTCCTGCTGGCACATGGTTTCCTGCAGATGGAGGGCAAGTTCGAAGAGGAACTGTTCCTTCAGCAATACTGCTGACCTCTGCTCCTCTGGACCCACCTGCTGCTCTGGCAGAGGAGACCTAGGAAGGAAGAAGACACTAGTCAGAAAAGGTTCAAGGATGCTGCCAGGGCAGAGGGAATGGACATGTGGCCTGAGAAACATGCCTGCAGAGTGCCCCCTAGCTGGAAGCCCCCCCCCCCCCCATGAGGCTGAGCTTCTGAATGTGGCATTGGCCTCCTGCTCCTCCTCACAGAGACCCCAGACAGCTGCTGACTATCATAGAAACAGAAAATCCTGGATGAGAGAGACAAACAGCCTGACAGTGCAAGGTAACCTCCTGGCTTGAGGTGGACAGAAGGTATGAGAAGGCTACTGGTAGACTCTGGGTGGCTTGGTTAGGTCTCCAAGGGACTCTGACACCACCCCTCATGGCTGGCATTATGCCAGCGGCCTCTTCCTCTGCTTCAGCTCAAGCATTACAGGCAGTGTTGCTTTTGACCAGGTGTTTCCTCATATCTGCTGGTTTTGTTTAGAGTGAACCTGTGCCTGGCTCTGGCTGGGAGATCTCAGCATCCCAGTAAAACCCAAACCAGCTCCTGCCATAGCAAGGGCTGCCTCTTCTTCTACCACCCCTTCCCAACAAAGGGTCTCCTGGCAGACGCCTGGCACCAAGTGGCTTCTTTGAACCCCTTTGAGGTGCCTGGTGCATGTGTCTTCCAGCTTCCCAAGCAAGGGAAGGGGAGGGGAGGCAGAGGGAAGCGGGGGCTCAAAGGAGCCAGTTATGTGGAGCTTCTCCTCTGCTCCCCAACTCTCAGGGCCCTGTACCCATCTCGCAGAGCCACAGGCCAACCGCTTTTTAGCAACCCCAGTTGCCCATGATCACTAGTCGCTTTATCTGCAGAGCCCTTTGTGCCTGTGCTCCGAGGGACGTCTTCAAACTCCCCACATGGAGGATGCAAAGGACTTTCTCAAGGTTGGCCACACACACGTCCCATGACAGGTAGAAGAGAGGCTTCCCTGGGACTCTGGTTTCTCTTCAGCTTGTATGAATCTTTTGCCTTTTACAAAAGATGGTGGTTGGGGGGCGGGGGGGATAAGACCCTGTCTCCTCAGTCTTGGCGGGCAGGTGTGTGTGTATGGGGCAGCCATGGGTGGCTTCTGGAAAGAGGAGCAGGGAGAAAAGATCCTAATGAGGCATGTTCAGGAAGCTGCCTCCAACCCCTTTGCAAAGGGGAGCCGCTTGGGCTGAGCTGGGGAGGGGAGGGGAGCCCTCGAGGGGGGGTCTGAGTGAGAGAGGACTCCCCTCTTCATAAACCAGCCCATCCTTCCTTCTCTCCCTCTCCCTCTCTCTTGCCCAGAAGCCCCACTGCGCACATGCGCATACAGAAGGCTGGTCTGCCCATGAGGGACTCTCACCTTCTGGCTAACCCTACAGCCAAAATTAACCTACTTATGCCCCTCCCCAAGGCAAGAGAGAGGGGCAGGAAGGCCTGTGTCAGGAGGAGGAGCAGAGTGCAAAAAGAATGACCATAGATGATTTACATAACTGTAATGTAGATGATGAAGACACTGAAATAGTTCAAGATTTTTCATACTTTGGCTCAGTTTTAATCAAAGTGGAGAGCGCAGTCCCGAAATCAGAAGAAGACATCAGGGGGTTGCAGACTGCCAGAAATAGTGCAAATTGAGTCTACTTTTAGGGTTAGGGTTAGTGCTAGGGAATCATGGGAATTTTTCTCTCTCTGAGACATTGAGCCTTCTCTGTCAGAGAGCTCTGGTGCCACAATAAAATACAGTTCCCATTATCCCCTAGCACTAACCCTAACCCTAAAAATGGACTCAATTTGCACTATTTCTGGCAGTCTGCAACCCCCCCTTAGACTTGGAAAGGCAGCTATGAAGGAACTAGAGAAGATCCTGAAGTGTAAAGATGTATTACTAGATACCAAAACTAGGATTGTCCATGCCATCATATTTCCCATTTCTATGTATAGCTGTGAAAGCTGGACAGTGAATCAACTTATTTGAAATGTAATGCTGGAGAAGAGTTCTACAAATACCATGCAGTGCTAAAAAGACAAATAAATGGATCTGAAAGCAAATCAAACCTGAATTCTCTCTAGAAGCCAAAATGACTAAACTGTCATACTTTGGCCATATCTCAAGACATGACTCACTAGAAAAGACAATAATGCTTGGTAAAGTGGAGGGAAGTAGAAAAAGGGAAGATTGTAATGCAGGTGGATGGATTCAATCAGCTTCTGTAGACCTGAGTCTGCGGGCGGTTGAGGATGGGGGACTTGGAGGCGTCTCATTCATAGGGTCCCCATGGGTCAAAGACTTGGCAGTTAACAACAACTTATTCTATTGATCTGCCCGATTCCTTTGTCCAATACACTTGAAGAGTTAATGTTAACAAATGGGTTTGTCAGGCATGGAATTTTCCTGTGTTTTAATGAAAGAAAAAATGTGCAGATGTCAAGTGAATCTTTTTCTGACAGGATCTTTTTCCATTCAGAGTTGCCGCCAGGACTGTCCTGAACCCTGCAGAGAACCTGCCCGCTGGAGTGGGAAGGAGAAGCTGTGCTTCCACAGAAGATCCCACCAGCTAAAAGGGACTGAGTGGAAGACCCTCACCACAGAGGGCCTGTCAGGCCCCATGCTAAGGGCCTCTCCCCAGAGGGTTGAGGGTCTTCCACACCCCACTGAGCTCCTCTGGGTCAAATGCTTCCCCAAAGGGGGCTGATTTGTCGATCTTCCCTCTTTTTGTCTGAGAATCACCTCCTCCTTCAAATGGCTGGAAAGTGCGTGGTGGGGTGCTTGGAGCACCCAGGGCATTCCACACATGAGGCAGAGAGCAGAAGCGCAAGGACTTCGCAATGTCCTCAGAGCCGGGTCTTGACAGCCCCCCAAGGAGCCAGAGGACGGCTTCAGCCAGGCTCCAGAGAAGGGCATCATGGGACTCAGCATGAGCCCCATGCCGCCAAGCTGCAGACCAAGAGAGGGCCTCATCTGCCACCACCCAGACCCTTTGGCTCAGAGACGAATGTGTCAGCATCCGAGCCCTTGAGTGGTCCATCCTGGGGCCCAATCGAGTCTTCCTGGGGGCTCTCTGGGGTCAAGGAGAAGGCGGTGGGGGCCTGGGCCTGAACCCTCCTCCCGTCTCCCCTCCGGAGACCCCAGTCCTCAGGGCCTGCAGGGCTGATGCTGCCACCATCAGCAGAACCGGTTCCTGGGCTGGAAGGAGGCACGAGGGCTCTGTCCTCCCTGGGGGCACCTGGTTCCAGGGATGTTTGCAGAGCAAGCCTCTGAACAGGAGCAGTTCATAGGCAGACTGGCACTCATAAATTATGCACATCGTTTGCATATACCTGTCATGAGACATTATGCAAATGCTACCTGCTTTGCATAATGGATTCCACTATTCAGTTAGCTTGGTGCTTTAAAAAAACAAAATGACACCAAATGAAAGCCTGAAGAGGGAAAGGGTGGCTCCATCTGCCCACCTAAACCTGCCTCCATCTCCTTTCACCAGATGGGCATGTGGAAAGGATGGTGACCTGGTGGGAGTCACCCAAGCCAGGCACGGAACACCTTTGCAACCCTCTGCTTTGGATCCAGTGGAGGAGATCCTGCACCAGAAGCCAGGCACCTGAGCAGCCAATTAGGGAGGGAGGGTGCGTGTGTGAGAAACAGGGATGCAAGGCCCGCAATGGAGAGAAAGGATTCGGTCCCCTTCTCTCTCTCACTGGCATGGGTGGCACGAGAGGGGAGGGGGGAGGGAGGCACACCAGGGAGCAGGAAACCCTTCTTTTCACAGCTGCTTAATTAAATACAGCAAAGACACTCACAGGCGGATATAAATAAATATAGTGCGCGTTGGATTGGGTATTAATAAGGCATGTTTCAGGGAGTGGGGGATGCATCTTGCCTCTTCCCTGCCTTCATTTTCTTCCTTTTAAAAGGGGGGGGTGTTCTGAAGGAGAGGCTGCATTGATTATTTATAACAAACTGCACTGGCAACCTCTTGTGAAGGGTGGGAGCGGAGCGGGGCGTGTGTATGTGTGTGTGTGTGTTACCATCCATCAGCTGCCCGCCTGCTCACCCACCTCTCTCTTTCCTGCAGCCAGGCTGCTTTGGCTTGGCTTGGCTTGGCTTGGCTGCGGGCACTTCCCTGCCCCCCCTGTGAAAGGCAGGACTGTGCCAAGCCCCTGGCGCCTGCACCCTGTGGAAAAAGTTGATTGTAATTCTTCAGCTTTTAAAATCAATTAATCCATGTGTTAATTAACGTCAAGCTGACGGAAGGAGGAGGGGGAAGCCAGAGAAAGAGGGGAGGGCGGGAGGGGGGAAAGACAGAGGGAGGGGAGAAAGGGAAAGAGCTGCAAGGGCGGATGGATGGCAGACTCGCTGGCACTGTGCCATCCATTCAGTGGCAACGCCACCGTTCCGTGTGATAACAGCGGCGGGTATATGTTCCAGGGGTCCTGAACGGGGGCCGGGCAGTGCGGAGGAGCAGAGGGAGATTAGCCAGAGCCCCGGAGCAGACAGCAAGCGGCGACAGCCCAGGACATGGGTGCCAGAAGAGGAGAACCTTTTGCTGGGACTCCAGGGATCCTGGGGCTCCCTCCCCGCCAGGCAACCAGACCTTGGTGCCAGCCCCCCAGTTCAGCACCATTTTGCTGCAGCGGAGCCAGTGCAAGGGAAGACAAAAGCCGCCATCTCCGCCATGATGCCGCTCCCACACCCAGCCTGGCACCCTGGAGCCTTTAAAATATGAAGGGAGCAGGAGGAAGAGATACCAAAGGCCAAAGGAAAACCAAACAACGCCCCTGCCTGCCTCTCTTGTGTCGCCGTGCCAGGGGGATATGCCAGGTGGCTTTGCTGATGGCTGGCACCAGAAAAAGAAAGGTGCGAGTGATAGGAAGCTCTTGCCAAACTGGCAACACCTAACAGGGCAGCCCACTTGCAGAAGAGATTCCACAGGAAGACCCTGGGACAAGGGCTCCGGCCAGTACCGGTTGCCAGACCAAGGGAGCGATGCCAAGTCTGCAGAGAGTGAGTGGGAGAGCAAGCTGCTGGAAGATCTCCAGGGAGACCTTGGAAGACAGGCAGGCAAGTGGGTGAGAGCCGCTGGGTGTCTGGATCCAGAGGGGGAACTATCTGTACCAGCTCTCCAAAGGAAGCAGGCAGTGGCTGAGCATGAATGTGAACAGGGAGGCATTTGGGCACAGGTGCCAACACAGAGCTCTCGGTATGTACCTGGTGGATGCACTTGTGGGGCCACTCAGTTGTGCATGCACTCAGTTTCAGTCAGGTTCACACACATGCATGCATCTACCTATATGCTCGTGCATGTATGTGCGTGACTGCAAGATCACAAGGAAGGAGTGTGAAGAAGGAAAAAGGAGGAAAAGAGAGGATGCCCAGCTGCCCGCCCGTCACTTCTGACCCAGGTGTGCAAAAAAGACCACCTTCCACGGTCCCTCCAGCAAGAGCAGTGGTGGATCTCTAACAGGGCTTCTGCCTGCTATCACCCAGGAGATGCAGGGGGCCGATGGCAGGGAGCCCTCCACCATCGCAATATTCACCGTGGAGTGTTTGTGTGCTGGAGGAGGGGGAATGAGAGAGAAGGAGGGATGCCACTCAAACCTGCACCAACGTGGAGAAGAAGGAGACAACGAAGCAGGCAGCAGAACGAACGGGAAGGGGCTCCCCTGACGCCCGGGTGGCATGTGCCAGACTGGCCAGGAGGGCAGCTCCAAGCCCCCCACCCCTTTTGCTGACACAAGAGGCGTCCTCTCAGGCTTCTCTCTTCCTCCAAGGGGCTCAGCTGCTGACTTACATGGATGGTGCTGCTGCTGGAGATCCTGGAAGGCATTCGGCTGGCATCGGGCTCTGAGCCAGGGATGGGCGCTGGAGACAAAAGGAAGATACAAAAATAAAGTCATGCCCTAGGAATATCGTTGGGCTTCACGCTTAAAAGGAATTTACAAAACACGCTAACTGGAGAGTTGTTTTCCCTTTTCATCTAAAAAGATCCCCCCCCAAAAAACCTCCCTTCCCTCAGAAGAGAAAAGTGGGGACTGGCGCACATTATTTTTGTATGGAAAATACTAGCGTGGGATTTACTGCCCGGCAGCAGAGCTCAGGATTAACAGCTGGCATCTTTTGGGCATCTTTTTTCTTTGAATGAACAAACTTTTGTGGTTAGTGAGGAATTATCATTTTGCTAATGAACCCTGAAATATTATGGGTATCTGTTAATCATGCTGGCGCTGCGGCATGGCTGGATTACAAAAGGAGGAGTGGGGGGGGGACAAGACAAAGGGAAGGAGGGAGGGGGTCTTCCAGAAGAGGAGCACAGAGATGGGTGAGGGTCCCCTGCACTCCCTGTTATCTGGCTCTTCTGGGCTACGTGCCAACTGCTTGGCCTCCCCAAACTCCGTAATGTGGCTGTTCAAGGAAGATCACTGGTGTCAAAGAGCGGCAGGCACCACTGAGTTTAATCATCATGCAGTTGAATGGTTTTATTCATATTTCATTTGCATATCATTAAGGCATGTGGCCAAAGGACGGTGAGCCGAGAGAGGTACAATGCTGAGGGTGCCGGTGAGTTTGGTCGGGAGCACTGCCAGGAGATGCCAAGAGCGGAACCTAAGTCTGCCCCCCGCTTGGACCCTTGTGGAAGTGGGCTATTGCCTGGGCAGTGCCTCCCATTCCAGCCATGGAGCATTAATGGGGGGCTGGGAGCCAAGCACACAGCATGCAGGATGCCATCCATTTCAGCAGGATGGAAAGAGCCGCTCCCGGGGCGAGGGTTGCCCCCATCTCTACAGAGGCCGTCACTGGGGTTGGTATGAATAATGGAGCCCACAGGAAGACACAACAAAAGACAGTAGTGAAGAAGCAGCAGAACAAGTAGAAGAAGAGGGACAAGGCCGCCCTCCATGCAGGAGGCAGCACTCGTCTCCCCCTCCCACCTTAATTAGCAAACAGTTGGCCCCCCTGGTCCCCTCTTTTGCTCCCTTTCCTTCGGGAGCCCCACTTGAGCAGTTCATCAGGCACAAGCTGGCTGGCCTTTTCCTGCCCTGGCACTGGCCACGAAAGGACAGCAGCCACATGTGTGCTGGTGGTGGTGGTGGTGGTGGGGTGAACAGAGGGGCCCTTTGTGGCTCCCCCTCGGCAGGCCCACCCTCTCTATGGGGGGCTTTTGTCTCACTCAGTGCCACATGGACACAGCTGGACTCCTCAGGCTCAATGCCTGGCCTGCCAGGGCAACTCTAATGATGAGCAGCCACCTTTGGGCACCGGAGGCTTGGGCCAGAGCCCACCTTCCATGGCACTTCATACAGCAGCTGCCCTCCTCCCCTCAGCTGCAGATATTTAGCTGGGCTGGGCTGAGGAAGTGGCAGTGGCACCAGGAGGATCGCGGGGCTCTCCTCCTCCTCCTCCGCTGGAGCTCTTGTGCTGCATTTTCCGCCCTGCCTGGGTCCTCCGTAGTGCCGCTGCAGCACATGCAGGTGTCGCTCTTGTTCCTTACACAGCCCTGATGATATGCAAAAGCATAACGCACCCTCTGAAACAACTGTTTCAAAAGAAGGGGAGAGGAAGGAGGAAGTCCCCATGAAGGGTCTCTACAGGAGGGAAGATGCAGGGAAGGCGGTAGCCCAGAGTCCCATGGACGCTGAAGGGGGAAGAGAGGAGGATGAAGGGCTCCCTTGCCCAATGCCCCAGGCGGCCTGAGACAGTGATGGGCCCAGGGCCAGAAATCAATGAGGGTCAGTCAGGCTGCGCCTCACCTGCCGCTGCGGGTTTTGTGAGGAAGGCCTTGGTGGCATCCACATCAGGCTTGCTTCTGCTGCCCCTATTATTGCTGGCAGACCTTGAAAGAGCTGCTGGAGTCCAGGCTGGGGCTCCAGAAGTGACAGAAAGCCCACCACCACCACCACCACCACCACCACCACCACCACATAGCTGCCTAAGCTTCAGGGAGGGGGCGGGGGGGGGGGGAGGCAGGTGGCACTGCCCTCCTGAGGAGGACTGTCTTTCGTGCTCTAGCCAGGCATGCAAAAGTGCAAGCTGCCAAGAATGCTGGCACAAGCCAAGCAGACCTAAGCAGAAGCCAAGAGGGGGAGAAAAACAATCTGGGATGCCAAGCGCAGCATCTGAGACCCCCAGAAACCCCCCAACGCCCAGGCAGTGCCCAAGCATTTCCATCCCATCCCGTCTTCCCACTAGCAAACCATTTGGAAATGGCACATCCTCTTGCAGTGCTCTCTCACACACATACCTGAAGTTTGTGGACCTTACAACAGTGCAGGAAGCCCTCAAAATGTGGTGAGAATCCCCCCCATGTCCTCTAGAATCTGCTTGAGGGCATTTGGGGGCTTTGATTTTTCCTTTTTTGCAGGTGAATTGGAGAAGTATGTCCCTCCAAGGTCTCCTGGGGGGGCTAATGCAGCCCCTTGGTCTTCTACATTTGCCTGCCCCTCATTTAGCTGTTTGCTGCTGAATTCTGGCAGCCCACTGAAACAGTGATTGTGGGGCATTTTAATCTAAATTTTCCGGCGGCTCCTGGGGGCTGCAAAAAATAGGTCTCGGTGTCCACAGACGGCCTGTGGGGTACACTTTGCCCACCCCTAACTCAAAGGTAGCAAAGGTTGGGCACTGCTTGGTTCCCTCCCACTCCTGCCAACAGACTCATGAGGTTGGGGGAAGAAAGGGAGCAGCCGGACCATCGAAGGGAAAGAGCCCAGCACAGACAACAGCCACGCTGCCCCTCCAGCAGGGCCAGTGTGAGCCAACGTGGCCCAAGTGGCACCTATGAGTCCAAGAGGGAGAGATGAACAGACTCAGGTAACCCTGAGGGCTGTTGGGTTATAAGAAATCTTCACAATGCTCTTCCCCTGCTTTCAAAGCCATCCTGAGGTAGTAGCCCTGGCCACCTCCTGTGGAAGCCAATCCCACACATTCAGTTGGTTTGGCTCTGGTGCTTTTCTCCTTTGGCCACCCTCTATGCACAGCTAACCAGTTTCACCACCACCACCCAACCCCCAAGTTATAGTACTACATGAGGGAGAGAAAAATAATCTATTTCCCACGCCCACACCGTTTTGCAAAACCTTACCTTGTCCTCCCCTACCTAGCCCAGGGTCCAAACATACATGCAACACTGGACACTGCTGAGTCTGCCCAGTGTCCAGCAGCCAGGACAAGCCAATGCTCAACAGACATGGAAGCCACGTCTTGTGCAGCCTAGATCAGCTTCCAAGAGACCAGCGGGGCTGCTTGGGTGTCCCCTGGCAGAGATACCCCTGGGTGGCCAAAGTGAGGTCAGGGGTGGGATCTCAGGAGAGACATTGAAACCTTTCTGCTCAACTGATCCACCTGAGGATGGACCCAAGGCTCAACTGGGCAGATGTGGATGTCTCCAAATCCAACAGTTATGAGGAGAGAAAACTAAAAGGATGCTGGAGGGACTGAGCTCACATGCGCTAGCACTGCCACACTCTGCTGAGTCCTTCACATTAAGAGAGATGGCTGAAAGTCCATCCAACGTGCATCTTTGTAAGAATAAGGGTGGCAGGATCTGCCCGAAATACACAGCAAAGATTTGTGGGAAAACAGTTGCTGAATGAAGACCTCAAACTTGATGGATGCAACTGGATCAGACCAGGGAGGGTGTCTCCAAGTCCACCATTCTGGTTCTACCATGCCTTGCCAACAGGAGGGCAATGGTTTTCCTTGGCTATTATGGTTATCTTCCCCCCCCCCCCCATTTACTTATACACACACACATGGTAGCTGGTGGTCAAAGGGCTACTCCTTTTACCCTCAAAGTAACCTCACAGAGCCACCATGCCTAGCAGCCACTGCCAACCAGCCTTCTCTTTCATGAACTTGCTCATGGCCCATTTCAGGCCACAAATGTTGGCAGCCATCCCTGCATCTGGTGGAAGTGAATTCAACTAACTGCATGTGAAGAAGTCTTTCCTTTCGTCCATCCAGAATCTCCCACCATGCAGCTTCACTGGATGTAAATTCCACCCAGCAGCAACTGGAAGAGAGGAAGGAAAACACTTCCCATCCATATTGTCCTTGCCAGAGCTTCTTAAACTATGTAATATGGAGGACTGGTAGTGGCTTCTCCGCAATACGCCAGGGACTGGCACCATGTTTGTTCCCACCAACTACAACTGTTTCTTTCTTTCCTGAAATTTTGCTGCAGATCAGATGCCAACAGCTCACAGATTGGCACCAGTCCAGGGACAACCCCTGCCACGTTGGTATATTATCACCCATAATACAGGCACAATGTGACCATACGCATTCTGTCACTCCTTGCCACATCTCAATGGCAGGCAGCGCTTGACTACTCATGATGCAAAATGCACCGGCCATGGCCATGATCCAGTTATCCCAGCTGATCTGGGGTAAGATTCTCCCCAGCAGCTTCCCTTTGCTGCATTGCTGTGAGATGTGCCTCAACTGCTTTTTGGGAGGTGGGACTGTGTTCCTCTCTCTATTTTTATAAACCAGGGCAATGGGGTGGGCTTCCTAGGCAGTCTCCTCTTCCACTTCCTGCTCTTCCTCTGAGGAGATCTGTCTGCAAGCCTCTATGGATAAAGAGACACCCATCCACCCAGTCGTTGCCCACCACCTCCATTTCACAACCACGGAGCACCACTCTGAATTTGAACGTTGCTCTGAGGTCGGCAGAGCTGCAGAGTTCTTGACGCTCTTTCCCCCCTTTAAAAGCAATGAGCTATTTACTCCCTAACAATTCTGCTTGAGAGCTGGTTTAGCATTTTTATTGGAATGTGAAAGCTCTTAAAAGAAGGGAGAAAAAATCTAATCAGGCAGAAGAGATAGAAAACTTGCTGGATTTTTTGCTGCCCCCCGCACCCCCCTCAATCCTATCAAAAGCACATCTTCCATTCATTGCTTCCCGATGTCATTATGACAAGCGGCTACAAATCAATAGCAGAAGGGAAGGCCGGGCCAGTCGGCATCAGCCAGTGATAAAGACTCCCCTCAGCCCCGCTTTGCTAATAGCACATAATAGCAGCCATTGGTGCCCCCACATTAAATCATACATTTCACTTGGCGTTTATTATGGGATTTTTAAAACTCCTCACCAAATTGGATTTTCTCGATGGTCTCTAATTTCAACATTTGTCATTTAAAATTAAACTCCTCTGTGGGGACGAGGAATGAAAATGGGAGGGGGGCAGGACAGGGAAAGAGAAAGAGAAAGAGGATGGTTTGGGGGAAAGTTTTGTATCTCTCTTCTTTTTTAAAATGAAAACCCATAAATAATATCCAAATACCACAAGCTCTAAAATGTTATATATCAGAAGTGTAAGAAGTGCAGAGTTGCTTGGGAGATTTCCCATGAACCCACTTCAAAGGGAAACAGGGCTTCTTCCCACACCGTTGGCTCTGGGGCTGACAGCCTCAGAGGAAGCTCTGGGGTCTTTCTGGGGACCCCTGTCCAGAGGGTTTCATTGTAGAAGACCTTGCGCAAGAGGCCTTGAGCACAGAGTCCCTCCTGGCACAGGGGTGGAAGCAATCAAGTTTAAATCTTTGTTCCTAGAGAGGAAGAGAGGTGTGGGCAGGAGACCAAGGCACTCATCTCTAGCTGACCCATATGGCATCAGCCAGCCAGGAGTCCTGGGCAGGCGGCACTGTGCCAAGGGAGAGGAAGCAGCTGAAGAGAGGACACAGTGGAGCAACAGGCAAGAGCCATGCGTGTACATGTGAGAGAGGCGCTGGGCTGCACATAGGTCTTCCAGCAACCACTTGGTCAGGTGGGGGTCAGGGCAGGGGAGAGAATGGGCACCAGGGCTCTCCCCTGCCTCAGATGGTGACCAACCAGTTCCAATAACTGCTAACTAGTCTAGACCCATTGAATCAACACGTAGGCAACTTCCATTGACTGAATGGGTCTATTCTAGGTCACTGACTGAATAGGTCAGGCCAGGTGTCAGCAAACAAACCACAAGGGCATTGGGGCCCCTTGAGGATGAATGAGCCAGGCGCCCTTGTCCTGCTGAGGCACAAGCAGCCAGGGGCTTGGCAGGCTCCTCTGGTCATGAGGTGAGCCCACAGGCCAAGGGCACAGATGGTTCTTCAAGTGGCAACGTGAGATGCCCCTGCCCACCCGACCATTGGCTCCATGGATCCACAGAAGTCGAATTCAGTGCTCTCTAGGGGTGGGAGGGAGAGCTGCTGCACCAGGCAGGAAGGGTCTGAGGAGGAGGAAGAGGAAGAGGAAGAGGAAGAGGAGGAGGAGGAAGAGGGCTGGGAAAGACCTCTCCCCACAGAAGGCCTTTGCTGTTGGGTAGGAAAGGCCCCAATCCACTGCTTGCCCCCTCCAAGAAATCCCAAGAAGGCTTGCGTGGCCAGGCAAGGCAGGTGGATGCCCTTCCAGGTCTCCTCAAAGCCCAAGGGTATCGGAGTCTGCCCCCTGGGCCTGGAAACCCCGGAGCCAAGAGGAAGCATGAGCCCCAGCCTGGGGAAAGGCAGGCGGAAGACACAGAGTGCCTGCAGCAGCCCTCCTGTCAGCCTTGAAGACAGACAGACTGAGAGGCAGGAGCTTGGCAGCTCCAGGAACTGAATGTTTTTAAGGTTCTCAAATCAGCCAATTTCCCAGATCAGCTAATCAAGCTGCCTGAGTCCGTTGTGGGGGTGGGGGTGGCAAGGGCAAATGTCACCTTTCCGGCAAGATTGCAGAATCCATTACAATCAGTGCCCAGGAAGGGGGCCACCCTTTGCCCAATGCCTGGCCCGGGGCCTCATTATTCTCCCAGACGTGATTCGATTTGCCCCTCCCAGGGACCTTGCCCTGCAATGTGCCAAATGCGCACCTAGCCCATAGTTAATGCGATCTGTTCCTGACTTCTACTGACCCCCTCCTGCAACCACCCGGTTGGGCCAAGTGAGAGGGAAGCTGCCCTAGAAAGCAACAGGGCCACTGAGTGAACGAGGACACAATTCCCTCACTCACACACCCAAAAAACCCCACAGACATGCACACAGAAGGATGCTTCTGACACCAGGGCACAGACTTTAGACGTAAATAAAAGAGAGGGAAAGGGACCCTTCCCAGTGATTATGAAATCAGCACATGAAAAATAAGTGCAAGGCTGAGGGGGGCTGGGAGAGAGAAGCCGGCCGCGAATCTCTTTCTGCCGATTTGCCTTTGAGATCGGCAAGGTGCCGTCTGGCTGCTTACATTTTGTTTCCCTGGCAACACACTCCTGTAAAAGAAAGATTATTAAAGCGCATATGATTACTTGGCTGCCGAGAGAACGAGGCCGCGACAGAGGCAGCGCAGGCGGTGGAGGCAGCTTCTGAATTCCTTATCAGGGGAATTCAATTTCAGGCCAAATTGTGTTATTGCGCGCGCACATGCACGCACACACACACAGCCAAAGGCTGCCTGGCTCTCAGACCGCCTTCCCAGCCTGGAGCAGCAACTGGGCCTGTTGCTAACATTTCCTGGTACCACCACGGCCTGAGAAGGAGGGGGACACTCTGCCAGGTGAGGAGGGCGGTGAGGTGCGCCTGTCTCTTCCCGGGAAGGAAGAAATGAAGGCAGCTTCCTCCCCTCCATAGCACAGAGTTGCAAAGGGCACAATATGACCATAAGCCTGGAGCAGACGTAGAAGGGCCAGTCTTCCTCCTTCCATGATGCCATCCTTGGCTCACGGCAGCAGCAGAGGAGCAGGAAAACATGCAGGGCAGCTCTTTTGCACCCTGCCCTGAGAACAGCCAAGAGCCAGCATGGGGCAGGCAGCACACGTCCCTAACAAGGTCCACGCGCGCAGGTCCACTGACCCGGGAGGCCCACAGGCTGGTCTCCTGGGCATCTGGGTGGGCATGCTCTGCTTTGAGCCTGCTCACTAGGAGCCTCTAGGAAGCCTTGTGTAGTTGCAGAGGGGCTAACCAGAGTCAGCCTCAAACCCGTGACTGAACACTGAGGCCAGGCAGCATCTGGCTTGGCCACTGGCTGCCACCCCCAGCACTACCCAGCAGGGGGTGCCATTGGCCCTACTAATCTGAGCTAAAGGAGGGAAGAAAGGCCAGCCAGGCGGGAGAGATGGCCCTCGGGAGGGAAGAGCATCCATCCACTGGAGCTGGCTGAGAAAAGAAAGGCTACTGGAAGCCCGATCAGACTCCTGGGCAAGTCCAGCGGGAAGTGGAGGAGGAACCTGGGACCCAAATGACTCCAGGGCTGCTGGCGGAGCCACACATTTGTTCTTGTCTGCTGCTCTTATTTCACAACTGCTAAGTCTACTGATGAGCCACTGGTGTGAGACTGCAACAAAGCCCCCTTGGAAGTCTAAATAGGCAGCTTTACTGGGTCTTCCCTAAAGTCATGGTTGCAGATATGCAAAGTAGAAGCCCATGACCCAGAAAGGTCAGTAGAAGCAGAACCCCTCCTTGAAAATGACCACACTTTTTCCAATCAAGGATGCCCTGGGCTAAAGCATCATGGGGCTGCTCCGAATCCCTCCTGGAGAAACAGCATAACACTACCTGCCACTCAGAAGAAAAGGATGCTAACCCGGAACAAGTTAAATGGCATTTTGTGGTCACTGTAGTAGCACTTGCACTTTCACCTTGCACCCTGGACCACATGCCCTCCCTCACCTGAACTTCCTCCTCCACTGTAGTCATTCTCAAGAGGCCCACAGACTGCTTTTCCAGCTTTCTCCTCTTCAGAACCAAGAAGTTGTTCCAGTCACTCAGACCTCTGATGCAGACAGCCTTCAGAGGCTTTGCCTTCATCTGCAAAAGGAGGAAAGGAGTCCTTCACAGGGATGCTCAGGAACAGGTGCCACTTCTCACTGTGCCATGCCCTGCCAACCTCACAACGAAGAGGGCAGGCCCAGCTCTGGGCCTCCCAAAAGCAGCTGAGGCTGAGGCTCCAAATTTCTCTTTGAGATCGGTGGCCATATGCAGCCACCAGGCTCCTTCCTGCCCTATGTATGATCATTAATTTGCCTGATCTCCTTTTTAAGGCCATCAAAGCCAACAGATGTCGCAGGAAATATTACTGCTTGCCAACGCTTTGTACGACGAGGAACTTCCTCCCTGGAGTAATTCCAAGTGTTAGCAGGAAGAGAGGGAGACCAATGGCGTGAGTCCTTTTATGCCCCATCCAATGCCCCAAGCAATGACACCACTCCTCAGAGGGCCCAGCTTCTGCAACAGTGATGTTTGGGTCTCCCTCTCCAGCTCAACAAGGCCCCCTAAGCGTAGGCAGAGTCTTATGGGCTCTTGGTTCCAACCACCCCACAGGAGGGGAAGTGGCACAAGGCTTCTCAAGGTACTTCTGCAATGCAGCGACTCGTATATAAGTAATTAGCTGGAGTTTTAGGCTCAAGATCCTCCACATCCCAATTAATGATAACTACGTGGTTTAAAAAAGTTAACTCTTCACCTTCCCATTCTTCAAAGGTAACTAAAACAAAGTACTATTCAGTTACTTTAAAAAATTACACTGCAATGCTGCAAACTGCTGGTCCGCGGTGCAACACACACTCCCCACACACTCCCCCTGGCCTCAGCACCCATAAGCATGCACAAGGCAGTGGCAAGAGCACCTGAACCAGGTGATGATTCCCCCCCCCCACAGAGCAAGGCCAGATCCCTACCACAGCAGAAGTAACAAGAGGAGTATAGCTATCCTTACAGTTAATCAAAGGAGGCTTTGCAGCAAGTGGAGAACGGCAAACAGCAAAGGCACAAGCAAGGAGAGAGGGGATGGACATGGAGGGAAAGGGCTGAGGGAGGAATATGCTGAGGGAGGAAAGACCAGAGAAAAGGAGGTGTCAAAGCATCATGCCTGCCACCCTTGCCCAAAACCCCTACCACATACTGGAAGGTGCATGCCTGGCCCAGGTCTTCTGGCATGGCTGCCCCGGGCCAGACCAGGAGAAGCAGCTCCTGACACTTCAAGGGAGTGGGGGAGATCAGCTATGTGCAGGTTTGCAAGGTGCCAAAGGTGTTTTCTCCTTCCCCCATGCCAGCCCTCCCAAGTCTGCTTGTATCTCAAAGAGTAAGCCATGACCTCATGTGCCAGTTAGACCCAAAGGTCCAATCTGTCATTCTGAAAACAATGCTGCAAGAAGGGAGTGTGCATAGGACCTGGCCCGCTCTCCCCTCTTTCAACCAAAGCCACCTTGGAGCAGAGGTCTGGGCCCTGGGGGAGAAGACGGCCCAGGCTCAGGCCCAGGCTCAGGCCCAGTCCTGCAGTACTCCTGGGTCCTGCCCCCCACCACACTGGCCCCCCAGCAAAGATCTCTGGGAAGGCTGGAGAGCAAGGCAGGCGGAATCTGGTTCCCCGTCCCCTGAGCTGCTCCTTTGGGGTCAAATACAATAATTAGCTTATTAAGTAGCAAAGCTTGGCTTTTAATAAGCAAAAGTGACTGAAAATTCTCTCCACATCCTGATAATTTCAGCATTTCTAATTCATTATTAGAGCCCAAATTCATTAACTATTCAGTTTATAGATATTAATGCTCAAGATGCAGGCATCACCTGCCAAAATGGGAAGAGAAATGGTTTCAATTAGCTGTCATGGAGCATGGATACTTCCAGCCGGGTATTTTTAGACACAAGAGACAAACACATTCCTCAGCCAGGCAAAGGCCCAGCCAGGGTCTGTGTGGAAGGCCCTTCAACCGAGCCCCCAAACAAAGGAATGGGTGGGTTGGAAGGAGGGCAACATCTGGGAGCCGCACACAGGATGCCAGCCGGCATGTCTCACAATGTGAGGCGGCACAGAGGGCAGAGGCAGGGAAACCTCCCCAGCAACAACCAGGGTGGGCTGGGGAAGCAGTGCGGGTAGACCGTACGTCATGGCGCTCTGGAAGCTGCGTCACCCCAACTCCCTGTGACCCACGTTAGCTGGACGGGGCCTCCTGCATGGCTAGAAAGGGTCCAGGCAGCCCATGAGGCTGTTCAGGACTTTTCTGCGAGAGACCCCAGAATGGAAGGAGAAGCAGACTGGGCCTCCCCTCGGCCTCTCAAGGCCTCAGCAGCAGCCTCCGACAGGTGCCTCATTCCTGCTCCCCGTCTCACTTGCAAAGAAACGAAAGATTCTCAGAGGCTGCAAGAGTCCAGGGGTGAGACCCTCCCACAGGGCGGCAGCTCAATTAACGTGGCAGAAAAACCCAGAGGGGGTCTTGGGGAAGGGTCTCTCTCTGTCTCCCCATTGGCCTTCAGAATCCTGCAGAGCTGATGCAGCCAAGCCATTCTGGATCTCCCCCCTCCCTCCCTCAGTGCATCCCTTTCCTTCTCTTCCTGGAACTGTCCTTTCGCAAGAGTAGGGATATATTCCCTTTCGGCCCTCCCTGCCTGAGAGAACAGCTTCCCTTCCCATCACAACCTGCCCTTCCTTCTTTCCTTCCACTGAGCTCAGCCCCTGAAGCCTTCTGGCCAGAGGGGCAGCCAGGCCAGGCCAGGCCAGGGTCCGGGGGGGGGGGGGGGGCTTTTCAGCCATGCCATTCGCTCACAGACCCTTCACCCCTCCAAAAAAAAGGGGGTCAATGTACCTGCACCGAGTTAAGACACTGCCTTGCTCCCAGGTCCTGCCTGGCCAGGGGCCAGTGGCCAATTCAATATTCACATTATTTGTTATTGGGAGCAAGACTGCTACATATTATACACTCTGTTTCAAATTTTTCTGTGTAAAACACTGGGTCTTTGCTGAAGAAGTGGAAAAGAAATGGAAATAATAGTAAAAACAGTGGTAGGTGATACACTGTTCCGACGGGGGAAGTGTTTTGCTTTGATTTTTAAAGGGAAGGTCTGCTTTATGCGTTGGATTCCTCCTCTCCCCTCAGTTCTGCCTTGTTCTTCTTCTTCACAATCCTCTTTCCACACCAGAGAGAAGGAAGGGAAGGACAAACCTGATTTCTTTGCTTCAGCCTTGGAAGGATGACCAAGACACAACAAGGAAAATGTGGAATTCAGTTTTCAGGGAGGGGGGGAAGGGCCGTCTCACCCTTTTAAACCCAGGTTTTCCAAACAGGTGCTTCCTGATCTGGGGCCTGGCTGGGGAAAGGGTCTGGGGGCTCCCAGCTGAGGCACCCCAACAATAAAACAGTCTGAACCCTGTACTGTTTAAATCCCAGGGCTGCCGGGGGAGCAGAAGCCATGCCGTACAAACTGGGCAGAGAAATAAGAAAGAAAGAAAGAAAGAAAGAAAGAAAGAAAGAAAGAAAGAAAGAAAAGAAAAGAAAAGAAAAGCACCAAAGAAATGTGTTTTTAGGGCATGTGCTGAAGGAGTTTTTCCGCCTTGTCTCTCAAAGCACACCCATCCACTCTCCTTCCAACAATAAACAGGAGCTTTGCATCTGAGTGACACCAAGGAGTACTTCAGAACAACCTCACACCAAAACAGCAAATTTCTCAGGGATGCAAAGCTATTCAATAAAAAGCTTTTAAAGGCGTATTTTTAAACTTGCAGCAGGAAAGCTTTTCTGTGTCAAGACAGTAATTCTCATAACAGCATTGATCAAAATGTCATTCTTTTATGAGTGTACAATACCTTTTAATGGCATACAACAAGCCATTAGGGTTATACACCTCCGCAGAGCAGGCATCTTACTGGAAAGAGGGAGTCCTGGCCAAGAGGCAGAGGAGCCAAGCATGGCTTCCCCTGCCCCTCCCCAGGTCTCACCCCAGAGCGATGGTCCTCCAGAGGACAGAATACGAGGGAGGGAGGGAGGGAGGGTCCCCCAATTCCCTGCTCTGGCTCTTAGCGTGGGGCAGACCCACTTCACCACCCCTCCCTCTCCCCGTCTCCATCAGCTCAGGATAAAAGGCCAGCCTTTCAAAGACAGAAATGGAGTGCCTAATGAACAAGGGCTCCTAGAAGCCCCCCAGTGCTCTGGCTCTTCAGAGGTTTCAGAGCAGTACTCTGCTTGGATGAAGGAGGGTCGCTGGCATTTTTTCAATCTCTGCTCCAGCTGACAATGTCGGCAGGGGAGAGTAGCTTTAAACAGGCGGTAAAGACGGATCTCTTTCGGCAGGCCTTTCCTGATTAGAGCTGCGCCTCTTGCCCTCTCTTCGTTTCTGGTTTGCCTGCTGCTTGGCTTATGTTTTTTTAAAGATTTTTGTAGATTTTATGGATGCTTAGTTTAATACTTTTTTAATGGAGAAGGGGGGGGGTTAGTTTGTATTTTGATGTAATTTTAACTGTTGTGAGCTGCCCCGATTGTTTTTAACATAGGGGTGGGGTATAAATAAATTTATTATTATTATTATTATTATTATTATTATTATTATTATTATTATTATTCACATGTGCTGGTTGTGGTCAAAGGGGGCCCTGTCACAAATCCTTTCAGCACTTTGCACACTCAGACAGCCAGTGCCAACAAAACTGTGGCTCATAAGGTCACCTCTGGCCAGGAACACAACACGGACGGACGGACGGACGGACGGAGGGAAGAGTGAGCTGGGGTGCCAAAGCCTCCTTGCTCAGGCAGAGATGCCTTCAGGGGAAGCCCCCTCAGGCCTCCTCTAGCAAGGAGAGTCAATGGTCAACTAAGCCAGGGGCTTCTCTGCTGGCTCCATTTCTAAGTTCCAGAGCATCAAGCAGGTGAAAAGAGGGTTGTGCCAACAGCCACCTCCAAGAGACGCCAAGCCAAGCCAAAGCTCTCAGGCCAAATTCCCCGTCTTCTGTCCCAGCCACTATTCTCCAGCTCCTGGAAATAAAATGGGCCTGCTATCAGAGTTCTGGCCAAATCTTTGTAGCACTGACTGGGGCGGGGGGGGGGGGGGGGGAGCTGGTGTGTGAGTGTGTGTGTGTGTGCCTGTGTGTTTCCATACTAACCCCCCCGCCCCGGGCCTTAGGTTGCCTACCCCTGGCTAATGCCATTACCAGTCAAACTGAATCCCCGGAACCCAGATGCATGCAAGCCTTCTTGCCAAGGACACCTCAATCCAGGTCCAGAGAAAAGGGGATGGGGAGAGGAGTTTTTGATTTTCTTGCCCAAATCCCAGAAACACAACAGAAATCAGGAAAGTACGTTTTAAATGACTGAAAGCATAAATTAAAGACATAGCCATGTTAGTCTGGAAAATCAGTATGCAATGAGATCTGGTAGCACCTTTGAGACTGAGGTCCAAAAACACTGCAGAAATAATCCAGTTTGAGATTGCTTTAACTGCCCTGGCTCAATGCTAGGGAATTTGGGGAACTGTAGTTTTGTGAGAAGACATGGAGCCTTCTCTGTCAGAGAAGTCTGGGGCCACAATAATCTGCAATCCCCATTTCGTTCCCTAGCACTGAGACAGGCAGTCAAAGCGGTCTCAAGACAGATTATTTCTGCAGTCTGTTTTGGGCCTGAGGCAAAGAAGCTAAGAAGAGCATGAGCTTTCCTAAGCTTGAGCCCCTTCCTCAGATGCTTCCATGCGTCTAAGGAAGGAGGCTCAAGCCTACAAAGGCTCATGCAACCAACTTCTTTCTCTCATTTAGCCTCAAAGGTGCGATGAGATCACTTCCCATGCAAACACAAATTACTGTATATATGCAACTGAAGGTTGGCTTCATGTATAAATCAAGGGCGGGTTTGGGGGCCAAAATTATGGATTTTGCGTCGAGGGTAGACCTTAGTGGCATGTAGCAAAGGACGGAGCAAAGGAAAAGGAGGCCAAAGGACCTGCAAGCAAGCCTCCATCCGGCGCCACTGTTTCCAGGGCAGATTGCGCTCTTGCCTTTCGCACGGGAGGGGGGCTTCCCTTTAAAATAAGAGTTAAAGTCCTTACTTTGACCCTCAGGTTTTTTGGGTAAAACTCCTAGATCTATACATGAGCATATATATACATTAGCCCAGGGGTAGGCAACCTTTTTTCCCCTTGAAGGGCCAAGGAGGGACTTCAGCTCCCAGAAGCCTCAGCCATGTTGGCCTATAATAGCTCCTGGGATTCTGGGAGCTGAAGTCCCTCCTTGGCCCTTAAAGGGGAAAAAAGGTTGCCTACCCCTGCATTAGCCAGTCCCACCAGCCGAGCATCATCGCCCCATCGACTGCTATGGCGACAGCCCTCCTGTGGAATCCTGGGATTGGCAGCAGAGGGAGGGCTCTTGGAACCCCCTGCCAGAACTACAAAGCCCAGAATGCCACAGGAGGAGGCAGCCCTGGCAGTTCGTGTGGAACGGTAGCGCTATCGCATGACTTTATCACGCGGGGACTTTGGGAAGTGCCGTCAAAATCACAGGGAAATCCCACGAAGGATTTGTTGCTGTTTGTTGCCTGGTTGTTCCCGGGATAACCACTCTTTAATTGCCCTGTGTGCGAAATCTTAATCACAGTTGCGTGATTTCCATGGGATAATCGCTGTTTGAACTCCCAGTCCCCCGCCCCCCCCCCCCGCCCCGCATGTGATAAGCTCCATAGACCCCATGAAGGGCCACCCAGCCCAACCCGCCCAGCGCTCCCGGGAACAGAGGGCCACTGTATACATACAGTATAGATCAGTGTGGAGACCAGGGTTCGAATCCCCTCCGCTCGGCATGGAACCCTCTGGGCGAGTCACACTCTCTCAGCCTCTCCTGAAGAAGCCTTCCCCAGAAAACCCTTGGGGAGGGCTGCACTGGGGCCTCTTCGCCCCGGAGGACCCTCCCTCGCTGCCCGCTTCGCTCACCGGCCTTTCGTGCTCCGGACCTCCGCGCCGCTCCCGCTCTGTCTTCAAACGCGGCCGCCTCGGCCGCCGCCCCGCCGCACGCCGTTGACTGACGCGGCCGCGAGCCATTCGCGGCGCCCTCTCCGGCCGTGAGCCCGCCCCGCACAGGGCTGCAGGCCAACCAGCGCGGGCCGCGACGGCGAGGAAGCGCTCATTGGTCGGCTCCGGCCGGGGAGCCTCGCTAACCTGCTAGCGCCCCGGGAGCCGATTGGTCGCCCTCCCCTGCGCCGAGCCAATAGGCAGCCGCGGGGCTCGGAGGGGGCGGGAGCGCGCGAGGCAAGCTCGGTGGAGAGGAGAGCGGCCGTTCGTCGCCATGGCGACGCCCGGCCAGGAAGGGCGGAAGCGGAAGAGGACGCGGAAGCGGAAGCGGACGGAGCCCTCCCACCGTCGCCGCCGCCGCCGCCGCCGCCGCCGTTGAGGTGTCTCCTTCCCAGGAAGAAGGCGAAGAGGAAGCGGGAGCAGGAGCCAGGCCCAAGGGGCGGCCTCAGCGCAGAAGCAGCGGCAGCTTCCTCCCGAGGAGGGTCCTAGAGTTGGAAGGGGCCCTGCAGTGAGAGAGAGAGCGAGAGAGCGAGAGAGACTCCTCCTCCTCCTCCTTCTTCCTGGGGGAGAGATGGGCCCCGTCCTCCGTCCTCCATCGCCGTCCTCCGAAGAGCCTCCGAGGAAGGAGGGTCGCCTTCCCCCGTCCGCCGAACAGCCCCGGCTCTCCGGAAGCGCCCCTCCTCTTGGGGCGGAATGGCTGGCTTTCCCCGCAGCCTCCATCCGTGGCTCCATCCGCCATTGTGGTCGCCCTCCTCCGGACATCCTTTTTGGACTCTGGTGCCCAGAACTGGACTCGGGATTATCCCAAAGCAGAATACAGCGAGCGGCACTGCCACGACTTCCCTTGATCTAGGGCAGGGTAGGCAGCCTTTTTCCCTTTAAGGGCAGAGGGACTTCAGCTCCCAGAATCCCAGGAGCTATAGGCCAACGTGGCTGAGGAAGCCCCTCGGCCCTTAAAGGGGAAAAGGTTGCCTACCCCGATCTAGACACTATACTTCTACTGATGCAGCCTGGAATCGCATTGGTCTTTTTAGCTGCTGCATTACACTGTTGACTCATGTTCAATTTGTGGTCTATTAGGACTCCTAGACCCCTTTCACACATATAAGTCTCCTTAAGCCAGGTGCCCTCCACCCTGTATCTCATCATCCTGACCCTTGGCCTCTTTGGACAGAAGAAGGGGGCCTTTTGCACTTTTGCACTTCCCTCCTTTGTCAAGGACCCTCAGCCGCCTGGAGTCCCTCCCAGAAGAGCCTTCGGCCAAGGAGTCCAAGGCTCGCTGAGGTTGGGGTTGCCGAAGGGGGTCCCAAGGACCACCCTGCCTTGGCCTCCCTTCCCTTCCCCAAAGTGTCCCTCGCCCTGAGTTGGGCCTCTATGGCACTGAGGGCAGCCTGTGGGCCGCCTGAGGCCATTTCAGGGCTACGAAAAAGCTCCCTGGACCTCTGGCAAGAGCCCCACCTGGGTTCCAGAAACCACCAGCTCCACCTGGAGCCAAGAGCGGCCTGGATGCCTAGGTGGAGGTCACTGTGGAAGGCCAGTTGCCCTGACCCCTGCAAGGCAGTCTTCCCACGGAGGGGCCTGGACTGGGCCTGGGCAGCAGAGGCGGCAGTGGCCAGGGGCAGGTCATCCATTCCCTGCGCAAAAGGTCACGGAGGGCCTGAGGTGAGGGCTCCTTGTCGAACTGATTGGCCACCAAACAGTATAATGAGTGAGAACATAAGAGAGGCCTCCGCTGCACAGGTCAAAAGAAGCCTCAAGGTGGAACCGGCCTCCGGGACAAAGCCAGATCCAGATGTTAATGCCCAGCTCTGCTGCAGCGTCCCAGAAAGGGGCCAAGGGTCAAGGCAGAAGGTTGCAAGAAGG
Source organism: Phrynosoma blainvillii (assembly GCA_026167975.1). Classification (NCBI taxonomy): domain Eukaryota; kingdom Metazoa; phylum Chordata; class Lepidosauria; order Squamata; family Phrynosomatidae; genus Phrynosoma; species Phrynosoma blainvillii. The sequence continues at coordinate 31,589,784 of JANUYF010000007.1, read as the reverse complement.
GTGGAGGTTGGCCAGGCCTCAGCATTTTGTCATAATAAACCAGGTGTGAACAAAACGTCAGTCTGTGGCTCATAAATCTATTACGGGGATCTGTCAGTGTCCTCCAGAGCAGAGCAATTTTTAATTTAGAGCTGGGTCCGTTTTTCTAGCAGACCTTGTAGACTCTTCTGGAACGTCAATAAACCATCTGCTTTGACTAGTTGATCAAACAACTTTATTCAGTCCAAAGCCATTTTTTCCTAATAAAAACAGACTATTTATCTCCATGGCTATAAAAGAGGATTGTTTTCCACTGTTCACTTACAGTTAAGAAGTGCATTTAGTCTAGATTGATTTCCAATGTCTTGGCCATATCCTGTCACTTTCCATTTCTTATACATGGCATCTCTGTTTAGCTACTTAGCAAGGGAAGAATCAACCCAACTTGGGCCCAGAGACCGGCGCGGGGAGGCAGAAATTTTTGGGGGGGGACATCATGGCAGCAGCAGTCGCAGCTAAAAGCCCAGCCCCAGCCCTGCTGACCAGTTTCTCCTCTGGCTGCCAGGCTCTTTCGCACCCAGAGCCTTGCTCCAAGAGCTTTTTATTTATTTATTTATTTATATCCCGCCCCTCTGCAGAGCAATCTGGGCGGCTTACAAAATTAAAATCTCCATACATATATGTTAATACACTGTCAACAAACCCTAAAAATTCCGAAACCCACCCGCCCCTTTTCTTCTGCCTTCGCTGACCCCAGCCTCCCATTCTTCCACAGCTTCATTCAGCAATCTGGATCCATGGAAGAAATCCAATCTGCCCGTGGCAGTCCTCTCTCCTGCAAGGCCTTCCGTTTGTGCTTCATTAGAAGCTGGACAGACCCAGGAGCCATTTTGCTCCTTTGTTTGCTTGGCCTTGAAAATACTGACCAAGCAGCCTTGCTGTCTCTGGAATTCCCAAATGGCTCAAATGACATTCCTGGGGAGGCCCCAAATGGGCCCACCAGCAATGGTCCCTATCCCCACAGAACGGCTGGGCTTGCCCAAAAGGAGCCTCCCCCGCCAGCACACCCATCTCTGGGGCTTCTGCCAAACACCCCCCCCCCAACCACTCTCTGAGACGGGGGGCTCTGTGTGAAGGTGGGCTCCCTCTGGGCGGGAACACAGTGGGTTGGGACCACGGCTCCACTGCGGAGGGAGGCCTGGTGGTGGTCAGCCTTGCCAGTCCACCTCCGATGGGCTGAGGAGCAAGGAGCAACAGCAGCAAGGAGTAGTGGCTGAGCATCGCTCCCGGGAGCAGGAGGTCCTACTCTGCCGTGGGACTCACTTGGCCCTGGGCCCACGTCTGCCCCCCTTGTCCCAAGAAAGGTGCCACCGTGCAAAGGGCCCCTCCGCAGTGGGACTGCTCCCGTGGGCAGAGATGCCGCTTGTGGAAGACGGAGCAGAGGAGGTTCAGGCTCTGAGGGCCAAGGAGAGCTGGGATTCCGCTACTACATTTCTCCCCTCGGAAAAAGGCCAAGGCAGCCTTCCCTCTCCCATCCCATATGCTCTTTGGGACAACGTCTTGTGAAGAGAGCTGGAGATCGTGAACAGTCGCACACATATCTGCATTGTGTTGGCTGTCCTAATAAAAGACATTTACCATACAACAAGAGTGTCACTGCCTTTCTTCAACATTCAGTAGACTCTACACCCCGAAGGAATGGTGGAGGAAAGGGACGAAAGGAGGGGAGGCAGCAGTGGTATGGCTGAAGGCTGTTTTTGACGCCTGATTTGGGACGGAGGGAATGGCCATTTTCCTATTAGAGAAGAGATGTGGGGGAGGAGAGCCCCCCAAGAGGCCTGCTTCAAGAAGGGGCAGGGAGCTCCAGGGGCCTAAAGCCCAGCGACTGATGATATTGGGGGACACTTGGGGTTGGTAAGCAAAGGTGCCTGGGAGAAGGAGCTAAGTGGAAAAAAGGAAGGGTGAGAAACTGGCAACTGTGCTGGAAAAAGCCTCTCCCGTCCTCTGAAAGCTGAAGGAGGACATGAAGGAGAGAAGGGGTCTGCCCAGCTTTCCTTCGGCTGCAAGAAACGGGGAGCACCCTTCCAGCACCCCCCCCCCCAGCTCTTGCTCCCTTTGCTCTCCAGGCCCTGCAGGGACACCTGTGGGGTGAGCAAGGAAAGGCCTTCCTGCCCCACACCTCTGTCTGTAACGGGGGTCTCCTGGGGGCCTGTCTTCCAGCAGGGGGAGCGCCCCCCACCCACCTCCTCGCCTGGACAGGCCTCACCAGGGCCTTGCCCCATGGTCACTTGTCAACTTCCCCATCTCTGCATTGCTCCACAGAAGGCTGGGAATGGGTTCCGCGCTGGAGAGGGAAGACAAACCAAGGGGGGGGGGGGTGGCAAGTCTTCTGTTCTTCCTATGCTGCCTGCAAGGGACCCACTTCCCCTGCACTTGGTATATTTAGCAGCCCTGCCCCACAATGCGCTTGGCAAACTGAGAGCACATGTTCCAAGTTAGATGCAGAGCAAGGGGGTGGCAACATTTTGGGGAACATTCACAGCACAGGCAGCTGGTGATGGTTTCTCAGCAGCCAAAGGGGTCCTCCCACCTTCTTTGCCCCTTTGCAAACACTGCTTAAACTACAAAGCGAGGAACCGATGCGCCAGTCCTGCTTTTCTGGGGCGACCAGACCCAGACCCAGACCCAGACCCAGAGCATGCAAGCAGCCAGGCAGCTTTGCTCCTCTGCTCCCAGGAGGGCCCACTGGGAAGGGATGGAAGTGGAAGGCTCCCAGGGACAGCAGCACCTGCCCCTAACGTTGGAGTCAGAGGAATAGGTCAATCCCAAATCTGCCAGACCAGGAGTACACCCCCTTCTACAGAGGGACGACTCACATGTCCCCTGAGGCCCTGCCTTGGCAGATGGACCTTTGGGCTCCCAATTTCTGCAACTCCTTCCCATCCATCCTCAGGGGAATCTGGGGTTCCTGTTTGCGGGGGGAGGGGGGTTAGGAGGGTGGAAAATCACCCATTGCCCTACAGGCAGTTTTTTCCTCCTGGCTCCCTTTTTCTAGGAAGCCCAGCTAGGCCCAGGACTGGCCAGCCTCTTGCATTCAACTCTTCCTTGGCTCCTCCGACCAGAGGCTTTGAAATCGTGGTTGCAGGGGGAAGTAAGCCCTCCTCGCTGGCATTCTAAGAGACCCACAAAGGGTGAGTAGACTGCCATGCTTGGCCTCTCCCATGCTCCCCCCTGCCCCCGGCTGGGTCTGGGGCATTTGCCAAGAACCGTCCCAGCAGCGTCCACGAGCCTCTTGGGTAGCAAACTGCCACCCGCTTCTTTGTGGACGATGGGCTCTCCACCCTGCCCCCTTCTGCTCAGCGTTGCCACACAGCCGCCAGGCAGAGACCGATGTGGGGGCGACCCACTTCTCAAAGGCAGGGGGGTCCGGAGCGCGCTCCCCATCTGCCATCCCTGGGTCCAGTCTGTGCAGGATTTGGCTGGACCTCTCTGGGAAAGCGCAAGAGGCCTGCCTGGCTGCCAGGATGGGGGCTCCTCTGCTGACCCATGGGGACTCTGCTGCTGCGGCCGCTGCCCCGTGGCCGGCCCCTGGTCTCAGGCCGTCTGACCCACACAGAGGCGGTCCTCCTCCTCCTCCTCCTTCCAGCGGTCAGGTGGGCAGGTGCGGGCATTTCACACACACCTGGGGACAGCCGAGACAAAGAGCTTTTGCTCATTTTTTTAATGTATCACAATGAGCAAGAAACATACTTGATGAAATATTTTCAAAGGAGTATATTCAATTACCATCTACAATCAACTTAACTATGACAACAAAGTGTTTTGTGACAAAATCTTTTCTTTTTGTTGTTTAGAGTTCCGTGTGGTTTTCGTTTTAGTCCATCTCCAAGAGTTTTGGTACAGTTCGAGATCAGCATTGTTACAGTAACAAAAAAAGCTAACAAGACTACATTATAGAAAAACATCAAGAACATCATTTTTGGTTTCACTTGCTCTAGTTTTTGTACATTGCAAAGGCTGTTCATATACCTCTTCACCTCATGTATGCCTTCCATTTTATCCAGACTTGTCAGTCCCCCCCCAGCTGCCTCCCCCCAATTTGAACAGATGAAAAATAGTCAAAAACGTTTTGTGTCTCACAGTGGTCAGGATGGTCAGTGCCATCCACCTGACCGGCCACCAGCAGTCCTACTTCTGCGTTAAGAGAGCCCTGGCCCACTGCCAACTATGCCAACCTGCATAGGGACCCCTCGCCCCCCTGGCCCCTCGACACCTCGACCCCTCGGCCCTATGGTCAGCGCTCCCCCTACCCCCCTTCCCTCCCCTTGGAGCCCAGTGTCTCAGGGACTAAGGGTGGGATCCTGGGGAAAGAGGGGTCCGGAGGCTGGGGGGGGGGTCCCTGGAGACGCAAGGGCACGGAAGACCCTTCTGCCCTCCAAAATGGAGGGAGGCCTGAGTCTGTCCTGGCGCAGGGCGGAGGGCCAACGGAGGGGGCAGGGAGGGCAATGGTGGAGGCAAATGGGAGGCTGCCCACCAAGCCCCCTTGGGCCCTTCCAAGGCAGAGGCCTCTCTCATGGCACCGGGAGGGAGAGACCCCTGCACATGCCCCCCACCCTGGGGATATTGGGGAATGCAGTGAAACACATGTGGGCCAGGGAGGGAGGGAGGGAGGAAGGGAGGGGAGGGGAGGGGAGGGGAGGGGGCCGTGCGTGGCATTAACTGATGGGGAGGGTTTGGAAACAGAATGGTTTCGAAGCAGACCACCGAACCTGACAGGTAAAGCTAGTGTTAAACTGGCAACTGATACCACACAGGGAACCAAAAACAAAACAAAACAAACCTTCTATATGATACAGAGTAACATACAACAGTTAAATGGCAAAAAATATATATATATCTATATATTTTTTCATAGAATTACAAACAAGTTAAAATAATGGAAACCAAAACTGTACAACTTTAAAATTTAAAAAATGTTCATCTCAAGCAAGGGAGAAATACAAGGATCTTTGTTAAAGGGAGGCGGCAATGTCTGGCCTAACGCTTGTGCCTACTTCCGACAACAACAACAACAACAACAACGGTGTGTGCTACGGCGGGAGGCTGGCTGCCATGTGCCAACCGCGCAACCCGGGGGTCAGGGATGGTTGGGGTCCAGGGAAAGGAGGGCATTGCCCACAACCCCATCCCCAGCCATCAAGAAATGTGTACCACGGTTCAAGGCTGAGTCTTCCACTGAACCCGAGGCAAGAAGGGGCGAAGGAGAAGTCCTGGCTGGGAAGGGCAGGGCCGGAGAAGAGGAAAGGAAAGGAAAGGAAAGGAAAGGAAAGGAAAGGAAGGGGCAGCCCTTGGTCAGACCCCCAAGGTGCCAGGCTGCCTCCTCCCTCCGGCCAGGGCACGGTCAGGGGGCGGCCTGGGCAGAAAGGGACAAGGGTCACGAGGGGCAGCCCCCTCCTCGCATTCACAGTCTATGTTCCCTTTTGAAGCATGCAAATGGAGGGTGGGGGGCACCTTCCTATGGGGAGGGGGCAGAGGAAGCTGGGCTTGTGAGCCAGGAAATGGCAAGGCAGCTCCCACTTCCCCTGCCCCCCAAAATCTACCTGTAGCAGCACAAAGGTATCCTTCCAACGTCCGGAGAGAGGATTCCACAAAGGGGGAGCAGATGGGGAGGAGGAGGAAAGGGGGACAGATTCCCATCGGACCCCCCCCCCCATGCCATGCCTTGCTTTTTGCTCCCTCGTGAGGCGGGGGCTGGCACGCACACATGCACGCACGCACACTTGCAATGCACGCACACGCCGTTGCACCGCCTGGCCCGGGCCCAGGCCTGTGAGACGCCCGAGAGGACGCCTCTTTGGTTGTGGAACTGAGTCCTGTGGCTGAAATCAGAAAGAAATCCTCGAGTCAAAAGAATCCTTCTTGCTCATTCTGCACCAGTGGTGAAAAGGGTTGTCTTTGGATTTTATTTAAAGCATGAATCTCTTTTGAGGAAAGAAAAACAAAACAGGAAAAAACAAAACACGCACGCACGCACGCACGTGCAACCAAGCACAGGATACATAACAAAAAATCCTTGGAAAAGGAACAAGTGCACCCTAATTATCCAAACAAAGGCCGACACTTCCAAAGCAGTGTCTTTGAAGCATTGAAAAAATGAGGAAAGGAAGCCAAAACAAGAAAAACAAGAGGAGGAGGAGGAGGAGACAGAGTTAAGTGCACAAGGGTAACAGACATGTATACACCTTAAAAAGTTTCAAAGCCCAACAAAAATATTCTGCAAGGGATCCTACTGACCCCTTGGAAACCCTTTGAATTTTTTTCTTTAGTTTTTATAAAATAATTCTGCAACCACCCTCCAAGAAACGAAGGCGGTGACCATAAGTGGAAGAAGAGTACAGGATGGCGAAAGGGGTCAAGGTACAAAGGGGGAAAGCTTCTTTTTCGGTGAGTCAGTCAGTGGGTTGGAACCTACCTGGCTAGGAATGAACAAGACAACATCAAATGAGAAGTCGTCAGCTGGACCATACAAAAGCTAAATGTACACAAAAGGGTTTTTTTCTCTTCTCTTTTAAATCTACCATACTGCTTCAGTTCATTTCCAATGCAACAATCTACTCAACACCAAAAATGGCCATATCTATCATAAATACAGAAAGTCAGTTGTTTTTAAAACTTATTTTTGAGCTCCAAGTCCAAAACACTCTTTGTGTGTTGTTGTTGTGGTGGTGGGTTTTCCTTTTCTGAAAAGTGGGAGTGCTGAGCTTTTCCCCTTGAAATTGACTTCAGCAGAAAAGCTACCTTTAAAATTAACTCAGTTCACACTGTTATGAATACTTTCTGCCTGTTTTAAATTAACAACAAAAAATCCTTTTCTTTTTGAAAAAAAATCAAAAACAAAAAAGAAATTATATATATATATATATATATATATATGATTCTGAAAACCGAACAAAGTGTGAGCGATTGACCTGAGAATAAAAAGACGTTACATTTCCTTCTCTCTTTTTTTCCCTTTTATCAAGCCATTGGTTTCTGAATGCTAAGACAGCAAGAAATTTAAAACTGTGACAAGTGGTCTGCTTTCCCATACAGTTATGCCGGCCTCTGCTGTGCTCTCGGGCTTTGGGGGTCGGTGGGAGTTTGGGGTGGGGTGGGGCGTTATTACTGAAGGGGGTCTGGAGCTCTACAGACAGACTGACAGACGGACGGACGGACGGACGGACGGACAGGTGGACAGGCAGACAGACAGACACTGGAGAGGCCAGAGGGGCAAGCGTGCCTTTGAGATCAATCCAGTGTACCTCCCAACAGCCAAAATGCAAAAAGAAAGACATGGAAAAATCTGCCGGCATCGTTATATGGGAAAACAACCCACACTCCGCTCTTCTTTTTTTTTTCTTTTTCTTTTTTGGTTAGAAGCTTTGGAATTGCAGTTAGTCTATTTCTGAAATTGGTTTGTTAATAAATTTTTTTAAATTCATTTTTTTAAATTGTTCATCTTCAAAGCTTACAATCTAAACGTGTCCATTTCTACGCCAGTGAGACCACTGTCCTTGGGGCAGTTTGGCTCCTCAGGCCTCTCCGTCGTCGGGCTGGCCGGTCGGTCCGACTTTTGGCTAAGATCCGAGTCAGACTCCTCCAAATAGTCATCTGTTGGCATCGAGGGCTGAACCCCTGAGGTGCTGCATGAACTTGAGGTAACCGTTGAAGATGAGGACAGAGGAGGCGGCGGCGGCGGAGGGGGCTTCCCTGGGGCGGACCCCCGGGTGACCGCTTGGGGCCAGGGCTTTCTGGAGGCGTGGGGGGACGTTGCTGCGCAGGAGGAGGAGGAGGAGGAGGGGGGTGAGGAGGGGCTGTCCTTTGAGTGAGGAGCGGCAGGCTGCGAGGTAGATGTGGTGCTAGGTTCGGGGAGGCAGGCGGAGTGAGGTAATAGACTGGGGTGCTCTTTGGCGTTTCTTGCTGCTCTTGGGATTGTTCGATGTTTGTGCGGGGCAGACTCGAGATGCTGCTGGAGGGCTTCTTCCCCGCACACCGTGCTCTCGCACGCCACGCACTGGTACGAGCTGCTGCCGCTGCTGCCACCGGCGGGCACGTGAAGCACCATCTCTTGCAGATTCGCCACGGACTGGCCGAAGAAGCAGAGGGACTTCAGGTGGTCGCTGGCTGCCTCCTGGCTGCCAAAGCCTGCCTGGCACTTCCGGCAGACCAGCCGGTACTGCACCTTTGGGACAATGAAGGGGTCGCAGAGGGAGTCCGCGGCCCCGTTGCTTTCTGCCTCGGGCTCCTCTGGGGGCTTGGGCAGGTGGGGGGGTGCCTCGGGGGGTGGGTTTTTCTGCTCTTCCTGTTTGGGGGGTTCTTTGGCAGGATCTTTTTCTGGGGTAGCAGCCCCCGAGGGGATGGGGGTTTGGCTTCTTTTGGGCTGTGGCTGCGGCGGCTGGAGCAATTTCTGCTGCTGCTGCTGCTGCTGCTGCGATGGCTGCTGCTGAGGCTGCTGCTGCTGCTGCTGTGCTTGCCTCTGCTGCTGCTGCAAGGCTTCCTGCAGGCTCTGCTGATATTGCTGGTACTGCTGCAAGAGGGAGCCCGGGGACAAGCCAAGCAGGGCCTGCGACAGTGCCGGACTATAGGGGAACAGCCCTTCCATGCCATACATGGGCTGAAGGTACCCACTCTGCAATGCCCCCGGGATCTGAGGGGCATAGTAGGGGGAGAAGCCTGGGACAAAGTAGGGGAGGAACTGGCTCGTCAGCAAAGCTGTGGAGTCCGAATTCAGAGCTGCCTGCAGAGCCTGGAGCTGGCTGGGCTCCACAGAGTACTCCACAGTGGGCAGTGGACCAGCAGAGAGGGCCGGGGCTGGAGCCTCTGCTTTGTCCTTCTTGGGGGCCGGCAGGGGCTCCCCCTTTCCTTTGGAGGCTTTGTCCTTCTCTTTCACCTTCTCGCTTTCCTTGTCCTTTCGGGGGGCGGGCTGGGGTTGGGGGGCTGCCGCTCCCGGGGCTTGTGCTGGGGTGTGGGAACTCAGCGTGGCTGAGGGCTGTTTATTTGGTAATCCAGAGGTGGGAAGTCCAGGCGAGGGGACGCTTGTGCCGGGGAGAGCCATCAGGCTGGGCTTGGGAGATGTTAAAGCTAGAAAGTCAGGAGAGAAAAGAAGAAGAGTTAGATGCAGGTGGGAGAGCCAGCCCTTCTACCCAGGAGCTGTGGAGGTACTGCCAGAAAACGGACCCCACGTTCTGCTGCTGGGACAAGCTGGCCAGGGTATAGAGAGGAGGAGGAGGAGGAGGAAGGAAGGGTGTTTGTATGCACCCTCCTGCATTTAGGACTTTGGAGGGCAAAGGGCAAGTGACTGAGGTCTGCAGGCTTATGCCCCCCTGCCCCCCGCTGACTGAAAGGCTTTGGGGTGGCTGGGAGGGAAGCGCAGCCAGTACCAGGACAAGAGAGAGCAGTGGGCAAAGCAAAAGCAGCTGGAGGAGAAGCAAAGGGCAAGGAAGCAGACTCAAGTCCAAGAGAGCCTTTGCCAAAAGCTGGCTGGGAGTCTCTCTTCTGTGGGGAAACAGTTGCTCCTGCATTAATTTGTTCCCAGGAAAGATTCTCTCGGTTTCCCCTCTTCCTGAAAAGGTCACAGCCATCCAGAGAGGAAAGCCAGACTGGGCCAGAGGAATCCATCCATTCCCTTTTGCCAGGTCCAGCTGGAGGCAGAGGAGCTTCCTTCAACTGACCCAAACCAACAAAAACCCTTTGAGTGCCTACCAAGAAAGAGTGGCTCCATGCTAGCCTCCCCCAAAGTCCAAACCACCCAAGAGTTGGCCAGGAGGCCAGTTGTCTGCCAGGACTCTCCAGGGCTCTGACTGGGAGCCTCAGGAGCCGTGGGCATGCTGGCGGGCAATGGACCCAAAGTCTGCCGGCTGTGAGGATCCCGGCAGCAGAGCTCAGGGGCTGCTCCCCCTCCTGGCCTCTCTTGCACCAGTCCAGATTTGTCCTGCCCCAAAGGACAGAAACAAGAAACCCCACTTTCCCATCCTTTCAGGAGTCTCCAGCTTTTGCCCAAGTGAAGGAGTTGCTTTTGGAACTGAAAGGAAGGCAGCACACTCCCCAACACCCTGCACCCCCAGGCCTGGATCCTGAGGAGGGTGGGAAAGGCTAATGGAGACTGGCCTTCTTGGGAGGCCCCCTTCTGTACTGGGTTTGCTGAGGGTCGGGAAGGGGAAGGGGAGCGACTCACCTGTGTTTGAGGGAGTGAAGCCGGGCAAGGAGGGGCTGTTGAGGCTGGGCAGAAGGATGGGTGGGATGCCCTGAAGTGCCGCTGGGTAGGTGGCAGGGAGGTTCAGTGTCTGCAGAGGGGGGCTGTCAAACAGGCCTTGCTGCTGGGTTGCCAGGCCAAGGACTTCGTTTGCCTTCTTGATCCGGTCCAGCTCCTGCTGCGCCATCAGCTGCCGGACCGTAGCCGGGTCGAAGTACTCTTTCTCTTTGTCCAGCTGGCTGCCGATGGTGTCCTTCACTTTTGAAATGTGCTGCTGAGAGAAGATGTGGTCCCGCACAGACAGGCGGGCGCTGTACTTGATGCCACACAAAGTGCATTCTGTTTTGGGTCCCTCATAACTGGTCTGGTTGATGCCAAAGTGCTTGGCCATGCTGAGCTTGGCCTTCTTTTCCTTGGCACGAGCGTTTTGGAACCAGACCTGAACAACTCTCTTGGGCAGCCCAATGTCATTGCCCAGGACCTCACACTCCAGCATGGTGGGTGTCCTATAGTCATTAAAGCAAGACTTTAGCACCTTCAGCTGGAGATTTGTCATCTGTGTGCGGAAGCGCTTCTGCCCCGGCCGATCCCCACTCTCTCCAGACTTGCTAGCCGAACCGCTCGTGCCGGGGCTGGGCGAACAGGGGTCTGCCAGGCTGGAGGTCTCACTGTAGTCCACAATCCCTTCGTTGTCATATTCTTTGCTATAATAGCTGGGTGCTGGGCTGACCAGGCCAGAAGACAGCCTGTCCTCGTACTCTGACATGGCAATCATGGCGGCCTTGGTTAGACCTTCACTTGGACCTGATCCACATTTGGCTTCTGTGGCAAACCCTGTGCCACTGTCGTTGTCCGCATTGCCCTCGTCGCCTGTGGTGGTGTCTGTGATGGCCGTGTTGACGGAGGAGCAGTCATCATTGTCCAGCTTGCCTGGGTCAAAGCTCAGGTGGATGGAGGACATGGAGGGGCTCTCAAAATCCTCCATTCCTTCAACCTTGATGGAGGATGGGCTCAGCAGGGCCCGAGGGGAGAGCTCAAGTGACTTACTCATGGGGGAGAGGGGGATGCCTTGGCCATCACTGCTGCCACCGGGAGTTGGCAGATGGGAAAAGCTGGCCCCATCAAAGAGGTCTCCCTTCACCTGAAGCCCTCCATCGCAATCTAAGAGCATGGCAGACAAGGTCAAATTGTACCCAGCCCGCTTGGCTTCGTGCCAATGCCGGGAGCGGATGTGCGCCTCTAGGGCTGTTTTGGCTTTGAAAAGTGCCCGGCAGAAGGGGCACCGCCGGTGAGCCTGGGCAGGGCCCACTGCCCTGAACTGCCCCTTCCGTTCCCGGGCCCGGGTGTTCTGGAACCAGACCTGCACCACTCGTTTCTTCAAGCCCACCTCATGAGCGATGTGGTCCAGCATCTTCCGAGTGGGGTTGGAGTCAAGCAGGTACTTCTGGTAGAGGACCTCCAGCTGCTCAGGGGTGATGGTAGTCCGGAGACGCTTGTCCCTCTGGGGCTCCTCCCCACCGGTGCTGCTGTCGTTCTCTCCAGGGCTGACGCTGGCCTTCTCTTCCAGCTTTCTCTTCAGGGTGCTGACGGTGGAGGTGGGGGTGGAGGGCGACGTGGCAGAACTCATGGGCAGCTGGGGGAGGGTCCCAGAGAGCAGTTGGCTGGCCAGGAGGGGGTTGCTAGGGTCAAAGAGCATGAAAGGCATCTCAAGTGTCCTATCAAGGAACTGAGGGTGGATGAACTGGTTCTGGGCACTCAAGAAGTGGAGTTGCTGGTGCTCTTGCCAGTGCTCGAAGGAAGGGAAGGCCAGTTTGCACTGGTCACATTGGTAAGGGATGAGCTGAGGCTGCAAGTTGGCCAGCTGCTGGGGAGTAGAGGTGTGTAGAGGCTTGAGGGGTAGGTGAGAGATCTGGGGTGGGGCCGGACTGGACTGGGGCAGGATGCACTGAGGAGGCTGGGCTGGCTGCTGCAGGGTGGGTGGGGAAGCCTTTGGGTGCACTGAGCCAGCCTTGGGTCCTCCTTGGTCTTGCTGCTGCACCTCCTGCTTTGGTTGCGTTTGCTTCTCTGGAGTTTGGTTTTGCTGTGTACTTGGAGGTTCAGGTTGCTTTGGTTTCTCATCTGCTGCTTCCGCTTGAGAGCTGTAGGTGGCGGAGTCTTCATCAGCCTCAGGGGTGACCTGTGGAAGGAAGGCCAAGGAGGAGGAGGAGGAGGAGGAAGAGGAAGAGGAGGAGGAAGAGGAGGAGGAGGAGGAAGAGCAGGCAGCATTGCCAGAAGGCGTGGGGGTGCTGTAGGCCTGGGAAGGCATTGGGGTGCTGCACGAAGAGCTGGTGGGGGTCAAGAGTTCTGCAGCATCCATGGAATCCTCATTCTGGCTGTCCTCCTGGCCATCTTCATCCTCATCCTTGTAGCACAGCTTCTTCTGATGCTTGATCAGGTCAAAGATGCGCTGGAAGACAAGGCTGCACTTCTTGCACTGGTAATTCAGGTTGCTCGTTCGGATGTACCTGTCGTTGGTCAACTCCCGCCTCTCCCCATCTTTCCCCTCTCCCTGATTCTCATAGTTTTTCCGAGCCTTCTGCCGTGCGTTCTGAAACCATACCACGATCACCCTGGTGGGCAGGTTGAGCAGATTAGACAGCTGCTCAAATTCATCGTCCTTTGGGTAGGCGTTGGCATCGAAGAAGTCCTGCAAGACCCGAAGCTGGTAATCAGTGAAGCGGGTGCGGGAGGACCTCTTGCTGCCCCAGTACTCCTGCTTTTGAGGCTCTGGGGAGGGAGGCCGAGAATCTACCTTCAGGTCCTCCAGGCTGGTAATGGGAGGGTTGCTGAAGTTATACGGAGAGTCCTTGTTGCGCTGGCGCTCTTTGAAGAGGGTGTTCCGAAACCAGTGCTTGATTACCTTCTGGGGCAGGCCAGACTTATCCGCCATCTCCTTGATCTGCTCCTCGCTTGGAGAATTGTTGATGTCAAAATACTGCCTCAAGACCCTGAGCTGGTCATCAGTGATGCGTGTCCGGGGCCTCTTGTTCTGTTGCTGTTGTTGTTGCTGCTGCTGCAGGAGACCTGGGTTGAGCTGGTGTTGGTACAGCTGGGCCAGATCTGCAGGCAGAGGGTCAACAGGGCCCAGCTGTGGTGGCAGCTGTGCCGGCAGGGTCTGCAGAGGCATGGTCTGCATCATCAGTGGGGAGAAGATGGGCAGCTCCATGGGCATGGAAAGTTGAGTGAGGGGCAGAGATGGCTGGGCTGGCGCAATGGTGGGAGAGGTGATGGGTGGGGCTGAAACTGGGATGGTGGGTGTGGAGGGCTGCTGGGGGGGTGCAGCAGGCAGGGGAGGGGGTGGCGGGGGTGGCGGGGGTGGCGGGGGCGGCGGGGGTGGCTCTGGCGTCTGAGGCCTCAGAGGGTAGAGTCGGTCATAGTGCTCCCGGTACTGCTTGGCAAACCTCTCCAACTGCTTGAAAGGGAAGTAATGCTGGTGGACATGCTCTTGGTGGCTCTTCAGGATGAGGATGTTGGAAAAGAACTTGCCACAGGAGTCACATTCCAGCTTCTCCAAGCTGTCCCCCTGTTCCGTCTTCCCTGCCTTCTTCTGCACCTTCTGCTTGTTCTCGTTGTACTGGATGACCAGCTCAAACCCAAAGTTTTCCAGCAAGGCCTTTGTAGCATTCCCACGTGCATCCGATGCAATGCGGGGAGGAAGCAGGGAAGGTTCCGAAGGGCCCACTGCCACCACTGCTGTGCTTGCCACTGCTGCTTCTGGCTTGTCTTTGGACTTCAGGCAGGTACTGGATGGGGGCTCCTTTGTGGTGGGCCCGCTCTCTCCCCTGTCGCTACTCTCCCTCTGGCCCTCCTTTTCCTTCGTGAGGGCTTTGCTCTTCTTCTCCAGGTGCATCTGCTGGAGGATGCAGTGAGGCTGCGGAGGGGGCTGCTGCTGCTGCTGCTGCTGTATCTGTGGGTGGCTGGGCTGGGGCAGCTGCACCTTCAAGTCATCCAGCAGGCTGGGCCCAGTCCCGGTCAGTGTGAGGGTGCCGCTGGTCACAGGCAAGCTCACATCTGTGTTCAGCTGGAACTCTGCGCTTGGAATATAGAAGGGGAAGAGGAGCTGCTGCTGTTGTTGCTGCTGCTGATGCTGCTGGAGCTGGAGGAGGGTCTCGGTGGTCATTGGGAAGTGGGGCAAGAGGGCTGGGTTAAAGAGCTGGGACTGCAGGAGAGCAGCCTGCTGCTGCAGTTCTTGCTGGAGCTGTGCCTGAACGTGGGCCTGGGCCTGCGCCAAGGTGTGCGCTTGCTGCTGCTGCTGCTGTTGCTGTTGCTGCTGCTGCCGGGAGGCAATCATGTCGGCCAGCTTCTTCCGGTTGGCCTCTTTGGGCTCCGCTGACGAGCCAGAGGTGGCCGCAGAGGCGGTGCTGGCACTTAGAGGGGTGCTGAGCAGAGGGATCCCTGTGCTGTCACAGGAGACCTGGCTAAGCAGGCTCGGGACGGGGGCTACGCTGGTGCTGCTTGTGCGGGTCGTGGCAAAGGAAGTTGGGGCAACGGCTGGGGCAGTGGTTGTGGAGCTTGTGCTCACAGGGCTGGGTGTGGAGGAACCCAGGGAGACGCCACTGCCACCAGCAGCTCCAGCTGTGGGCCCTCCCCCCACCGCCTCCAGCTTGGCCGCCCGCGCTTTGGTCTGGTGGAGGACGGAGCGCATGTGGATCTCCAGGGTGGAGCTCTGGCTGTAGGCCACACTGCAGGTGCTGCACTTGAAGGGCTTGTTGTCAGGGCTGCTGGTGGGCTCCAGCTGGCCCGTGCTGGACTCCTGGAGGGCTCGTTTCAGCTTGTGCAGGTGAGAGACGGAGTTGTAGTGGACCAGAAGGATGTTCTTCTGGGTAAAGGATTCTTTGCAGACAGTGCACTTGTATGGGCGTGACGGGTCCAAGAACTTCTCCATGGTGAAGTTGGGCCCCTTCCGGAAGGGGAGAGCCCGTTTTGGCTCCGAGCCAGAGTCCTCCTGCACAGAGCCAGTGTCGCTCCCGGCGGGGCTCTGCTTGTCCTCTGAGTCGCTCTCCTCCTCTCTGTCCTCCTCAACAAGGAGGGTGTGCTCTTCGGCCAGTGATGGGTCGCCCATGACCAGGAGGTCTCCGTTGACCAAGAGCCCGCTGTACAGCTGCTGGATGTCCCCTTCGCTCAGCTCCAGGTGGCTGGTCTCAAGGTGCTTCTTGAGGGCCTGGAAAGTGCGGAAGCTGCGCTGGCAAAGGCAGCACATGGTGGCGGCACGGATGACATGGTACTGGGAGTGCAGCTGGAGCTTCTCAATGGTTTTGAAGGCCAGGCTGCACTGGTTGCAGCGGTACTTGTAGACATGCCGGTCAGAGACAGGCAGCTGGGGCCGCTTGGTGTGTGCTTCGTTGAAATGGGCCTGGAGGGAGTTGGAGCTTTTGAATGCCTGGCTGCAGCCCTTCTTCCAGCAGAGAAAGCCTGCGTCCTCTCTGGCAGAGGGCTGGTCTGGCAGCTTTGCTTCTCCCGTACGCTCCAGCTGCTCAGAAGGCGGTGGCGGCGGCAGCAGCAGAAGGCCTTTTCCCAGGTCCTCGGAGGTCTCTGTGGAAAGAGAAACAGAGGAGGGACAGCTTTTTGCATGTTCTTCCACATAAAGCCTGACCAGCAAAGCATGAGGGCCACTATTTTGCAGTCCAAGGCCCCTGCTATGGTTCAACAGCCATGCCTCTGCAGCCATAACGCCTGAGGCCAGCTATGAGCTTCTACAACCATAGAAGTCACTGTTGTGATATGCCTTCCAGTTGACTCTGACTTATGGCAGGAGGCTTGCCACTGCCTTCTACTAAGGTTGAGAGAGTGTGACTGGTTCAAGGGCACCCAGTGGGTTTCCAGGGCTCCCAGAGTCCTAGTCCAGCACTCAAACCATTACACCACACTGGCTGTCAGTGAGTATTGTGGGAACAGTATTTGTATGTATCCACAAAGCGCACAGATTCACCAGCTGTGCCTTGCAGGCTCTGATGCTAAACCATCATTCTCCCCCAACATCTCAGTATTGTCAGTCCCAACATGCAGCACAGGCTAGCCCAAGCAATGCAAGAGGCCCGTCTGGGATGGGTGTGGAATGGGAAGATTTGCCTCCAAGACCCCTCTTCAAGTGACTGACCAGAGAGCTTGGTGGGCTCATCTGCGCTGGCATTCCCATCGCGATCTGGCGTTGCAGCTGGGATAAACATACTGCTGGGCATCATGACCTCTGGAGTTGTCACCTGTGGAAACCCAGAAGGAGACAGACAAACACCCTCTCAGTAACCTTGGCCAGAGAGAACATTTTAGCACCATCAGAATGGAAGAGGTGCCAAGCTTTGGTCCCCTTCACAGACTGTCATCTATTACACAAAGCTCAAAGCTGCTAAGAATGTTTCTGCTATTATGTTCTGGACATAATTAGTGGCACTCTCTCTAAGAAAAATATTATTAACATTTTCTTTTTATGCTCATTGGAGACTTTTGATCACCAACCATGTTTTGTCATGGCTGAGAAGGTTCTCGTGCAACCAATTAGATATATAAGTTGAAAGGCCCACCTTAAGTAGCAGAAACCACAAGGAAGGTCTTAATTAAACCGTATCTCAGAAGAAACACTGTGGTCTTGAACTACGAAAGGCTGGAGCACTCTGTCCAAAGTGACTAGTTACCATAAAGAAGGGCCCAGAGAAGGAAAGGAAGGGGGAAAGAAGAGCCCTGGCAAGGAAGAGGGCAGCTGGGGCAGCGGTGGCAGCAGGTGCTGAAAGGGAGGAAGGCAGGCTGGAGAAATAAATAGCTGCCTCCCTTTGACTGGCCGGCATGCTCCAAGCACCCATTCTGTGCTCTAGTGACCTGGCCATACACGTGTCCATGCTCACCCACACATTCTCACTCTCAGGCTCCAAGAGCAAGCAAAGATCAGAAGGTCAACATCTAGGAAAGCCTCCAGACCCCAACTTTTGTTGGACAAAGGGAACCATCCAGGCACACACCACAGACGATAAAAGGGAGCCTGAGGCAGGCAGAAATGTGGGTGCCTGTTTCAAATGAGAGGAGAGAGAAAGAGAGAAAGCACCAGTCTCCCACAGCAAGAACAGCGATGGCTGCTTGCTTCCCAAGGGAAGGAGGCTCCTTCTGCGGGGGTCCATGGCGTCCATCTCCAGCGGCAGAGTCCCAGCCATGCAACGCGGTCCCTGGTAGCATCGCTCAGCGTCCACCTGCCCGCTGTGAGCTAAAGTGCCAGAGGACATAGGCAGGCAAGGGTCCCCTAGAGCAAGCACCATGTCTGATATGCCACATATGCAGCCATTTTGCTGCAAGAGGAAAGCTCATTAAAACAAGAGCCCAGTTTGCTAAGCAGTGAAAAAGGAAATTAATGCTCAAGAATGATTTAAAAAGGTTTCGGGAAGGAAGAGGACACTGCTAAGCAGATCTATGTTGTCTCCACAGTTTAAAGTAAGGATCTGTCAGCCACAGAAGGCTCTTGTAAAACTAGAAAAGGGCAAACCAAATGGTCAAGAGGCTGGAGCACGTCCCCACAAGGAAGGGCTAAAAGCCATGAGGCGTTTCAGTTCTTGGGGGAAAGTGGCTAAACAGCTGAAATGACAAGAGGTGTGTGTGATTACAGAAGTGGAAGAAGTGTGGCAGGGGAGAAAGACAGAGAGAGGGAATATTTCTTAAAAGGCAAGATATCTAGGTCATCCACTGTCATTGATTGCCAATAGGTTACAGAGCAGACAGAAAAAAGTATTTATCTATAAAGAATACACACTAAGCCAATGGGATTCATAGCTGCAAGAGACTGTGGTGGCTGCAAGTTTACAGGACCTTTTAAGAAGTTTTAAAACAAATAAGTGGAAGGGGCATCTATTCAGGGTTGTTAGTCATGGTGCCCCAAGGGAGCCCCTCTTTCTCCTCACACGCAGCAGCTTCCCGGGGGAAGCCCAAAGGGTCCTTGGCTCCTTGACCGCTTGTGAGTGTCCACAGGTGCTTCCACCACGGCAGAAGCAACCCACATGCTGGGAGAGACGGGCCGCAACCTGAGCACAAAGGTGTGACATCTTGGAAAGTGTGCGCAGATGCTCAGGTGCATTGCTTTATGCCCAAACCCACAGACACTCACTGTGAAAAGAGGGAACAAGAACCAATGGAAACAGAAGGCTCCCTGTCTGCCTGAGAACAAAATACATAGCCACTGGCGGCCATGGGTGAGCCACGTCCAATCCTCCCAACCCACGTATCCGCTCATGCACTACTTACATCCTGCCTTTTTGTGGACTGGGACACAAGGTGACTTGCAACGTAGTTTTAAAAAAGGTTCCAAGGGAAACACAAAACACTAGTTTAGTGCTATTTTCCCAACAGACAACAACAACAACAACAACAAAAACAACAGTGGTCAGCAACGACACTAAACTAAAACTCCAGGCAGCCTCTCCTGATGTGAGTTAAATAGTGAGGAAGGCGAGAGAGAGAGAGAGTCCCAATGGACCCCCCAGGCCAATGGCCACAGCACTGGATGGGCATCTCCCTGCCCCCCCCCGAAAGGCCAGAGTCACTGGAAAATACTCTCCCTGAGTCCCATCCCATAGAAACAGCCCAGAAGGACTCCAAGGACAGCCATATCCAAAGTTGGCGAGAGGTCCAGCAGAACCAACAGGAACCCAGTCCCCCTTTCAACATCTTGGCCAAGGTTGTCCACAAAGGGGACCAAGCCATCTCTGTCCCTTTACCAAGCCTCAAGGCAGACCGAAATGAGTCTGGAGAATCCGTCTACTCCATCCCACAGGCAGCCACCCATTCCTCCCAGTTTCCATATTTTTCCTGGTGCAAATGTTCTGCCACTTCAGGTGCCTGGTCAAACACTAAGGGGCCACACACACATCTGGGTAAGGGAGAACTGGCCAGCAACACTGTGGGCAGTTCACGCAGGCCAACACCAAACAACAACAACAACAACAACAACAACAACAACAACAACAACAGGAGAAGCGGGGGACAAATAAGCCCACAGACCTGCGGGTAGCTTTCTAAGGGAGCCTGGGCTCACACCCTGCAGAGGACATTCATAAAGGAGAAAGCCCCATTCTCTGGATGGAGAAGGACCAGAGAGGCTTTCCCAGCTCCCTCCGGCCGCCTTGTCTTGCCCAGAGAAGGAAGGAGCCCAGACAAGCCCCAGGGTGCTAAGGACAGGAGGAAGACCAAAGGAGAAAGAGGCCAGGAAGAGAGAGGGAAAGAAAGAGAGGTGGACAGACAGCTAAGTAAGTAAGGGAGAAAGAAAGAAAGAAAGAAAGAAAGAAAGAAAGCCCAGTGCCATTCTTGGTACTGTCAGCAGAAGAAGCCAGGTCTCAAAAGTGATGAAAATAATTCCAGAGAAAGGGAAAGAGAGGGGCCAGTGGAGCAGGGGGACAAATTTGATCCAATCCTAAGGTGCACATTATTACAGCAAAGCACCCTCTTTCTGCAGGAATCTAGGAGGGTAGCCATCCAAACTAAGGGACTCCGTAAGATGGATCAGTAATTGTTTTCATACACTTTAATTAGAAAAACTCAGATGGCTACGAATAATAATGGAAAGAGAGGCTTTTGCACTTGAAAGGTTGAAGTCAATCAAGTGTGAATGACGGCAAACCTAAAAAGAGAGCGAGGGTGCGCAATTCATCAGCCGTCTGTTGTCTTGCCGCGTCTTTAATCATAATTCCTGATTGGGATTCAAGAAGGCAGTAAGCAGCGATTCTTTGTCTGCCTTCACCTTCCGTCAATTAACTCTCCCTGAAATATAATCATCAACCTCACGTGCTTCTCTGCATCTCAATCTGCTGCTTCAAACCAGCCTTCCTGCTTTCTTTTGGTCTGCTTTAACTCGCCCAGCCTTTATCTACATTCTCCAAGAGGATGTTATGGGGCAGAAGGGCAGAGACGGCACCAAGGGGCACCGGGGGTGTGGGGAACCCAAAAGGCCATGCTTAACAAGCCGGGGGTCTCAACCGGGCGCCTGCCAGGGCTGCTCCTCCAGGGGCCCACTCCCAGAAAGGCAGAGGCCACGAGAGCGACGGCCACGTGCCGGGGGTGTGAAAGGGGGGCAGGCCATCCAAGCTCATCAGCCACCTCATCATCAGGAGGGCTGCATGCCATCGTCCACTTGGGCAGCAGAGGCCTGTTCCTCTGCCCCAGCCGCAGAGTGGCCGGCAGAGCTGCTGAAGCCCCTGGGCTGCTCCAGAGTTTGGGGGCAAGAGAGCGATCCCCTCTCCTCCTCATCGCTGAGGGGTGGTGGTCCTGGGCCCCCTCGGAAAGGATGCTGGCACTCACCTTCCTCCCTCATACCCCCCAGCCAACCCCCCCTCCTGGGCTTGGTCCTTGCCTCCGGCCCTTTGACCCCTTTGGCCCCTTCTCCCTTCGTGGGTCCCATGCGGCGCCCCTCTGTCACCCCTCCTCCCTCCAAGGCTGAAGTCTAACTGGACCCAAATGAAATCTGCTGCAAGAGTCTGAGGACAGACATTAGCATTATCTCGGCTGGCTGTCCATGCTGGGGCTGGGGAGGCTCACAAGACGAGGTTCCAGAGCCAGACAAAGGAGGCAATTTCCATTACAAAGACCGAGAGGGAGAGCAGCGGGCAGCAGCAGGCGAGCCAGAGCCAGCAATGAGGAGAAGAAGAAGGAGAAGGAGAAGGAGAAGAAGGAGTGTGTGTGTGTGTGTGTGTGTGTCGGGCTGGAGAGAAAAGCTTCATTAGGCTCAGAGAGGCAAAGCGATGGCACTATACCAAGGTCACTTCTAATTTAGACCACCTAATTGGCAAACATGGCTCCAAATGGCTATCATCTCACAGGGCTCAGAATTAATGAAGGCCGATTATTTTCATTACCTTCATCCGAGATGGGGAATGAGACCGGGTGGGAGATGGTGGGGAGGCGAGGGAGCAAAGAGAGCCAGCAGCTGAATGACAGAAGAGGGCTTTGGGGGGGGGGAAGGAAGAGGCCCCCACAGAAGCAGCCCCCAGCTTCAGCCAAGGAGCCGGGAAGGAAGGAAGGAAGGAAGGAAGAAAGGAAGGGAGGGAGGAGAAGAGCACGGACAGGGCGGACGGAGTGGGCCAGGACACTCGACTGGACAGGGCGGTGGCTGCTCCTCCAACAGGCTTAGGTCCTCAGCTGCAAACTGCCCATCAGGGCAAAAGCCTGGTGTTCACCAGCAATGGGGCTCTGGGGTCACCTTCGCCCATTGCCCGACCAGAGCTCAAGTGGGCCTGGAAAGCAGCAAAGCCCCCAGTCTGCAGTAAGGTGACCTCTTAGGGCTGCCGCTAATGGCAGGGGCAAGGGGAGCCATTCCACTTACAACCCAGTGGCATAATGCCCACCTGCCCACTCGGGGATTGCGGACAAGGCCAGGCCAGGCCAGGTCAGGTCAGGCAAGGGGCAAGGGCTGTGGGATACATGTCCGGCCGTGAGATGCCCAGTACGTGCAAGCGGCCACTGCTATGGTAACAGCCATATTGCACACCACCAAAAGGACCTCCTTCCTGTCCTGCCTTCTGAGAGGCAAGAGGTAGCCTCAGAGGGCCCCACTTGGGGACGGAGGCATGGCAAGAGCCCGAAGGGAACCCTACCCTCCAGCCGCTGCCTTTCCAAGGAGAGCACCCTCTCAGCAGCCGGGGTCCGAGGATTCAAACAGAAACCCAAGAGATCCCTGTGAAGCAGGAAGGACCTTCTTGCAATCATGAGCCCTGGAAACAAGACCCTCACTGACTCTGCAATGGAGTTGGGCGCCTGGCAGGACAATGGCTGGAAGCTGAGCAGGCTGTGTCCCAGTGGATGGTGCTGGGGTGGGTGCCGCTCTCCCCTTCCTACATTGTAGCAGACGCATCAGTGGCAGCAGCTGTGTCACCCTCTTCCTTCCTTCCTTCCTTCCTTCCTTCCTTCCTTCCTTCCTTCCTTCTTTCCTTCCTTCCAGGCCTGATGGTGAGTTCCCTGCCACACGACGAGGCAAAAGATGGCTTTCCAAAATGGGAGAGGCAACGGCTGTAGGGAGGGTGCTTCTAAACACAGCAGCTGCCCCGCTTTCCAGAGTGGTAGGCAGGCAGAAGGCGAGCCCCTTCCTGTCCTCTTTGGGGGGCATCTAGCTGGCCAGAGCCAGAGGCAGCAGTGGGCCTGGGGGATGGCTGCCTGGCCTACCAAGGACATGGCCTGGTTTACTTGCCCAGAGGGCTCCCACGTGATGGGCAGCTTTGGCCTTGCCTCCCTTCTTCCTGCCCTCCCTGTGTGGCTTCCCAAGGGCCAGCACTCCCGCCTCCCAGATGACCAGCAGAGGCCATAGCCTTCCTGTCCAGGTTTGGCCTACTGCCACATGAGCAGCGGTTGGCTTCTGCTTGCTTCCAGGGGAGTGCTTGGGATGTGGGCCATGAGCATCATCTCCAGCAGCGGCCATACATCCTCCCCACCGACCCCCTGGGCCGCTGAAGGCAGCCTAGGCTCTCACCGTTAAAACAAGCTTCTCGACACAGTCAGGGGACACGCTGTGCAGGTGGGTGAGGTGCAGCTGCAGGTGGATTTTGTTGCTGAGCATGTCCTGGCAGAGTGGGCACCGAAGCATGGGCTGGACCGAGTGCTGCGTCATGGCGTGCACCCTCAACCGGTTCACGTCGGTGTTGCAGTACTTGCAGTATGGGCACTGATACATCTGGAGGGCAAAGAGAGAGCGTGCATTGTGGTGGGGTGAAACGCACAGACGGTCGGACAGAGCCTTCCTCCAGCCCACCGCCCGTGTCTGCCCAGCTCCTCTTAGAAGAGGGTCCCCCTTTCAACCCTTAGGCAGCCTTGATGCAGCTTGACTGTGAGCGGCATCGAGGGCTCCGCCTGGCCGAAAAGCGGGAGATACATTTTGTAAAGGGGGAGGCAGACGTAGCCTTTGAGGAACAGCCGCTGGTCACCCCCAGCATCTCACCTGCTCCGGTTTTGTCTCGTCCAATGTTTTGGGCCATTTGGTGACAGGAGACTCAGAGCTCCTTGGAAATGGAACGCGTTTGGAAGATGCCGGGGCCTCCGTCAGCTCCTTCTCAGCCTGCGTAGCTTGTGCTGCAGAAAGGGCAAAAGACAACTACGTGAATGTGTATCTGAAGCAGACATTGGTTCTGGAATGGCTTGTGGGGAAGAAAGATATTCACAGCCTTGCTCCCATCCCACTCTGCTGAGCCCTCTCTGATCTGGCTTTGCTTTCCCTTGGCAATGCCATTGCACGGTCACACCTGCTTGGCTGGATAACATCAGGGTTAGGCCATGAGTGAGAGAGAAGGAGGGCCATCTGAGAAGGGAGAATGGAGTGGGAGCTTCAAATAAAGTGGGGCCGCAAGAAGTGGACTGAAAGAAGCCCAAACATGTAGGGGTTGTTGCCCTGCCTCTTGATCACTCCATCCACAAAGGGCAGTGCTCCTAAAAGGGAAGAGACTTATTTCACAAAGCACCATTGTGCCCCAGTTTATCCCAGTCCAAGAAACCATCTTCTCTCCCTGTAGCAGCAGCACATCCAGCCTGCAGCAGACTCTGGGGTCTACCGCTTCTGGAGGGTCAAACCAGAGGAGCAGACACAGTGCGCCTCTACTCTTGGGACAGCCCTGCCGGCTCAACCAAATCAGCCCCAAACTCTTTCCGGGGCTCATTCTGGGATGAGGCTGGGGCCCTTGAGTGCTACTGGGACCACTCTGGAGAAGGAACCCAGGTGGGGAACATGACCAAAAAATCCAGAAAGACTGGAGTTCAATCCAGAACATGGCAGCCCTCCAATCTCTCTCCCTCTCTCTGTGAAAGCTTTGCAAGGCACTTCTCCTCCTCCTGTACCCCATAGACCAGGGGTAGGCAACCTTTCCCCTTTAAGGGCCGAGGGACTTCAGCTCCCAGAATCCCAGGAGCTATTGGCCAACATGGGACTATTGGCCAACATGGCTGAGGCTTCTGGGAGCTGAAGTCCCTCGGCCCTTAAAGGGGAAAGGTTGCCTACCCCTGCCATAGACAATCAGACCTATCCAGCTCACTTTGCATCAGGACTCCTGCTGCAATTTCAAGATAGCGATAAAGGTGATCACTGATGCTAAGGGACAAGCATCTGTGGGTGCCCTCTCTCTGAAACACACACACACACACATACACGAATGCTTGACCAGAATGCCCCCCAACCCACAGACACCCAAGACAGGCTGAACAAATGGTAGAGCATGTTCCAGGAAGTTGGTACTCTTCCCAGAATGCCCACCACATGACCTCTGAACTATGTACCTTGGAACACATACATTTGCAGGGCATCTATTATTTAAAAACTACAAGGACAAGCCTATTACGCACAGCCCCGACAAATGCACACATTCAGGACAGTACTTTAATCTGTCTCGAATCGACTTCAAACCCATTTCACCCTTAATGGGAGTTATTCATTTTCACTTGAAAGGTAATATATGACAGCTGGATATTTAACATGATGGATCGGCTGCCGATTAACTAGGTGGTTTAACGCTCCTCGCTTGCTCCCACCCGCCCACCTCCGCTCACTCCCCCGAAAGATGCAAAGCAGGTTCAGAGAAGGAAGTCTGTTGGAAAAATTACAAAAGAGGGTGGGAAAATGAGCTCAGCCTGAGAAGGTGCCCTCTTCGGCCCTTCCGTCCATCTGTCCATCTGTCCTCTGCATGCAGACAGCAGACAGCCAGCTGGCCAGCAAGCCGCTAGTCCCCATCAACCATCCCAGGCATTTTGTCCCATTCCCCACAACCAGCCTAATAAAAAATAATAGTCATTATCCTGGAAGGGGGCAACAAACTCTTGAGTGGAAAGGGATGTCCAGAGGCACGCAGGACCGTGCTTTAGCAAGGCTTCAAGGGACACTGGGCCTTTCTCCCCAGAACCAGATTGGATCTGTTGCTTGGTAGGAACAGAGAGGAATGAGAGGAGAGGGTGATGGTGAAGGTGTGCATTTTGCCTGTGTTTTCAGTCTCCTTGGAGGAGGTACTCAGCTGCACAAGAGCCGGGATGGAGGCACAGGGAAGGGAGGCTCGTCGTGTCCCTTCTGGGGGTGCAATGAGGAAGAAAGCCATGGCAAAATCTCACCAATAAAAGCCAAACAAAAAACTCTTTTTGGGAGAGTGGGGCACAAAGATGAATAACTAACAACAGGCATCTTCTCCCTGCTGCCACTTCAGCCATGAGCATACCATTCTACACAACATCGGCAACTGATATTTGGAGAGGACTAGAGCCCGACCCGGTAGGTCAAAAGGGAGGTTGGGAAGACGTTTCCCTGAAGAGGGACAAAGACCTGGCCCCTAAGAGTCTCATTTGTGCTCTGTACCCTTCGTCCACCTCCAGGTCACTTTCCACCTCTTCCTTCAGAGCTCAGTGTGAGCAAAAACTTCCTCCCCAACAAGTCCTCCAAGGGTCTTTGGTTTCAAACACCAGTCGCCTTCCATCGATGGGCTGAAGCACTGAGGGGAAACTCAGACCGTCCAGTGGCTTCAGCGGTGGGGGGACGGGGGACGGGGGGCAGATCTACCTGGCCAGAGGTGGCTCCCCCTCCCCAGCCATCAGCTTCTTTTGCTCAAGCACCACTGACAGCCCCTTCATCTAAACTTCCATCTACTACCCAGAAGCATAATGGAGAAGCCAATTAAATGATTATTAATTCATGCTGCTTTCCGTAAGCTAGGGGTCTCATTTCTCTGCGTGCCGTAAACCAACTTGCCATCGGCCCAGAAATTTACAGCGGGACTCTGTGAAGTTGGCTCTCGCCAGGAAGCCCAAAACTCCAGCCCTCCGACGTGGGAGGTCCTTCTCTGCCCTCCAGGGGTCAAGCTGCTGGTCAGAAGGCTGGCAGCATGTGGCCCAACATCCATGACCCACTGGTGGGCAAAGCACGGGCCCTGGCTGGGCAACGGGTGGGCCTTTCCTGTGTACCCTCCCCTCTCCGTCTCTGCTTGAATCCTCCTTTTAACCAGGTTTTCCAGCCCCAAGAGCAGTCTGGACATTTTGCCCATTTTTGTTTGCCTCTTTGTGCCCTTGGTAAAGCAGTGACTTACTGCCGGGGGCAGAACAGAAGTGGTACCTTGAACAATGATGCCCCTAAATGCATTCAGTCTGTAAGAACTCATAGAACTTCATATTGATGAAGATTTTAGAAAATGTGGCTTCTTTTGGCCTAAAGTACAAAATGTGCTTTGTACTGACCACAGGGGATGTGCATTTTAACAGAGCAGGCACGGTGCAGACTACAGGCAGCCCCAAATGAGGGATTCAACACCCCGTGGGTCCCATTTCCCTCCGGCGTTCCTGCCCTGGCGGCACTGAGGACCCCCGGGGCTTCAGTTACCCCTTTTCTGGTCCGGGTCTCCCTTGCCTCCTGGCACCCCAGAGGAAAGGCTCAATGGAGGCTGGGCTGTATGGGGCAGCAGGAGGCCAGGGCAGGCAGAGAGCCATGTTGGGACACCGGGGCTGCTCTGGTTAGGGGTGTGCAGATCCCACCCCTTCCTACGCCTGTAATTAGAAATATAGTGGGCCTGTAGGAATTATTCATAAAGGGCAAGAGCTATGCAGCAGCCATTTATGTTAAACATGTCAAACCCAATTGCAATCATGCCTGCCAGCTCCCCACTCCATAAACACACTTTTCCGCAACAATTTCCCAGCCCTTGGCAGCCCATTAATACCTCCCTTAATAGCAGTCTGCCATGGGTGCAAATTACAGATGCTCTGCTGCACTGATTGCTGCATTAGGGGAGCCCCGCCAGCCTCTAAAAATGGGGAACGTTTAAAAGCTCTTTGATACAACCAGCTTTGTTCATCTGTGATCCTGTCCGACTGCAAAGCTCAAGGTGGTGAGTTCCAGTGCATCCAAACATACAAAATGCTTCAGCACCAAGCTGGCTTTTTAAAAAAATGGCTTGCTGATCTTGTGACTCAAAGTCATATCCAATTCGTAAATACTTTAACTTAATATTAAAAAAAATTCTACTCCTTCCCACCTCATGGAAAACAAGGGGATCCACACTGCAATCCCTATTTCTAATGGAGGAAGCATCGCTTCATAGCTCATAACATAGACATCACCAATCACCTTCACGCAAGACTGGTTTAAGAATTCCCTCTGGATTTTGCACTTTCTCACAAAATCCATTTGGCCAAAACCATTTTGGCTTAAAAAAACAAACAAACAGCACCCACAAACCTTAAGTTCACTTTACATGCCACTGGTTTCCTAGGCTGCTGCCAAACACAAAAAGCAGGGCAATTGGAGATTGTCTCAACTGAGCTCAGCCTCCGCTGCATCCGTGGGGAGGGTCAGGGGCCTCCTCCCCCTCACCTGTCCATTTGAGCTGGTCCTTGTCCAGTGTGCTCTCAGGGCCTTTCGCAGGCTCTTCGGGGTCTGCGGCTGCCTCACTGGGTCCTTCGCCATCTTCGATTAACTCCTCTGAAAGGTAAGAAGATGGCAAAGGTCAAAGGCAGGGAATGGACCAGCG
Organism: Phrynosoma blainvillii; assembly: GCA_026167975.1. Taxonomy (NCBI): domain Eukaryota; kingdom Metazoa; phylum Chordata; class Lepidosauria; order Squamata; family Phrynosomatidae; genus Phrynosoma; species Phrynosoma blainvillii. The sequence goes on along the minus strand of JANUYF010000007.1, from coordinate 31,562,094 downwards.
GGGGATGCTTTCGGGAAAGGCTGAATGTGAGGACCCTCCAGGAGTCTCTGAAGCAGCCCTGGAAGGGATCTGGTGGCCTTGCCATGAGTTGTTCAGAAGGTGGGGAACCAGGCATCCAAGGGCAGGAAGCCTTTTCCTCCTTCTTGGTTGCCTCCTTCTAGATGCTTGCAAGCAACTGGTGACTCTCTGCTCAGATTCTTCCTGGCAAGGAATATGCAACGGCACCTTCTCTTTCACCATCTGGAAGGCTGTGAGCCATGGAAGTGCCCATTCTCTTTTGGGCATCCTACCTTAGAACCAAACCAGGTACCAAGGCACCAACCTCACATTCCTTGCCAGGAAGCAAGGTGTGTTGCGTGTCGACTGGTCCGCTCAACACAATCAAGCCCAGCTCCGTTCCTCTAGTTGGAGCAGCCAATGGTCTCCCTCTTGGACTTCTGCCTGCATTTGGTGATCCTTGGAGGCAGGAGGCAGAGGCAGGTGATGCAGGACGCACATCTCTCTGGCGTGCCAAAAAGCAGGGAAGATACCTGTGGGCTCAACTCAAACACCCATTACCCACACTAACAGAGCTGGCTGGGATAAAGAATTCATTGGCACTTATTTCCCAAGAAAAGAGGAGGACTAATATTTCTGCCATGGTTGAGCGTGAGAGTGTTCAAAGCACCTTGTGTACATACGAGAGAGAGAGTACACAGAAAGAGCGAGTACACAGAAACTGCTCCAACAGCCCAAGGCTTTGGAATGAGCAAGGAAGGGGGTCTTCAAACTGGCCTTTAAAATAGTTTTCATGTTTACTGATTACTAATTTCAACAGATTATTGTTTAATCTGTTTCTAGTGGTGGTCAGCTGCCTTGAACACGATTTTTTAAGGCAAATCAGAATAAAAATGTTAATAAAATGCAACAAAAACAATTAGTCGGGCATTTTTGCTGAAGGTGAGGAGAAACTGCCCAGTGGTTTGAGCTGTTTGACAATGGAAGAGGCTGCCTTAGGCAGTCCTGGGTGTCCTGGGGGCGGTTAAGCCGAGCGGCCACCCGGCACTGCAGATCCTGCATGAGTCAGGGGGCTGGGCTGGATGACCTCCAAGGTATCTCCTTCTATGGCTGGGAAATCACATTCTGTGGCTGGGGGACAAAGCGCATGAAGGCAGAACTGAGGACCATGCAGTTGGTCAGGACAAAAGAGCTGTGGCCAGCTGTCCTCTCAGACGCTGCTCGGAGGTGACTCTCTAGGCCAGAAGGAAACCCGGACTCCTTCTGGGAGGCACCCCAAAAGGCCCTCTCGCTCTTCAAGCGGGGAGGTAGCTGTGACTACTGAAACCCTTTGGGGTCAGCTGGCTAGGAGGCCGCCTGAAGTCCCACTGACCACCTGGAGGCGTCGCTCTCTCCATGGCTGGACTGTGACTGGCCACAGCCTTCTGGGCTCCCCTCTGAAACATGTGGAAATAATATATGGCTTCCAGGAAACTGTCCGGTTCAGAGGAAGCAAAATAGGACATTTGTAAGCAGTTGCACCATCTGTCGTTATACCACCAACACTATCCACAATGGGGGAAAATAGCTCTTTAAAATGGATGGAAGGCAAGATTGACAGTAACCAGGAACATGCGACCCATGAATCCTGGAGTGGAGGTGGGAAGACCCTCCAGGTTTCATCCAAAAGGGCTATTCTGAGGCACGTTTCCCCCCCCCACCCTCCCCCCGGTCACTGCAGCTGGGCTACCCCCAACCTTTGTAGAACAAGACACACACACACACACACACACACACACACACAGGGGCTCAGACCAGAAACCACTTGGTGACCTCACATACACACTGGACGTGGTCTACGGCTGGGATGGGCAGCCTAGGAAATTCACAGAATGCTCTCCTTGCCCACTGAAAGTCCTTGAGAGAGAAGAGGTTCAACCCATGGTCACCCCAGGTGGAGCAAGCAGGGTGGCCAAACTCTCCCCCTGACCTTTCGGGGAGTGGGCAGCACTGGTCCAAGTTCAGCCAAGGAAGAAGTGCTCAGCTGCCCCCCCCCCTTGCTGTCCCATTATCCCTTAACAAAATGACAGCCCTCAAGCCAATTCCTCTCTAAAGGTTTTTTTTGGGGGGGGGGGAAGGATAGTACAAGGCGAGGGGAGGGGGCCAGAGGAGCGTGTTTCCCTCCCATAACCCCCCTAACCCTCCCCAAACTCCAGTAGACTCAAGAGTGGAGAAACATTAGCTGTCATGAACCACAATCAAATCAGGTTTGAAATATTTAGCAGTGGCTTGGAAAATGCGATGGTGCAGCTCTGACAGGCGAGATGGGCACAGACACCCATTTTCCATTATAATGGAAATATCCAGCCTGTTCTGAATATGTATAACCCAGAAAAATGTATTGATTTTTCATTCGGCATTAAAAAAACCTGAAATACCCTGCAGCTGTCAAAAGCCTTTTGTTAAAAGCTCATCTTCCTGGAATGGGGTTTACCAGAAACAAGTTTTAATTGTACACAGGCTGCTTCTTTGAAACACAGAGGGATCCTCCACCCTCAGCTGGATGGACGGCCAGACGGCCGGACGGCCTGGACCCTACTGTGACCTTCCCCCCCCCCCCCGCCCAAATGCCAGGGGCAGCTTCTTTTGGTGGGCAGCTTAGCCACAGTAAGCATCCCAGGAGAGAAAGCCAAAGGCCACCACAAGGAAACCTGGCTGGCCAGGCTGAGGGCAGGAGGAAAAGCCACAGGGGATGGGTGGGTTGCGGCCAGCCCAGAGGCCGGAGCATGAGCGCATATGTGTCCCTGCCCTAGAGAAGCCCTCCTTCCCAACTGGCTTCAAGCAGGAAGGTAGAAGATGCAGAAAATGCATGCAAAGCAGCAGAGCCAAAGCAGACCCCAAAGCAAAGGCTTCGCCTGCTCCCAGGAAACACCAAGCAGCCTGTCCAGCTCCAACCAGGATGGGAGCAGCCCTTCGGGCTGGACATGAAGCTCAGCCTTCTTCCCCGAACCCAGACCCAGAGAAGAAGAGGCAGCTGGGTCTGCACAGACCGCTTGGGAGCAGGGGCTCCGAGGGGGGGGGATCTTACCATGGGACCCCAGCCCTGCAAAGGTTGTCCCTGGGAGGAAACCCTCTTGGAGGTCTGCTTGCACACACTGACCAGGTACCTGGCTCAATCCTCTGAAAGGGATGGGCAGGAGGACCCCCAACAAGGAGCTCAGGACCTTGTAGGGCAAGCGATGGACACAGAGGGGTCTAATACCGGGGGAGGGGGTCCAACCCTCTCTTCAACAGGCAGCCAGCCCCCCGCCCTTTAAGTTCAATTCTACACAGTGCACAGGAGATATCATAGTTCTCTAACAGAACATCTTACAGCTTCATTTATATATCGCTTCATACCGGACTATGCAGTGTCTAAGCAGTTTACAACTGTAAGCTCATTGCCCCCAACAGCTGGGACTCATTTTAGCAACCTCAGAAGGATGCAGGCCTGAGTCTAGCAATTCTTCACAAGGCACATTTTGAGCAAGGAGAACTTTGTCTGGAAAACAATTTCCCAAATTCCAGAAAAAAGGAAAAGGAAATATTACATAAGATTACACACACACACACACACACACACACACACACACACACACATCTCCCAAATCTCCCATTGTTTCCATTACACAAATGGGAGAAAATAGTTGATTTTTAATCCCATGAGGAAACAGTGTTTGAAAAGTGGTGCACTGTATTTTATTGTGTATGTTTGCAATTATGTTTTAAATATATTTCAAACTGTTTCAACTATGGAATATGTTGTTTGTTTTTAACGTCTATAATAAAAACAGCTGAAAAAGTGGGAGGACAGGGGAGTGACTGGGACTGTCTCTGCCAATTCAGGGCAGTTGAAGGATAGGAGAAGACCTTCTGCTCTCCATGGATCCAGGAGGGACCTGGGCTATGAGTCTTGCTTCCATTATGGCCAGTGGCCGTTCATCTCCACAAAAGGCAGGCCCTCGCGTGAAATCATTCCATGCTGGGGTCGTCCTGAGCCTCCTGGCTACTCAAACAGGGGGGCCATGGCGACTATGGAGGGCTCCCCGCTTCAGCCGCTTCTGGGTCTGCAGCCAAGTACTGCTTCCTCCTTCTCCAACTGGACCTCTGAGTCCTTCGCAAAATGGCTTCTCCCAAGGGCGGCCTGATCCACTCCCTCCACAGCATGCCCAGGGGTGTCCTTTCTTCTTCTTCTTCTTCCTCCTCCTCCTCCTCTGACAGCCCTCCTGAAATCATTAGCGGCAGTGTGCGCAAACTAAGACAAAGTGAAGCATTTCCGCTGCAGCCAGCAGAGAGCCCTATTGATCCGATACACACTTGGTGCCTTCAAAGTTGTTTATGATCAATATGCAAATTGCTCATGGCATTGATTTAGTATTAATTTTCAATTAGGGAATCCACAAGGGGTCTTCCAGGGTCAATACCTAACAATGCAAAGGAAATGCTGCAATGAAGTTATCGGCCTTGGCGTTCAGAGGAACATCTACAGCTTTCCATGCATCCTTTTCCAGCGATAGCTAAGCCCCCGGGCCTTCTCCTAGTGACCCCAGAGCAGCCCCAGCAGCTCCCTTCACTCTTGAACCCAGAGCCATTGGCTGGGGCTGCTCCGCTGAGGTCTCTGTCTTGGGATGGTGCTTCAAGAGGGCTGCTCTGGGTGGGCTCTTCTTCCCCGAGGGCAGGAATGCCGGCAGAGCACAGTTCCCCCTTCTTGGGGCAGCTTCTCGACGCTCCGGAGCTCAGCCTTTCCCCCACGCAGATGCCACTTCTCTCCCTGCTTCATTGGCCCAAGCCCTGCGGTAGCTCCGCTTGCCAAAATGGGTAAAGACAAATGAGCCGAAGGGGAGTCCAGATAAGAGAATGAGGGTAGCAGCGTCACTCCAGTCTTGTGAACCCGACGAGCGTGTTGGTCAGGCTTCCCCTGGTTCAGGGGTCTGGGGTGCTCCTGGATCTAAGGCTGTGCCTGGGAAGCAGAAGTGGGGATGCCTGCCTTTCGCCGTCTCTCCAGGCAGAAAACTTGGAGGGTTTCTTCTAAATGTGCCAGTGGACCCTCAGGGCCAGGCCACTGCCACGTGCTCCAAGGAGGGAGGAGTGGACGCGGGGCAGCTCCCACTGACCCACAACCTTCAGCCGGCACAAAAGGTGGCAACCCAGCTCCCGGCGGCGTTAGCCAGGGCTACTCCTCGGCCTTGCCGTGGCCTCTCCCCTATTCAGGTGGCGCATGCAAACTTTTCGGACACAACCGAGACAGCCTTCTCCCTTATGTCCTACCCCACAGGCCACGGGCACGCAAAGGCTATGATGTAGAAGCTACACAACAGGGCAAGAGGGTCATTTCCCAACCTTGCCACGTGATTTTAAGTGCATTTCCCCTCATTGTTATCATAACTTGTTTCCTCTTTTGACGCCAAAGAATGGGGCAGCAAAGCAGAAACAGGATGAAAATGCCCGACTCTCTCTGGAGGGGTCGGAAGGGTCCGCTGCTATGGGCAGAGACACCAGGGAGGAGAGAAAAGCCGCCCAGGGCTTCCACGCTGCGTCCGCTACCTTGCCCAGACCACTGACCGCTGACCCTCCCGCTAGGAGCACAAAAAGGGCCTCTTGCGGTTGATGCCCTCCTCCCCACATGGCCTGCTGGCTGCCATTCACTGTGCTACCCAGGCTAATTGGTTCATGGATAACATTAATTACCATGTTGCTCATTAATGGATGAAATCCTCATTGGTTTCATTGATCAGCAGGACTTGTTAGCTGGCCTAACCAATGGCAGATGTAACAAGCTCTCTTATTGGCATATCAATTAATGTAATCAATTTTTGGCCAGCGGCTGCCATTCGCTTCTGTACTTGTTAGAAGCAGGACGGAGAGCCAGAGCAAAAAGGAATTTATTGGAAGGGTTTTTCTGGCTTCTGGGGCGGGTTTCCCTACAGTTTCCCTCTTTGCACTGTCTGTGGGTCCCTCAGCCAAAAGCCCTCCACTCCTCTGCACAATTTATCAGCCCACACATCCACAACACAAGTCTTGTCCTCCAAAGAAGCTGTAGAGTACCCTCCTGTGGATCAGACATCTTTCACGGAGGCAACCGTATATTCCCAATTTACTCACAGCCCCATCCAGGGCAACCTATGGCCTCCACCTGCCATTGCCAAAATGAGCTGCTTTAGCCTAGTGGGCATGATCGTTCTTTGACAGCGATTTGCCTTGGATGGCCTTGGAGGGCTGGGTCAGTCTCTGGACAAGTGCCTCCACCATTTCCCAGCTTTTATCCTCCAAAGAACCACTGCGTGAAGAATTCTTCTGTGCATGGAGATGCGATCCTGATATGTTTGTCCCATGAACGGCAGAAACAGACCCTACGAAAACACAGAAATCAGCCGTTGGTGCCAGAGGCCAAAGGACCGTCAAGAGGTCTCCTGCCTACCACCCATTAATAAGTGAAACCTTTTCAGGGCTAAACTTCACAGCTGAGAAGACTCCAGTCATTTCAGGTCAGCAAATAACATCACAAAAGTACTTTTAAACTAATTACTCATTTTCCAAATTGCTGCCCCTAACGAGCCTTCTTTCTGCCCAGAACTTATGCGAGAAAAAGCTACCTCTGGAGCGCAGTAATTACCACTTTCCCTTTCAAACTTCTAACTGGAGATCAATGCTGCATTTTAAGACTCATTGATTTACAATTAGCCTGGCTTTCCTGCTAAAGTGTTTTCAAGCAGAGTTTACTTTTATTTTATTCTGAAATCTCAGAGATCTGGTTCTTGGATTTCACATCCTCCTGAGAGACGTTCTGGAAACTCAAATAGGAAGAAGCGCATCAGGGAAAGGGAGGCGAGGAACAAGGGATGCGGGACATGTTGAGATCCAGGTGGGCAACGATGAAGCAGCCGAAAACCCCTTGGAAGGAGGAGCGCCAGGCAGGCCCATCCAAGAAGAGCGGCCGCAGACTCCTGGCAGAAGCAGGACAGATGCAAGGAACGCTCAGGGAGCTCTTTCCTTCTGCTCTTTAGCTGCATCCAGCAGAAGGATGCTTTCTCCATCTTTGCAACACAAAGCTTCTGTTAAAAATAGTGCAGAGGGTAAGGCCATGGGGGCCATGGCTCCTGCATTTGTACAACCCCAGATGGAGAAAAGAAGCAAGCAAAACAATTAAGAACTTCATCCTGATTGCTTGAAGCATTTTCTTTTCTGAGCGTAAAGAAGAAAGCCTCTCCTCCCTCCATCCGGAGTCCTCCTCTCCATACAGATGGGGGACCAGCTGAGATGTACAGATCCTGGCACTTGGTCGCTCTCCGTGGCATTTGCTACGTGGTGTAATTCTGTACACAGAAACAGCACAAAGTGGTACAACTCGCAAATCACACCACCCTCAGCGGCATGAAGGCAAGCAGGCAACCTGATACGCAGGCAAATCCACAACTGGCATCGCGTTCAGAGGCTCTTGGCATTCATTCATGTAAAGTTTTGTTTGCAGAGATGTGTCTGATGCCAGGCCAGCAGATGTCAGCAAAAGCTCCAGGGACGAACGAAGGAGGAGTGAGGAGGACCTGGCTGAACCCTGGGCCTCTCCATGGCTCCTGCCCTATACGTGTCACCTTGAAATCCAGGTATCTCACACACACACACACACACACACACACTCCCGACAGTCCAGATATACCTTTGAAAGATGTAAACAGCGAGTTTGAAATAAATCACAAACACAGAAAAGAAATCTGCAAAACATCTACCATGCGTATTTAATAAATTTATTCTGAATACAGAACCTGATCTCTTTGGCACAAAATATTCTGTCCCAATGCAAAAAATTAAAAGATATCTCTGCCGCTGTAATATAAACAAATCTCTCTCAGGGGAAGGGGAGGGGGGGCACACACGCGAAAACGTCTCTGCTTTAATGGCCACCCTGTCTTAGTGCAATGTTGTGCCTTAGCACCGCAAGCCCATGAATTATAGATTTCTGATAGTATACACTATCAGAAGTACTGCATTAAATTGTGTAGTTTGGTATTAACTGGACTGATGTATCCACTTAGCAGCCTTTGGCACTGCCATTGCCTGCTCCAGTGATCTCTTGGGGGGGGGGGGAGAAGACATTTTGCACACACACACACGCACGCACGCACCCACCAGCCCAAACCGGTCCATGAGCATCTGTGGCTAGATCTCAACCACTGAGAAAGCAGGAAAGGCTGCCCAATTACATCTTTTTTTGATTCAGCCCCATCAGAGACCTCTCTTGCGTCTAAAGCCGCTCGCCATGCCAGTCCGTTTGCCCCGTTGGTAGGAATCCCACATTCAAAGGAAAAGAAGAGCATCCATTGCCTTCTGCTCCAAAGGAGATGGAGTGATGCTACGAGAGGAGCAGCCGTTTGGGATCTGACTCATCCCCACGCCTTCTCCTCTCAGTCACCGACAGCCATTTTATCCCTTTGGCTTCCCTTTCCCCCCTTCAACAGGAAAATGGTCCTCTGTAGACCAGCAGCCACATGCATCCCCTAAAGCCAAATCTGAGGAGCATGGAAAGGGAGGCAGCCCCCCCAAGGACCCCTGGCTCCGAGCCACCGCGAGAACCTGCCACGACCCACAGCACTTAGGCTCCCTAGAGAGAAGGCAAGCCCATGCCCTGGGTGGGCAACCAGCCCCAAAGAGAAGGCTCACTTGGGGTCTGGTTGGGGGGCCTGCCCCACTGCCCCGGGAAGCCCCTGCGTGCCCCCTGCCCACTCCCCATCCCTCTCTGCCTCCCTTGCCATGGGACTGTGAAAGCCCTCGCTTGCCATGGTGTGTGTGTGTGTGTGTGTGTGTGTATGTGAAACAACAGCCCCCCACCCCCTGACCTCCAGCCCAAATGACCCAGTCAGGCCTAGAGAAGGCTCCGGCCCTTGCAGGGGTCTGTTCCGGGTGCAAGCCAAGGGCGGGGGGGGGGGGGGGGAGCAGGAATTTGCCCAGGTGAGGGCAGAAGAAGGCATCCCGCTTTGCCAGGCAGCGGCTGGGAGGGGGCAATGCCTTCCATAGCAATTAAGAACAGAGGCAATGCCTCTCCTGCAACCGGTTCCGAGATGAGAGAGTCAGAGCTAATTGTATGTCTTAGTTCATCTTTGACGAACAGAAGGGTTAATGCAAGAACCACTTCTTCGCAAGGGTAACTCAAGCGACACTGATGTGAATCAATGTTCCTTTTGTGAACGCATTACTTGGCAGAAACTGGCTTTCTGTATCCCCCTTAAACGAAGCCAGCAAAACAAAACAAAAAAAAAAGCAGGGGGGGGGGAATGTCCTTCAAACAAAGGGATGAGGTGAAAATAAAGAGAGACTCGCCTGCACTTTATTCTCTCTCATAGAAGCAAATGCATTTGGTGCTTTTTATACATTAATCAATCAATATCACTGACTGTACATCAGCAGTGCAGCCAAGTTATGAACGACCTTTCTGGCAAAGAGGACACTTTTAATGCTCACAAGACTGCTCAGAGCTTTGCAACTTTCTGAATTTATGCCTGCATGATTACTCTGCCGGGGCAGGAGCCCTGGAGCAGCCGGAGGACGGTCAGATTGGGATTTGCCAATTTGCAAAAGCCGGGAAGGAAGGAAGGAAGGAAGGAAGGAAGGAAGGAAGGAAGGAAGGAAAAAGAGAGGAGTCTCTCAAGAGGGGTGCGCAGGGGCACCCCAAGATCCCAGCCCCGACTCTGGGAGGGTCGGCACCTCTGGGCAGCGACCAAGTGCCCTGGCACCAGCCGCTCTTGGTCGGCCAGCCCCAGGCCTTTCCTCACAAAGAAGGACGGCTGAGACACAGGAATGGCTACTGAAAGCCCAGTACGGAGCAGAGCGGAGCGGAGCAGAGCGGAGCGGTCTTTGAAACCTCGCTGATTTGTCTCCACGGCTGCCTTTCAGACAACTGGCCGTCGGCGTGCAAACCTGCTCTTCCGTCATCGGTCACAATGCCATTTATGCAACCCACAGAGACTGCTCTTGGGATCTGCTAATATTATACCACAGGCCAAAACAAGAACAAAACAAAAAGAGAGGACAAAATTCAAACCAGAGCCATTTGTATGGAGATTATCTGGTCAGTCTTTAGACAAAAAGGCAATGCAGAAGGAACATTTTCAGTGTTGTTTCAAATAAAAAAATTTGACATTTCTAAAAGGTAGACAGAGTGTTCTTTGAGGTGTTCTTTAAAAAACACCAATACAGTGATGTGAGTTTCCAGAAATAAAATTCATCAGAACTTTCCCCTGAAAATATGACAGCATTCTAAATTGATGAGGATGGTTATATTCAGCAAACCCAAAATGTATATCCTGTTAATTTTAAATGCTGTATAAATATTTCAAACCAGTTTTTTCAATACCTAAAACAATTTAAATTGAAATATTTTGATTAGAAGTAAGTCAATAAAGTAAACTTGGCACATGTAGGGGCTAAGCTCTGATGAAACGGGCAAATCCTACTTCGGAGTAAGTATGCATGAGATTGGACTGACTGTCTCATAAAGAAATTCAAAGCTTTATGCGGCCGGGGGGGCGGGGGGGCGCGGGGGAGAGAATTTTGGCCTTGAAGCTGTTCAGCTGGGCTGCTACCTTATCCATTAATTCCATTTTATTTAACCATACCTTTGGTAAGCCATTTGATAAGAAAAATAGAGGAATAGAGTACTTCCCTGCCCCACGCCTTTGTGCCCTTGTACCCTCCAAGACAGCTTGACATGCTGGGGGCTTCTTCTTTCTCCCACTTGGATTCAGAAGGAGGGCTAGTCCTGTCCCAAGCCAGCCCCATTGCCCCCCCCCCCCCAAATGGAGCAGGTTTGGCTCCTCTTTTGCAGCCAAGGAGAAAGCCAGAGAGCCCACTGGAGGCTGGGAGGCCGCCTCTGAACACGCAGCATCCTCACAAAGGGACTACTGCCTCAATGCACATTGAAGGGGGAGCAGGAGAAGCTGAAGGGGACCCCTCCAGAGTACCCCCAATATTGCAGACCTGCCCCCCCCAACACACACATACACACACTGGGTCTGGGGAGCTCCTGGGAGGCCAAGGGGCCACTGAAGTGGAACAGAGCTGCCCTGCATGCCTGCCTGGGCTGGAATTAATGCTCTTCTCCTGCCACAAAGGCAGCCGCCAAGCCCTGCTTGGTTGGAGGGCACAGCGATGGGGCCGGGGACCCTTCCACACAATGGAGGCAGGGAGGAGCTGCCAGCCCCCACTTGGAAGTCCCGGTCCCAAGGGACGATGCCTCAGCCTCTCAGCGCCTCCCAGGCAGGGCAACTGGCATTCAAGGAAAAACCACTGCTGGTGCCACTGGTGCCACGCTGCACCGTCCTTGGGACCTGCTGATGCGTCTGCCTGCCCCCCCCCCCCCCCCCGGATGGAGAGATGGAGCATCAGCTACCAAGCATCCCAGGTGCAAATGAGGAGCATCGCCTCTTGCCCCCAGCATAACCAACCGCTTAGAGGAAGACCCAGGGAGAGGAGGGGGCCCTTGTGCATGCAAAGAAGGACCCTGCCGGAGTCCCATCCCTTGCCACTTCAAAGAGGACAGAGCAATCGTCAGGAGAGGCTGGGACACCAAGCAAAGCCTTCCTGCTCTTCTGTCCTCCATGCAAAGCTGCTGTCTTTCTTGGTCTAAGGTCAAAGGGCAGAGAAGAGCTTTCGGAGAGGAGGCAGAGCCACCAGAGACAAGCCGGTGGCCCTTTCCGGTCTGGTCCTATGCCAGGCTTGGGCCCCAGGAGCACTTGCAGCCAGGAGACCCAGATCCCAGCAGCCGGAGGAGGAGGAGGAGGAGGAGGAGGAGGAAGAATGTGTTTCCTGCCAAGAAGCAGCCAGCAGAGGGACCCCAAATCCCTGCCAAGAGTCCTGGAGGCTCAGCAGTTCCTCCTGGGCTTAGGAGGCAGCCCAAGAAGGAAAACATTCTGGAACAAGCCAGCAGCTGGAGGGAGCTCCCTCCCTTGTTGCTTAATGAAAGCCATGAACTGATGTTGCTGCTGCTGCTGCTGCTGCTGACGATGACAAGTGCCTGGTGGAGGGTTTATGAGATTCCCGCCACGTTTCAGAGCGGCTGCTGCTGCTGCGGCATGCCTTCCCTCTGCCTGCCACAATCCTGCTAACCACATCCTTCCCGCTGTCCTTAAAGCAAGGCTTTGGGAAGAGGGTGCTGGGGAGGTTTACGCGTCCTCCTCTCCAGCCCTCTCTTGCTTCTCCAAAGGCACAGCTGGAATGTCAACCAACAGGAAAGAAAAATGACCAGCTTTTCCCACCCCACTGAGACCTCTCCTGCCACTGGGGCTCTCTCTGACGCGAGCCAGGCACAGCTGCCCCCCTCGGCCCCGCTGCGGCCAGAGCCTGATGGAGTGACCAGTCCTAGCCAAGACAAGGGAAGACCCAGGCCTCCCTCCCTGGAGCATGAGGCAAGGCAGTGTTACCCCCCCCCCCACCCCCTGGGAGTTTCAGGCGGCAGGTCTGCTTCAAAGCCACCCCCAAGACAGAGACCCCATCGTCCCTCCTTCCTTTACTTAATACCCTGCCTTCCTCCTGGCACCCGGCCCAAGGCAGCTTACCACACAGACTAAAACAACATGCGACTAAAACCTTTTCAAATAAAAGCTTAAAAACCCTTAAATAAGCAATCTCATTAAAAACACTAATTTAAAACAAAGTAAAAAGATGAAATGACAACCCACCCCACTATAAGTCCCTTCTGCCACAACCAGTCAAGTGCCAAAGCAGAGTCTAAACTGAAAGGTCTTTGCCTACCAGCCGGAAAAGGGCAGGCGGTGCCTCCACAGGTGGTCTGGGCAGTGGTCTGGGCAATGCCAGGGCAACCCTGCCGCCCGCCACTCTTCTCCCTGCAAGCCTGCCCTGCCCTGGACCTCTTTCCAATGGAAGTCCCACATGGAGATCAGACACCCACCTCCCTCTTCTCCCCCAAGAAAGAAGATTTCGGGGTTAAAACAGGACACTGAGAAAAACGTGCCAAGTAAAGGTGAGCATAAAGAATCATGGAAATGGTGGAATGGAGGGGAAACTACCTCAAACAACGGTCTGCCTCCACAGAGTGAATGCCCCTCCAGACAGGGTCCATTCATGTGCCGGCTGAGCAGCTCCTTGAAGGTCCTGGTCTTCCTCTCAGGCTCCAGGAGCAGAAAGTGACCGCTCGGCCATCTCTGCTCTTCTGCTGCCATGCAAAGGGGCTTCTGGTCAGAAAAGCCAGGCCCTTCTTCACCTGCTGCACCTTGTTCCCTAGGATTCCCGAGGCTAAAGCGCACCGTTACTCCGGGGGAAGGGGAGGGAAGGGAAGGGATAGCCATGGAGGCAAGCCTTGAGTGAAGAATGGGAGAAGCCGGGATGGCAAGCCATCTGCGGGCGGAGAATCCCAAAATGGCCCGAGGCACGCTGTCCTGGGCTCACCAGGCAAAGGCAACATGGATCTCACACTCCGCTCTGGTCAGGGCAGGGCAGGCGAAGAGAAGTGATGGCTAAGAAGTGGACTGTGGTTCGTGAGGCCATACGTCTACCGCAAGCAAGGGCATCCCCACCTGCAGTAGAAGGAAGAAGCTGGCACCAGCCTCTTGGGGAAGAGAGCCCTGAAATGAAAGGGCAGGGGATGAGGGATGCTGCTGGGAGAGAGGGAAGGACACTTCCAAGTCGGGCAGTGCCCCGTGGCACATGTCCAGGAGGAAGGGCAAGAGCCGTTCAAGACCGGAGCCACCCCTGCAGAGCCACGCAACCTGCCTCAGGATCCATCCCTGGAGGAGCGACCGGGGGGGCTGCTTGCTTAGCTTGCTTTCTGCAGGCCCTGTCCGCTCAGACTCACCTCCAGCCCTTCTCAGAGAAACCTGCCCTCTCCAGCTGACCCTTCATCAGCCCTTCTCCTGCTCTGCAGCCCACCTTGACCTAAGCCTTTTCCTTCCAGACCAAGCAGTTGAATTGCACCAAGGGCAGAAGGGCTGAAAGCACCAGTCCAAAGACGAGGAGGGGAGAGTCCTTTCAAAAGAGGTCTATGCAGCTCTTCTTAATCGGGGGCATTTTCCAACCCCTGCTTTACTTTCCCCTCAGGCTGGTTGAACTGACTGGTTGTTTTTTTGGATTCAGAGACTCACTTCCTTCAGAAAGTGCTGGCCTTGGCAGTGCGTAGACAATTCTCAAAGGGGAAAGGCTGGGCACCCAGCCTCTTCCTCACCTCCTGCCTTTGACGGCAGCGCAGAGCTCCAGTCAGCAGGGCCTGAGGCTCCTCTTCCAGGCATCTGCACAAAGCTCATCTCCCTCTGCCAACTGGGTGAAACCAGGCAGTCTGCGATAAGCACGCTGTCTCTACCGACGCAGCTCCAGGGGCACCCGGGGGGCTGGTACGAGCTCCTCTCGGCCGGGGGAACTGTCCATGTGCAAAGCCAAGAATACGCCACAGTTCCACCAGGCTCTGCGGTCCTGGGGCAGGACTACATCTCCCAGCCAGTGCAGTGCAGAGCAGTGCAGTGCAGTAGTGGCAGCAATGAGGAGGCTTTGCCAAGTCCAGGTGCCAGCCCCACTTGCCAAGAAACTCGCCAGCTGACCTGGGGCCACTCTCTCTCAGCTAATCAAGGAGGAAAGGCAAGATGCAACTGGAACTAATAGTGAGTGGAGAGGAACCGTCATCTCCTGAAACGCACGCACACGCATGCACACGCAGCAGAGAGAAACCCCTCTGCAAGGAAAAAGAAGGGAGCCCCCCTCAGACCCCTGGACCACTCACCAGCATCGGGTGCCGGGCACTTCTGGATGGTGAAGATCTGGCCCAGGTCCTCCTCTTCCTCCGGGAGGCCCTTCTGCAGGCGCTGCAACTTCCGCAGGCTCTCGCTGCGCTGGTGTTTCATGGAGCGCACATGCTGGATGAGATTCAGCTTGGCCTTGGTGGAGTAGTTGCAGAGGACGCAGTGGTAGTAGCAGCTTTCGCCCTCGACGCCGCTCTCGTGATGCTGAAGGTGCTGCGGAGAACAGAGCAGAAGGTGAGGAACGAACGGGGCTTTGTGGGCAGAGCGCTCGCTCTCTCTCTTGCTTTGGGGCTCCCAAGGGCCGAGGCCAAGCCCTTCAAGGGGCCAAGAGGGGAAGCCACACGGCCCTCGCCTAAAGCCACTGGCATCGCGGGGAGCCCCTCCAGTGAATTGTAAAAGGAAACATGGAGACTTGCAGCAATGCTTTAAAGAAAACAACAAGCCATCTTCCAAGATACCACAGGACCCTGTTTTTACTGACTCCCCAGAGCTCTTATTTTGAACAATGTGTTGTGAAAGCAAATGTTCTCTCTCTCTCTCTCTCTCTGAATCAGCTAGGAAGACAATCCTGAAGGATAACCATGCCAGCCTGCAGCAATACACAAAAAGAGTATTTTGGCACATTAAAGGCTAAATGGTTGTGGCAGATGTTTACATCAAACTGAGTTCATTTCATGCACCTGGAGGAGAAGAAGGTTGTTTGCATGGACCTTGGTTTGGGAACTCTGGAATGCCAGCGGAAAAAGTGGCTGGAGTCAGCCGGCCCCTCAAACCATTCAACAGCATCCTGCTTGGTAAGGAACAGGTCCCTGGCCAGCAAATGCTAGTCCTCCAAGCTCTCTCTCTCTCTCTCTCTCACACACATGTTCTTGAATGTGGTGCAGAAAAGCTCGTTCAGAGAAGAAATATGCCATTCCCAGCTGGCACATTAGGAAGACACCATTCCACAAAGACTTTTCTCCCAGCTCATCTGGACAAAAAGTCCCATCAGGAAGAAATTCTTTTGAAGACTACTGGTTTCTAAGAAAAGCTAAGAAATGTCTGATGGGGCAAGCTGATTTGTTTCATAAATCTAGACTGGCATGACACCTCTGCCAGCCCTTGCCCAAGCCACCAACAGTAGGAAGCTTCTTACATCTGGTTCTTCACACATGAGTGCGAAACATTGATCGTGGCTAGGCAAAGCTTCACTTTTAAAGCCAAAACACACAAGCAGGCATATTCTGATAGAAACCTCTCCCAGGGCTTCTTCCAGGGAGTTAGTGGTTGCCTGGCCAGGACCACCATTGAGAGAAACCAGCTGCTCCAGAGAGTCCCGACATGGGAATGGAGGCGGACGGACTGTGCCCAGCTCACCCTCCTCAACTGCCACGTGCCTTTCGGAAGGGCCACTGGAAGAGCAAACGCTCTGCAACAAGCCCTTAGGGGTTCCCGAAATCTGAACTGAAATCGGAAGACCCTCGGAGAGGATGGCAGAGAGCGGCGTTCCAGATCAAGAGGAGAATTCCCAGTGAGTGTGTAAGGATGAGGCCATGTGGAAGAGGCGGAGGTGGGCCTGAGCTGGGGAAGTGGCCTTTCTCACACCAATGGCTGGCTGGTGGTGGTGCAAGTGGGCAGGCAGCCATGCTGCACAGTGGGTTGAGTGGGCAGGAGAAGTGACTAGCTAGGGACCAATGCCTGAGAAAGAGACAGAAAGAGAAGCTGGAGAAAAGGCCAGAGAGGAAAGGCCCTGGCCCCAGAAAGGAGGATCCAAGCAGATGCTGAAGAGGAGAAAGGGAGGAGAGAGGAGGCTGACCCAGAGAAGGCAGAAGGCAGGACAAAGAGGCACTGAGGCAAGAAGAGGCAGAAAAGAAGACAATGGATCAAAGCCAACTGCACAGCCCCTGAAATTTCCTCTCCAAGCAACTGAGGCGAGGTGGTCATCAGAGGAGAGCGAAGGCCTGGCTGTTTACCCTATGAGTGTTGCATTTTTACTGCCAATGAAGTGGAAAGGTGATTTCCCACCTGAAATGCTAAAATAACTGGAGAGGCGCACTCTCTCAGACCAAGAAGGCCCAGAAGTAAGCAAGGAGGATGAGGGAGGCAGGAGTGGAAATGCCAAGGAGGGCTGAAGAGCCCACAGGCTGCTGCTACCTCTGGAGCCAAGAGGCAGAAGGGATTGTCTCTGCCGTGATTCCCTGTGAACCGGTCATCCTAAGTGGGGTGGGTGAGGGAGGACGAAGGCCACAGAGTTCACGGAGATGGATCTCATACATCTAAATAGCTGGCTCTTTGGCGCAAGGGTTCCAGTTACTGTGGGAAAGGGCCTGCATGGGCATGGAGGCTCACAGGAAAGCCCTGACAAGCTCTGCAAAGGCATTAGGGTGACCACATGCATACACAACTGGTCACCTCCTCCTAACCAGTGAAAGATACAGCAAAACAGAAAAGTGCAAGGGAGTGGCCGTTTAAAATCTTACAATGTGGCTACCAGAGCTGTGGAAAAGAAATAATCTGTGCAGAAGAGCCCCTGGCCATGTAATGAGTGTGGTGCCACCAGGAAAACCCCTTAACGGGCAGATTTCTGAGTATCTATCCTCCCTCCATGGACTAGAAAGAGGCAACTGGAAGCAGGCTGGCCACCTCCGCTATGGGGTGGATGTGGGGGGTGAGAAGCAGCCTCCTTCGCGGGTGTCCCCTGCCTCCAGGCCAGCTCTGTTTCCAGTCAAGGCCACTCTCAGGAGGAGCTTGGCAGGCCTCCTTGGTCTCCGTCACGGGAAGCAGTTGTGGCAGAGGCTCAGAGCCAACAGAAAAGCCCCCCAGGAGGCCAATTCCACTCAAACAGGGCAGCCCCAGAGACCTCCAAAGGAGTAAAGTTCCCTAGCGGGACGCCAATACCCTCGAGGCACCAGATCCCATCTGATCTTGGAAGCTAAGCAGGGGCAGCCCTGGTTAGTACTTGGATGTGAGACTGCCAGCAAATCCCAGGTGCTGTAGGCTATATTTCAGAGGAAGGAATTGGCAAGACTACCTCTGAGCTTTCCTTGGCTAAGAAAACCCTACAAAAAATAAAATAAATAAATTATGGGGTCTCCATAAGTCAACGGGTGACTTGAAGGCACATACCCATACACAACGCCACTGGTAGAAACTGAATGTTGACTGAAGGGCATAATTAGGACGGCCAAAACCTTTCCTCCACAGCTGCACAGAGCCTAGCTGATGTAAGTACACATCACTTGTTGGCACTGATGTTCCAGGTGGCCTCAGATCCATTTCACAAAGCCTGGGCTCCATTCATACCTGGCCTAACATTTTGGGTCTCCCTGGAGCAGCTGGGGCCAACCATACACCCCAAAGGGCAGCTACAAGGCTACAAGGGCAGCCAAAAGGACCGCCATGGCTGCTACTGTGGGCACTTCTGATTCCTCCCCAAGAACTAGGAAGCAGGTCTCTTTTAGATCCACACTGAACAGCCTTCCTTCCTTGGCTTGCCCAGAGAGAGAAAGGGTTGGCCGGCCGGCCAGACATGGCTCCACCTTCGACAACTGACCGGCCATGGGTCCCTCTGGTCCCACGGGCTGCTCTGAATCGCTTTAAGATTTCTGTGAAAATATTTTAAAACAGCAAAAGACACCATCCACCCGGCAGGTGGGTTTCTGCTCCACCCTTGGAGCTCATTAAAAGCCAATATTGCTCAGCCTAAAGATGGAAAGCTCAGCATAGATTTTACTGAACGTTAAATCAGCCAGCAAGCACAGCCAGCAAACTCTGTGGCACTTTAACTTTAAATAATGCAATAATTATTGAATTTCCTTTTTATAACTGAAGTGCTGGAATGTAAACAATGGGGCTGTAATTGCAGGAAGGGGGGATCAATAGAGGCAATCGTTTTCAGCCATGTTAATTGTAAATACAATTGCTCCAAGATGTCAGGCTTGTTCCTCTCGCTCCCAGAATCACCCTAACGGATGACAGAGTCCAACTTTCCCATTACAGCTGTTCGTTCCTTTAAGAGGTTCTCAATCAGGTCTGATCAATCTGTCAAGATAATGCATGGAGTAAGTAAGACTCTTCCAAACACAAATGCCCAATCAATAGCCCCAACCAGCTTAATGAGGAGGGGCTAAAGCCCAGGGGGAGGCAAGAACCGGGCTTCAGCAGGCCGGCTAAACGGATCAGTCCTTAACGAGGGAGAGCCAAGCAGCCACCTCCCGGGGGACAGGGGCCGGCCGGAGGAGCCAGGGGACCAAAGGGGACAGCGGCCTGAGCAGCACGGCCATCCATCATGGGTCAGGGCCATGCCAAAAGGCAGGAGGCACTTGGGACCTCTCCGTCTGGTGACACAGCAACCATCCCTCAACGCAGGTGTGTGTGTGCGGGGTGTGTGGGTGTGTTTTTGTGTGTACAATGCCTGCCTGCATACAGCCTGCCCAGCCTCCTTCCTTGTGGGATGGAGCCAGGATCAAGCCCAGGAAAGGATCTATTGCATCTCCTTGGGCATACCTGGACCTCAACAGGAAAAGAGTCCTTGGATTTCTCACCTAAACTCCTCCTGAGCATCAAGATGTGGTCCTCTCTTCAGAAACTACCCATGCCCATGACCAGAGGCTGAGACAGAATAGGAGCGGCCTGCTTCCTAGAAAACCTGCCTCCTATAAAGCCAGCAAAGCACCCTGGATGGCACTCCCATCTCTTGCCACCTTAAGCGGGATCATGATCTATGAAGCCAAAGGCTTTGCTATAGTCTATAAAGCACAGGCTAATTTTCTACTGAAATTCTTTGGTACGCGCCAATATCCAATGCACATTTTCAATATGATCCCTAGTACCTCTTTGTTTCCTGAACCCAGCTTGGACATCTGGCATTCCTCTTTCCTTGTATTGTAAAAGTCTTTGTTGCAGACTTTTCAGCATCTCTTTGCTTGCACGGGAAATTAGTGCAATTAATTGGGGCGGTATGGAGGGTCAAACCGGTCATCTCTTCTCTGTGGTTCACTAATGGAATAATCCTCACCTACCATATCTAAATATTTTGACACAGTGCCACTTTGCTGGTCAGCGTGAAGGTACTTGAAGTCACACACGAGGATTTCTAGTCTGGATGCCCTCCCAACCGCCTTCCATGCCTGTGGCTGTGGGAAGAAATACAAGACCCAGGTAGTGACTTCCAAGGTGGGCAGGTGTTTATCTCAAGAGCACCACCAACACCACTGAGAACGGGGTCCTTTCAGAAAGACAGCAAGCAGAATCATAGCATCTTAGTGCTGGAAGGGGCCCCAGAGGCCACTGAGTCCAAACCCCTGCTTGGTGAAGGAACGGCTACTAAAGCGTCCCCAGAAGCAGGGAGATGTCCAGCTTCCCACAAGGAAGGAGGCCAGAGAAGGAGATCCCATCACTTTGTTAGGCAACTGGCTCCATTGCCAAACTGCTCTCACTGCCAGGCAGTTCCTCCTAATTTTCTGTGGGTTTTCTGGACTAATACATTCAATGTGAGGTTTCCTTATAAAGGGCTTATTAAGTGAAACAGTGGTCTATCTTGCCTTTATCTCTATCCCATTAGCTCGCTTTAAAAAATTCCAAGCCACTTTTTTGTTATCTCTGTCCTGCCATTTGCAAATAAAACAAACGGCCAGAGCTTGTGGGGTGGGGGAGATAGGGCACAGGACCCCCCAGCTCTGTTCTGGGGGCTGGGAGCAGGGATCCATCCAGTTTCCTTCCAAAGCTTGTTGCTGTTCAAGCATGCCTTAAGCCTTGGCATGGAAAGCTTCACCAGCCCCCATCTGCTTCAAACGTTGCCCATTACACAAACAGACGTCGCCTTGCCGGAACCTTGCAAAACTCTGCCGAGATGCCTTCTGGTAAGAAGTAAGTGGCACGGGCTAATTATAGATGATGAGAACAAGCTTGCCTTTATAGCAATTTGGCCGTTTGTGCTTGAAGAGGAAGGTGAGGTGTGGATCTGCGTATGTTTCCTCCCTCAACAAGGAAGGGAGCCCTTCTCCTGGCCTCTGCCACTTTCTCTGTCCTCTGGTGATGGAGGATGGTTTTGTTGGTTTTACTACTGCCTTTTAATGATTTTAAATTATTTTAAGTCTACAGTTCATTGTGAGAAGTCAGAGAGCAACACCTGCACATAAGAGACCGTTATCTTGGTTTTAGGAAACCGTCCTGCCTGATGTTCTGGCAGCAAATAATATTTGGGAAGGTCAGGGAAGCATAAGTGTAGTTTGCTTTAGTCTGTTTTTATTGTGTGCCTTCAAATTGTTTTTGACTATGGCAACCCTAAGGCCCTATCACTGTGTTTTCTTGGTGAGATTTGTTCAGGGTGGGTTTGCTCTTGCCTGCTCTTGAGGTTGAGAGAATGTGACTTGCCCAAGGCCACCCAGTGGGTTTCCATGACTGAATGGGGATTTGAATCCTGCTCTCCTGAGTCGTAGTACGATGCTCAAACCATGACACCACGCTGCATGTCTTCGGTACCATAACAAAGAAGATCCAGATAATAGTTATCAATGGGGGGTGGGGGTGGGCTATGCCTTTAATAAGTAAAATCAATAAATAAAGCAGAGGCTTCCTTGATCACACTCCAGCATAAAAGAGCTTCAGCAGAGATCTGTGGCCGGGGCCAAGCAGTGCGATCTCCTTGGCTCCTGAGAACTAACAGGTGAACCTGAATGGAAGACGAGTCACAGACACGGTCAGCTACACTAAAGAAGAAATGGAAGGAAGCAGACGCCCAAACTGGGCTTCCCTTAGCCATCTGAACTGAGATGCGAGTCTAAGAGCTCAGTGGCAAGGCACACGCTTTCCTCCGGAAAGGCCCAAGTTCAGCCTCCTGAACGGAGAGCGTGGAATGGTCTGATTTGAGGCAGGTCCTGCTGACCCCACATCTAACACCAGCCTCCAAAGGGCTCTATGGTTGTTATCGCACCAGGATCAGATGCAATGCACCTGACCCCAAAGACCAGGCTGCTGGAGAACAAAAAGACGGCCCCCGGGAGCCCCCATGGGAAACAGGATGCTAGACTTTGTTTGTACCCAGTTTGTACCCTAAAGTGAAAATAATACTGGCTCTCCTCTTTCCTGGTGTGGAGAGTCCAGACTGGGCTGCAGAAAGAGGAGTGGGTGTCTCTCTGCTGAGAGCATCATGGCCAGAGAAAAACGCAGGAACCTTCTGTCCAAGCAACCTGCTGATTAGCCCCTGTCCAGCCTGCAGGGCAACATGTACCCCACATGCTGCGGCCATCCTGATGGGCCCCCAGCTGCCTCCCTGCCCCAACGTTGTGGGTCTTTAGGACCCCCCAGCAAAAAAAGGCCTCTGTTTGGGTGCCATTTTAAGGAGCCTCTGGAAGCGCTAATCTTCCTGCAAACAAAGGGCCAACTCCCCACCAACTTTGTTCAGAGGTATATCATGGGACGGGGGTTACCGCTACGCTCATCACCAGCCACCCTGGGTCTTCTGGAGCAGCCTCATGAGCAGCACCATGGGACCTCCGCCAAGCCTCCAAACCTCCCCGTGTCACATGCGGAGCCGCCGCAAGTGCTTCCCAGGCCAGGCGCTGCGAGGAAAGCCTCCGCCTGCTCCCCACCCAGCACCCCAAGGCTAACCACAAGCCTTTCAAAGGCTCATGTATTTACAGACGGAGGCATGTCGACATCAAAGGGGATCACACATGACATAATTCACATTAAATGCAAGCAGGCGGACAATTTATAGCGTCAATTCACAGAAGGTGGAGAGAGCTCAGGCTTGGTAATTATTTAATTCCTGCTTAAACCAACAGCAGCTTTGCCTTCAGGAGTACTGAAACAGGCAGGACTCGGAGGAGGAAGAGGACGTGGCGGTGGCGGTGGCGGCGGCGGCGGCGGCGGCTGTGCTGGCAGCCAGCTGATGCCAAGGCCTGGCACACATCCAGGGCTTAGATAACAGACAGCGGGACTATTTATAGGCACTTCACACCAGAACGCTGGACAGAGGAGGAGGGGGCGTCCCTTCCACCTGCACTCCGTTGCCATTCAAGGAAAAGGAGGCTGAGCAGTGGGAGCAGGGCCACGGGGAAGCCACGGAGCAGAGGGGGACGTGGAAGGGACCACCACGCTGGGCCCCTGGCTCTGGCGCAGCAAAATCACCTCCAAGGCAAAGACCCACAATACGGAGCCAGGAACGCCTCCTACGGAGCTCTCCCAAACTCTTCAACACACCTGGACGCTCAAGAAGTGAAGGCGGAGACCCAAAACCTTCCAGCCTCACAAACGCTTTGCCCCACGACTGACAGGGGGGCATGCAGACATCAGCCCAAAGCCCCTCCGGAGGGGAGCTAAGGCTTCTGAGATGCCCAGGGCAGCGGCATCTGTGCCAGCGGAGGACCCTCGACACCAACTCTGGAGGTGGATAAATGGCAACACCTCATCCGCTCTTCTACCTCATTAACTGAAACACATTAAAACAAGGGGGCACTGGGAGTCGAAATGAGACTGTTAAACCAAGCTGATATAATCCTCATCAGCTGTGTGCAACCAGGCCACATCAATTATGCTGAATCAAATGCAGCAGCAGCTGATTTACGGAAGGCACCGAGACCCCAAGCAGCCCTCCTGTGCCTGGGGCCATATCTCTCCTTCCTAGCGCCTGCCAAGCCCCTCTCTCCAGCAATCCTGCCTAGGCCCTCCATGGATTTTACCTTTCCTCCCATGATTTCCATGAGACAAGAGAGTTCTGGCAGAACCCACAGCTCTCAGCCTTTGGGCAGAAGCTGCCTCTAGACACGGCATTCCCACAAGAATAAAAACATGAACAGAATGGAGACTGCAGTCAAGGAATTAGGAGAAGACTAAGACTGGGAAGGACAGTTATAGAAGAACTGGACAAGGTCCTAAAGAGCAAAGGTATAACTCTGAACACAAAAGTGAGGATCCTCTAAGCCATTGTATTCCTCACCTCACCATGTACGGACGGATATGAGAGCTGGACTCTGAAGAAAATGACAGAAAGAGAATCTACTCCTTGAGATGTGGTGCTGGAGAAAAGTGCTGAGGACCCCACGGATGGCCAAAAAGACAAAGAAATAGGTCCTAAACAGATCAAGCCCAAACTCTCCCTGGAGACCAGGATCACTAAACTGGGCTGTTGTACTTGGTCACACTATGAGAGAACATGACTCATTAGAAGACTTGAAGTTAGGAGTGCAGAGGGCAGTAGTAGAAAGAGAGGAAGACAGCATGCATGCCAGATGCTTAGACTTGATCAAGGAAGCCATGGGCCTGAGCAGTGGAGGACAAGGTTTCTTGGAGATGTCTCATCCACAGGGTCACCATGAGTCAAGCTTGACTTGACGACAGTTAACAACAACAACAACAACAACAACAACAACAACAACAACCTTTGAGCCCAATACAAAACATGCTAGTTTTGACCTTAAAAACCCCAACCAGCCGAGAGCAGGAAACCTGAAGAAGCACTTGCTTGCTCTAATATAAGCTTACCCAAACTCTTCCCTTCTGTAGCTGAAGTGTTCCTCTGTGAGCTAAAGAAATCAGCTTTAAATAACTAAGACTATTACATCAAATCTGGAACAGCATCAGCATCTCCAGGGAACTAGACCGTGGTCAGCTCCAATCTGAAAACTGGGACCAGCCTGCATGGTGAGATTGGGAGGTCGATGAATGAGTTGGTACATTTCAAGATGGAACAAGGGATAAGGAAGGAGTCTGAAGCCGAGTGTGAGAAAAAGGCACCTGGGGAGATGGAATACTGCTCCACTTCCCCTCTTTTGGAGCATGAAGCCATGGTCTGGACCCGGTGGCAAAGGTAGGTGACAGGCTCAGAACCGGGGACCTGTCGGGCTCTTTGAAGTACCAGCCTAGGAGACAGGGAGGTGGATGATGGGTGCAGAATTGAAACCAGGGCACCAAAGACTGGAGAACGTCCAGGACAGTGCCAAGACTGATGATGGGAATTGAAGCTGAGTTGGGCTTGCCTGTTGAGGAGGACATGAGAGCAGATTTCGACTCCTACTTTGGTCTTGCTGAAACCTGAATCAAAACAGAGGATGCATCTCTTGTGCTCAGGAAGCATTGACATCTTTGGAAGCTGAGCCATCTGTACCATTCATCTAGGGTTTACTGGCAATGGAGAAAAGACAACTGCTTGAAAATCAAAGGACTTGCTGCTGGAAGGGACTAAAAATGCTGACCCCAGAATCAAAGAAGGGTTCAATATCAACATCAGATCTAAAGACTATGTGGTTGGGGCTGCCTGTTTCAGTGGTGGTCTAGAGTAGACATTGACACAGAGGCCAGCATTTGGTGGCTAATTCAATTACTATGTTGGCATTCTCCCACTGGAGAAAAGCCAAGGATACTCATTTTAGTTTTGGGGAAGGGAAACCACACAGACAGCAGTGGACTCTCTGAAGAGAGAGGGCAATACAGAAAAAAGGAAAGCCAGCTTCTCAGCAACCCAAGGCTGGCTTCTGGAAAACCAGGTCAGCAGTAAGACAGCTCAAGTGAGGAACATGTACAGAGAGCTCTAATGTCGCTATAGTGCCTGCTCTCCCTGCTGTAAAGCTCCAGATGGGCAACTTAATGGAAGGCACGAGGGAGCGTCAAGCGATTGCTCTCTTCTGCCCAAATGAAGGCATCCAACCATGAGTGTAGAAAAGGAAGAAGCGTGTTGTGCCAGAAGAGCCACCACCATCTCACATGCAGTCTCAGCATTCAACAGGCAGCAAGAAGTGGAGCTTTGGATTCCAGGTCAGGTTGCAAGTTTTGTAATCACACAGCCAGGAAACTAACACAATGTCCTGTACACATGCCACCTCCAAAAACCACTCTGGTAAATGACACAGGGGCTTTTTCTGAGAGATATGAGCTGCATAGCCTCAGGACGTTTCAAGAATAAATTAGCAAACCACTCAGGAAGCCAAAGAACAGGAAGATCAGGAAGCCCTTGGCTTCATACCATCCTTATGTGCAACATGAGGAGTGTCCATCTAAGGCCGCACCAATGCGGCATGGCATGGCATGGCAAGCTCCAGCATCCCTTGAACTCCAGCAACTAACAGGTTGCAGAGCAAGAATCAAAAGAGTTCACTCCTTAACTGTGATTTAACTGTGATTTAATGACACAGGAGCCTTACATACATTTCTGAATTACTCAGATAGTTTGGGAGATTAGCTAGGCGGGCCTTTCTTTCTTTCTTTCTTTCTTTCTTCCTTCTACCAGGCAAGCACAGTTCAGTCTTGCGTTTCTGTACCTTTCTTCATCCAGACTCTCCGAAGCACCTGCCTGACCCCTGTGCCTACTCGGCCACCAAGGAACGATGCGGGTGGCATTTGCAGGGCTCTTGTCAGTGCCATGGGGCACTCTCGGGAGCGCTGGGGCCCACAAGGCCACCTCCACAATCAGGGACATCTTCAGGGTCTCTCTGTGTGGCTGCTGGACAGTCCCTCTCACACGCGTCTGGCACCTGGCACCAGACTCCTCAATGCACAGAAGCCAAGGAATTGCAACTTGAGGGGGGAATGGCAAAAAGGCAGAGCGAGGAGGATTGCAAGCCTGATAAGCCTCACGCTCTCTCACCCAGGCAGCATCTGGAGAGGATTTTCTCCAACAGAGAGGCAAGAACTCGATTACATCCAGTTAACTGCACTCTAAACTGATTATGCATGTGCCAGGCTAATGGATTATATTAGCAAGAGAAAAAACAACATCCCACCAATACACCATGCAAGGTCTTGAGAGAAGAGAAGCAGCTCCTGGACGGCGGCTCTCTGGCTCCCAGAAACTCAGAGGCCTGAGCACAGAGGAAAGGGAAAGAAGGGAAAGGGAGGGAATCCGGCTGCCCCCCAACTCCTCGGTTCGTACAGGTGTTCAGTCAACATAGGCCTCTGCTTCCAGCAATCAGAGCCTATAGAAAAGTTGGACTACTGCCCAGTGCAAGGCCAAGCGGAGGGAGCTAAGCCTGCAAGCTGGGCATTTTGGCTATCACTTTAATGGAACAAGGGGCTTGCTTTCAGACTTCCCTCCCCTTTGCTTAGGGGCACGCAGGGTGAGGTGGTGCTTTATATATGTGGAGATGGCATTTTATATCGGGAGGAGGGATGGGGCAGTTCTCAACAGGCAAGTGATGAACACGGCAGAAGCAGTAGCAGCCGCTTACTGGAAGACCACATTGCGTTGGGCCACAGAAACAGTTCAGCCCGGGTCTGCTGGCCCCGCTGGACACAGGCAAGAGGTCCACCAGGACCAGCTTTTGCAGCAGTGACTGGCCAAGTTCACCTCCAGGACCAGGGCCTGTTTCACTAGCCAGATGACCGCACTGAGAGGACTTGGGAGTCTCATCAGCACATGTGGAAGCAAAGCTGTGCTAGACCAGACACGTGGCAAGGGTTTATTCTCTTCTGCTGAACCTCAACAGCTGGTACCCAGCCATGGGCACCAGAGCAGCCCAACCGACACAGATATCAAAGGGACCAAAAGCACACCTGTCACCAATGTCTGTAAGCAGTATCCGGAGGACAATTTGCTTCAGGAACAGGAGGAGGAGGAGGGGTGGAGGAAAGTAAACATGTACAATGGAAAACTGAAGAAAACAGACGCTGAAAGCAAGACAGACAACATATGTAAGTGAGTGGAAGGTACATGAAGTGAAGCTGCTTAGATTTATGGCAATTTGTATCTGATTGTTCATACTAAAGCCATTATGGGATGATTAGAGAAAAAGGTGAAGCTTTAAAAGTCCAGGGAAAATCAATAGAAACGTCTGGAGCAATTCTGCCATGCAAGTGAAAGGACTATTTACTGTATGCAGAGCTTCTTGTTCCCAGCCGACACAGATGCAGTCAAGGGGGGGGGGAAGGGGGGAGCAGGAATTTGCAGACAGAAGGAAGCGGTCAGAGAAAGAAGCTCTCAGGGTCTGCAGAGGAGGCGGATTACCCATTTGCCATCAGGGCCCCAAAGCGCATGGACAGCCAAATGCCCACTCTTTGCATCCCCACAGACCAGAGTTACACAGCAGCACACATATGGCGGAGGAATGACAGGTGCAAGGCATGAAGGGCTCTGCTCCTTGGACAAAGAAAGGGTCCTGCGGGAAGATACAGGCGCCCGCTCTGGGCCAGCACAATGCTGTTTGCCCAGGAAGCCCAGCAGGACATGAGCATCCTCCGGCCCCAACAAGGACAACCCTTCCCTCTCACTGGGGAGCTGCTCCAAAACTGCAAGCTGCTCCAGCCTTGACCGTTGGGCTGCCCTCTTTCACACCTCTTCCAACTCTACAATAACTTTTT
The DNA here is from genome assembly GCA_026167975.1 of Phrynosoma blainvillii. NCBI lineage: Eukaryota > Metazoa > Chordata > Lepidosauria > Squamata > Phrynosomatidae > Phrynosoma > Phrynosoma blainvillii. The sequence goes on along the minus strand of JANUYF010000007.1, from coordinate 31,534,072 downwards.
ACAGCAGTCAGAACTGTGTGTGATTGCACCATACATTTATAAAAGTGCAGTGTGAGATTGGGAGTTTCGTTTTCTGTTCCTTTCCTAATGGTGTCCATAGCAGATCTCTCCACACTTTCACTGAGTGATCTATCAGACTGCCAAGATCACTTTCTTTCTCAGCCATCATCAGCTCAGACCCCAGAAGCAGAAATGTGAAGCTGAGGCATTTCACCTCGATGTGGGTTCCTCTATGCCTGCTTACCCCAAATCCTTGTTGTTGCTATTTTTGTGCCCATTCCCCAATCTGGAGTGCTCCTTTTGGGACCTTCTGTTTTTGTTCTAGCCACCTTAAATATTTCAGGGTTGTGAGCAAACCTGGCTACTCCATTGCTCACCCCAAACTCCAGGCCAAATATGAGCAAATTACAAAGTTCTGGACCCAGGAGAGATAGATTCCTGCAGGATTCCACGGCTGACACCTCGCCCTGAAAGAAATGGCCATTTATTCCTAGTTTCTCATTTCAAATCACCAACCACGAATCACCACCCTATAGTCATTTATATCCTGCCTTTCCTCCAACACTGGGACTCAAAGTGGCTTGCAAAAATTAAACAACTTTATCAGAGGACCTCTCTTCCGGTCCCAGGACTTCTGAGTTTGCTCAGGCCTCTTGGCAAGGGACAAGGGCATCCTAGAAAGGGCCAGGTCTCCTTGCTCATTCCCCTCCATGTTTCCTGAAGCCAAGTGACCCAAGACAGTCAGCCAGTCCCTACAGAAAGCATGGCTACTTTGCATGGCCCTGCTCTGGATCATCTCAAACGGAGAACACACAGGGTGGCCACAAAGGAGGACAAGGGACAGGAAAATGTAGGATGTTCAAGAAAAATGTAAGACATTACAAAATAAAAGCTAGAAACACTTAGTCATTTTCAAAATGGAAGACATATTGGGATTCCTCCTGGACAGAAGGTTGAAATGTGGGACATGTCCTGGAAAAAGAGGACACCTGGTCACCTTGAGAACACAGGGACAAAGGAGCCATGTCACAGCCCAGAGAGGAAGAGGGAGCCCACCCGTCTTCCTGGGAATCCCACCCAACCTCTCCTTCCTACCTGCGGTCCTTCCTCATGGAAGGGATGCCATTGCAGGCTGGAACAGGAAGCAGCCATCTTTAACCCCTTTCCAACATCAACAAAGCAAAAATCAGATGGAGAGGAGCAGCACAGTAGTAGTTGGTGGGCTGCAGACCTTAGAATTAACTTGTTGATTAATTCATTATTACTTCATTAATTTTCTAGTGTTTCACCTTATTTTTGAGATTTCACAATTAACCCTGATGTTAAAAACAGACTTTAGTGCATGAGGCAGGGTTGCATTAATTGCCTCCTGCAGGCATCCAGTCCCAGAATCTCCTCTGGCAAAGCTGCTCTGCCACGGGCCCTGCTGGCGTCCGTTCATTCGTCCGTCCGTCCGTCCATTCATTCGTTCGGGGAAAGGGCCACCCCGCCACCCCACAGCTCCAGCATGGGACAAAGGCGGCCTCCCTTACTTACCTTGTAGAGCTTCAGGCTGGCCTCGTGCCTGGAGTTGACGGTGTGCAGCCGCAGCTTCTCCAGGCTGTTGGTGTAATAGTCGCAGGCGTTGCACTTCAGGTGCACCGGGTTCCCGATGGCCACGCACTTGAGCCTCCATTCGTTGGCCTTGCCCCCCTCCTTGATGTGTGCGACCAGCTGGAACTTCTGCACATGCTTGTCCGTCTTGCAGTGGAGCTGGAAGTTGGCCTTGAGCTGCGTGTTGTAGCGGCACAACCTGCACTGGAAAGAGTCCCCCATGACGGCCTTCCACTCGTCCTCGGGCAGGCTGCGCTCCATGTTCATGTGCAGCCCCAGCAGGTCCAAATTGTCCGTGGTGAACTTGTTGCACACCGCACACTGGAAAAGCTTCAGCGAGGGGTCGTTGGTCTGCGTGAAGGTCTCCCCCAGGTTCATGAGCTCCTCGGACACCAGCTGCCCACCCCCAAGCCGCATGTCCAGAGGGATCTCTCCACCCACTGCACAGAAAAAGAAGACAGGCGGTCAGAAGAGCTCTGCGGAAGCAAATCCGGGCAGAAGAAGGTGGCCTCTCCGCGGCGCTTCGGGACCAGCGAGGCGCCTTGGAGAGTCTGGGCCAAATGTGCTCCCAGGGGACTTCGAGGGGCAAAGGAAGGCTTGGGCCACAAAGATAGCCCCCAGCCCCCATTTTGCTCCAAGGCCTGAAATGGAAACACAGAAAATCTGGAGAAGAACTGAAAAGACATGCTTAGGGCACATTTTCCCTCTCCACCCAACAAGCAAAACAGGCTACTTTTAAAAGAACACAGTTCTCAAATGTTATTCCCAGGTCATACCGTCAGGCTTGGATCCAAGAAAGTAACATGAACGATAAACACCAGATTACTAAACAAAAAATGTTCTCAGCACAACATTGGAAAAGTGTTTTCAAAAGTACTGCAAAGATATCAAAAATATCCTCAAGTATTGACTTTAATCTTGAAGTCCCATCAAGGATATTACAACCAAACAAGAGCCATGGCCATCGTACCAGGCACTCTCCAGCTTTCTTCCTTCTGGCCTCAGACTACTCCTTTTGCGATATCAAGTTAAATTAAAGTGACAAAATACCTGAACACACACACACACACACACACCAAGGACGAAGGTCCCCAAAAGCTTGCTTGAATTCACACGTTCCTTGTGCTTTTAGAAAACCATGAAGCTCAAAGAGAAAGTTTGGGAACAGAAGCAATTGATCTTTTAGACGGTCACTCTGGTTAAGATGAACAAGCCAAGTTACGGCAGTACTTCTCAAGAATATATTCACTTAGACAAAGTGGGACATAAATTTAGTAAGCACAAAGGCGTTAATTCTGCCTGCTGTTACGTCTGCACTTGCAATGTGTTGCTACTAAGCCTTGTGTTCAGAGGAGAAACCCTCGCCACGTTCAATGGCAGTTTCCCCTCACAGAACTGAGGACAGGACCATCTACCCTGCCATGATAGTTCAGGGATTTTATAAAAACGAGCTAAACATCCAGAGTTACCGTTATTCCTCAATTACATTAAAGGCCTATTACTTTCTCAAGACTGGTACACATTTTTAGTATGCCTGTTTGACCACACTATGTTCTATATACCATTTCTAAGCACAGTTAATACAATTTTCCTTCTGTTTACTGCAACATTAATGGTTTCTATTTCCAGCTTTCTCTCATTCCTGTTCTCTCACTTTGCAAAATGTGTGATCCATTTAGTACATTACAAATAAGCAGTTTGCTGTTCCACCTCTGACCTCGTGCATATTTATAATTTTTGTCAGAATAAAAATCAAGACATTTAGACTTTTACATTTAATATACTGTACCAAGCAACCATTTTATGCACTCCATTATAAATAAAGTTGGAAAGTACACTTAGGAAAAAAAATATTGTATGTCTTTTAGTTTCCCCTTCAAATCTCCTGAAACACAGTTTTCTTCCAGAGTCTGAAGATCTCTTACAGTTGCTGTAGTTTGGAGGACCACTTAAGTCCTCTCGGTTGTTACTACTTGGCACTGCAGAACATGTCCTGTGGGTTTCCTAGAGGGTTCAGAGGTTACGCAGGGATTGGTGTGAAGCATCACTAGTCTTCTGCTGTCATGCAGATCTTCAATGGAGTTAGGTAAAATGGTGCTGAATAGCTGCCTGGGATCAGCCTGGACGAAAGCTACTAAAATAACAAGCTGAGTTGAGGAGCCATAGGAGACCAGAAACAGATCAGTGCAAGTCAGAAGTCAGAACAAGCCATGGTTCAGGAAGATTAATGATGATTTGGTGTGATGCGCGCATTCACAGACCAAAGAAACACCCTTGTCCTGACTCCAGAGGCTGTTTCACGGTGGAGATGGCAGTGAAGCAGAGCGGAGGGGAAACAGGAGCAACTTCACGTCATAATTTGCCAGCTGGAAGCTCTCACTACAGCTCAGGTCCTAAACTATGATGCATGCAAACCATGATTTTGTGTGTTACTCGTTTGTCAAGGCAGGGACAAGGCAAGCAAGGGGGCCTGCTCTCCAGTTTCACTCTCCATCCAGCCTAGAAAGTCCTGCCTGGGTTGGAGGGAGAGCAAACAGAAAAGAGTCCATCATGTCCCAAGCAAGTGTGGACTCCAACTGAGAGGACCCTGGGATCCAATCCTTGCTCATCCATGGGCTAGTCTTCATCTCAACTTCTCCTCTTTGAGATGCGGATGAGCAGCCCACCCTCACAGAGGTATGAAGTGTGGCGTGTACAGTACATTAAAATGGCAGCAGAAAACCAAGGAGGAGCTGTAAGTGAACATGCAACAAAACAAGTCTCCCTCCCCAACATTGGTACAACCTCCTATACAATAATCACACATGTAAGTGTCTTACACACAGAGAGACATGCACACAAAGTGCTCTATCTCAGTTGGTCCCACGCAAGGAAAAACATCTGCTTAGACCACGGTTTCTCAAGCTTTTTACCCTGCAGGAACCTTTGAAATAATTTTCAGGTCTCAGGGAAGGCCTACATAAAAATATTATATCTATAGCTCCAAAAGAAGTATTTATGTTTTTTTGCAAACATGATTTCCTACGGACTCCAAGGGTCCAGGAAACCCAGGCTGAGAAACCCTAACTTTGACTATTGGGAGTTTGCACAGGAGTTTGTTTGGCTCTTGCCAATGCCAACTTTCTGCTCTCGAGTCGGCTACTTTCTGTTGCCTCTCTCTTCTGCCTCTGGTCACACTGGGCACTTCCAGCCTTCCTTGCCCAGATTCATTTAGCCCTCTAAAAGCCATTTCTTCTTTGGCAGTGGCTTCTTAGCTGCTATAGCCTTTTCTTCTACAGTGGCTACTATCACTCCATTCTCAAGGTCTAAGCAGGAGCCATGCCCACTGAACAATGGAGTTTGCAATGTCTTCTTATCTTTAAAAAAACAACAATGCAATATGCCAGACAAGAACTGGACCTTCCACAGTATCCCTTGGACAAGAGACTTTGCATATGCAAAGACGATATATGCAGCTTTTTGAAAAGGCTGTTGTCTACAAAAGGAGGGTATTTCAGAATTTCAAAGACAACAAGACATAAAGAGCAGCCTCCCTCCTCTGCATCCAGTGCTTAAATTAGAGAAAGAAATAACATATGCATTATTTATCTTCCTCTCTCATTCTCTCCCCCCAAGCCATTCCCCAGCATTATTTTTAGAGCAAGTCGTACCAATATTCACTGGTTCACACAGAGCAAGGATAAGAAGCCCTGTTCCCTTCCATGGCTCCCAGTATGCATGCGTCAGGTGACGTGAAAAGCAGGCTGGAAACTAGGGCAATGTTGTGCCAGTGACCCTATGCCTGCCCCCTTGGCCCTTCTGTCCAACTGTGGCCAGTGCAGAGTCAAAGCCGGCCAGCCAGCGGCTCCTATGCCCTGCCACTCTGCCGGGCGCTACTCCATTAAGGCTGCTGCAGTAGACCTGTCCTTTTAACACACATAGAGGCATCCACAGAGAGGAGGAGAGGAAAATAATTTGCTCATAAGGTTGGCCATGCTCAGGGAAGGCTGTCTTGAGAAGACCCCTGTGACTGCCTTGGGCACACCACTGGAGGTCTTCAGGAGAGGAGAGGTCTTCTTCCACCTTCTCCAAAGGAGCATTTTCAATGCACCAATTTCAGCAAAAGCCTTCCCCATAAGCAGACCATTTGATTTATTTTTTTAATGAGCATCTAAGTAGCTAGCCCTTTCAGTCAGGCCCACTGAAAACACTTCACCCAAGCACATCCGGAGCTAGAAATTACATTATCTCAATCACTAAGGTCAAGATGAATTGTGGAACCAAACATGGGCATTTCTAGCCATGGGCTTGTGCTAAGAAATGGCTACTGGGGGAGCAATCTAAGATCACCCTTAGAAACAAGGGGGCTGCAGAAATAGGACACTGTGCCTCCAACCGACCTAAAGTGCAAACCTGCTTGGATAATTCTCTTTCAGAGACAATGATGAGGACTATCTCTTTTTCTCACCACGTTCAGGTAAAAAATGAAGGTAAACACTGCTATACTGATACTAACAATATGGCAACAGCATGATGCAGGTAATCATTAACATTTATTCACATCAGGTGAGAATTGTGTCAACTTGCATTTCTGATGACATTCTGGATTTCCAGCCAGCACCAAAAACTTGCTTTCCCTGTCTTTTCACAGTGATAAAAGCCAAAGCAGCTAGAACCATCCAATAAAGCTGGATGTGAAAGAGAGACAAGGTCCCAGGATCTATAAAAAGAAGGTGTTCTTTCTTGGATATCTTCTTTTTTATCTATCTAGACTTGCCTCCCCTTCATTTCAGCTTTTACCAGACCACCAGAGCTGACTACCAATGCTACCGCATCCTTCCTTCCTCAACATAGGACTCTATCACGCAGCAAAAGAGATGGGAGAACAGCGCTACGCTCCCGTCAATATTGTGCAATAACAGGAAGATTTTCATATATTGTCACATGACATCACCATTATTGCGTGATTATCCTGTGAATAAAGCGGCAAAATCGTGCTGCTTTTTACTTACGTGCAATTTTGCCGCTTTATTCACAGGATAATCATGCGATAATGGTGATGTCATGCAAAAATCTTCCCATTATTGAACGATATTGACGGGAGCATAGCACTACGCTCCTGTCTTTTCTCACCGTGTGATACAGTCCATACTTTTGGCCTTCATGATGGCACCGACATTTTTAAAAGAGGCAGGCAGCTGCTGAAGGCCTCCAAAACAGAGGAGCGCTTCCAGGTACTCAAGATCAGCGATCCCCCATCGTATCCTGCTCTCTCCCTAGCCCTGAAGGCCAAGCCTCCACAACTGCCTCTGCCCCTTTCCAAGAGAGGAAAGTCTGCAACCCCAGCCCATGGACAAGGTGTGCCATGCTTAGAGAGAGAGCAAGCCAAGGGTCTCCAGTGCAGGGCATGTTGAAGCCCTCTCCTTAGGAAAACTGCTGAACTGCTGAGCATGTGCCCACAGAAGACAAAAGGGGCCCACAAGCACACCTGCGCAGCCCCCCAACTGCGTGCTTCTCTCTCCAGACCCACCCAGAGACCCCAGCACAAAGAAAGGTCACCTCACCCAGAGACGGGGCCAGGGAGGCAATGGCGCTGCTGGGGTCCAGCTGGAAGCCGCCCATCAGGAACGGCCCCTCGGAGGCCGTGCTGTCCATCTTCAGGTTGGGCAGGGCCATGTTCTGTGCCAGGTAGTACTGGTACAGCTCCGCCTCGGCAGGAAGGCTGCCCAGGCCCAGGTGGCGGTTGTGCTGCATTTGGCTCATGTTCTGCTGAAGCAGCATCATGTTGTGCATGTGCTTCTCACTGGTCATGTGGATGCGAAGGTTCCTGGCGACATTGGTCTCATAGTCACACACCTCACACCGCCAAGTAGGTTTGCTTTTTGGTTTGGTGGGGGAGGGGGCCCCACAGCTGCTCCCCATGTTTGCTGCTGCTGCTGCGGCCGCGGCTGCGGCAGCTGCGGCCGCAGCAGCTCCAGCAGTGTGGCTGAAAGCTTGCTCCCCGCCTCCGTTCTGCAGGTTTTGCATGTTGTTGAGATGCTTGTCAGACTGCATATGAATACTGAGGTTGCCTTTGGTAGTAGTGGAGTAGTTACAAACCTCGCAGCGGAAAGGCTTGTAACCACAGGTGTAGCTCTCGCCCCGTGCGAGCCGCGGGTGAGGCTGCCCACTTTTGCAGTAGCTGCAGGCGCCCCCGGGCTCCGGGTGTTTCTCCTTCATGTGGGCCTCTAGCGTCTGCTGGTACTTGTAGTGCCAGTTACACTTGGGGCACTTGAGTGTCTTGCACGAGTTTCGTGAGTGCATCATGGTCATGTGGCCGCCAAGGGAGCGCGAGGAGCCTAGGATGGTGTCGCACTTGGGGCACTCCACGCCGCTCCCCGAGGGGCACTCCCCACCCCCCAGTTCACAGAGGGGTCCCAAGTGCTGGTGATGGGAGACACAGAGCCCGTCCTCGCCCTCGACACTCTCATTTGGTTCTGTTAGTGAAGCATTGTCTTTATTGGCACTTTCTTCGCTGAAGTCCAGCCTCCGGCTGCCCTCACTGCCTTCACTGTTAAAGCTTAAACAATTCCTCCTGTTTGCACCATCAAAGACAAAGGAAGAAGCAGAATTAGAACTAGAAGAAGCCGTGCCCCGGGACATCGTCTGAAGCACGTTAGGCATTAAGGGAGAAATGCTTTGGTTTGAGAGAGCAAGGTCCTTTGGGCTGCAGCCACTGCCTGAAACAGACCCGGACTCTTCGGGAGGCCTCTCCTCCAGGTCGTCCTCCAGCTCGCTTGCAAACAGCCCTTTGCACCCCTCTTCCTCCTCCTCCTCCTCCTCCTCCTCCTCCTCTTCCTCCACCATCTCCTCCATTTCCTCCTCCTCCTCCCCCTCTTCCTCTTCCTCCTCCTCCTCCCCATCCTCCTCCTCCTCCTCTTCCTCCTCCATCTCCTCCTCCTCCTCTTCCATCTCCTCCTCCTCCTCCTCCTCCCCAGCTGGCTCCACTTTCTCTGAGAGGCTGTCCTGGTCAGCAAGGTCTTGCTTCTCATGCTCTACTACTACTACCCCCCCAGGGTCCTTCCCCTCTGAAGAGCCAGGGGGGGTCAAAGCCAGTGGGCCCAGGGGGACTGAGGTAATTGGTGTCTTCAAAGCTGAACTCGTTAGCCCTCCAAGGTTCAAGAGGCCTCCGGGGACCAAGAGGCCCGGCTGGGGCGGTTCGGCTCCACCGGCGGCAGCCCCAACCTGGGCACCCTCCTCCCCTTCCACGCGGATCCCACTGAACTTGCCATAGAAACTGTGTCCAGGGCCTATGAGGTTAGCGGTGGAGACTAAAGGGCGTGGAAAGTTTTTGGTTTTTGGTTCCAGAAAGCTTACAAGGGGTTCCTTGTCTTTGCCAATCCCTTGGATGATAGCGGAGATGTTCTTATTGCTAAGAATTTTCCGCTCCTCCTCGCTCAGAGTAATTCGGTGGTCGTGCACCGCGTGGGTTGCGAACGAGCGGACGTACCCAAAGGAGAGTTTGCACAAGAAACACATCAGGATGGGCTTCCGCTTCCCATACAGCACAAAACTATCAAATTTGGACAGGTCCACATTGTTGGGAACATCTTTGGATACACAGGAGCTTTTGGCAGAACCGTCGCTGTTCAGGTAATCCTTGTTGCTTTTGTGGCGCACATCAAAAACGCGGAAGCTGTGCAGGACAGGGCTGACCCCTGCCAGGGCTGAGGTATTTGGGAAGGCCTGGTCTGAGCCCTCGAACCACTTCCCAAAAGATGAGGCTATGTGGAAAGTGTTGATGATCTGTGGGTAGACGGGCGCGGCGGCGGCGGCGGCAGCAGCTTCACCTGGCTTGCTCCCTGCTCCAGGGAGAGAGTTCATAAAAAGGGAGGGGAGCGTCCCACAGCTGGTGCTGGTGCTGGTGCCGGTGCCAGTGCCAGCCCCACAGGCCCCACCGCTCTGGACCAGCTGGCTGAGGCTTTCAACAATGTAGGCTGAACCATCCGGCTGGTAGACAATCTCCCCAGCCAGGTTCTCCACGTCGCTCTCCTCCTCTCCTTCCTCGCCAGTCTCGCTCTCGCAGTCCACCTGCAGCGGGGCGAGGGGCCGGGCACCGGGACAGTGGTGCTCCATGTAGCTCTGCAAGCTGGCGAAGGAGGCTGAGCACTCGTTGCAGCCGACCTCCTTGCCGGCCGGCTCAGTGCCGGTGGCCCTTTCTGGGGAGTGCTCTCGGAAAGGAGCCCGCCGGTTGTCTAGGGCCCCGTGGTTCTCCACTGCAGAGGGCTCCATGTTAGCAGCTGTGCCAGGGAGATGCGGGCCACTGAGTTCAGTCCATTGCTGGTGCTGAGGGAGAGCACACCCATTGTCCTTCCCCAAGATGACTGGCGAGTCACAGCCTTCCATGGCACGGCTTGCATGGAGCGTTCATTGCCCCCAGTACGGCTTGGACCTACAAGCAGAGAAAGAGAGAAGAGGAGAGAGAGAGAGAGGAGAGGCAGGTCAGTCAGGAATAAGCACAGACCGCATGTCCACACAGAGCAGTCACGACATGCACAGGCTCAGCTCACCCAAAGGAGCAGCCGCTGCCTGCTGCTGAACCTGGAAAACACAGAGGGAGGAAAGCCGGGATGAGCAAGGTGAAGGAGAAGGGCAGGAGCACTGGGAAAGGCCCTCCTCATCCCACCCCAAAAGCACCTCTGCATCCCAAACCACTTCTCAGCCTTTGCCTCAAAGAGAGGGACACGAAGAGGCCACTGCCGAAGTGCTGGCTTTCTCTCCTGGTCATGCAAAACCACCCACCCCCCAATCCTGCTTAGGCTGGGCAAGGATAGCACACCAGTCTTCTTCAGAAGTTGAACTCAAGCTGGCTGCCAGCTTCTGGGGACTCAATAAGAAGGCTAACGTGCCATTGCACTTAGCTGCTCTGCTGCAAGGTGGTCCCACCCTCAGGATGATGGGAGAGCCAGTACAAGAGCATGTTGTGCCATAGTCCCTGCAGGCAAGGGCCTCTTGGGCCACAACAGGAGCCAAACCTGAGGTGGCCTTCATTCCACCACTGGCAACCCCACTACCTGCACCCACATAATAATAATAATAATAATAATAATAATAATAATAATAATAATATTTATTTATACCCCGCCCAATGGATACCCAATCAGGGCGGCTTACAAATTAAAATCATAGTCCACATAAAACATATAATACAGAAAACCCACCCTCCCCCCCTTAAAACAATATTAAATCAACAATTTGTTAAAATCAACAGAATTTAAAATTAGAATCCACACAGAATAAGTAGGCCTGACTGAATGATCCCCTCCATCTAACGATGGGGCCACGTAGGAGCATCATCAGCACGACTGCTTATGTCCGGGGTGGGTTAACTAGTCTGGAAAGGCCTGCCGGAAGAGATCCGTCTTAATAGCCTTTTTAAACAATTCATAAACAATTCAGCCAAGCCAAGTTCAAGAGATGCATTCACAGGGCTGCCACCACACAAGCAGGTTGGAGCCCATGCATGGAAAGTGTTACAGACATAACAAGGAAGAATCAATCCAGCTCCAATGCCATTCAGTTCCACAGGACACCTGCTGGAGCCATGTCTGTCTACAGACGTCTGTGGAAGAGGAGAGGGTGGCATGGAGGCAGTAACCAAAGAGGGGTGGAAAGAGGTATGTGCCCTTAGTAGGATTTGGGGAGCGGTGGTGTGGCTATGTAGCACCAACTTGGCCGGAGCTGCTGACCAACTTGCCTGCAGCTGTTCCCTGCTTCCTTCCTGGGGCTGCTTGGAGGCTGGAGCCAAAGCAAGCAGGGAAGATGGGAGGGAAGGCTGCAGGGTGCGATTCCAGAGTATGACAGCAGCTTCCCTTTCACTGCTGCCAGAGTCTCTCACAGCCTGTTGCTCCTGCGAATGCACACACCTGCATGCCCCAGCTCTCCCAAGTACTTCCAGCCCTCTTCCTACCACTGTCAGGGGACTCAACATTTCCCTCCCGGGGTGACAAGGCCACGCGTGGTAACAACTTCCCTCCACCGGGCAAGGCGGGCAAGGCAAGGCAAGTCCCAGCCAGGCAAGGCAAGCACTTCTCTGGCTGCCCGCCCCCTGAAGATGGGAGGCAAATGGGCAGCTTGGAGGTCTGCCCAACAGAATCCTTAAACTGACAGGTCTTCCGAGGGCAGTATGGTCCTGGCCATACTTCCTATGAGCTCTGTGCAGAAGGTTCAGCTAAAAACATGTACAGGGATAGGTGACAGCAAGACCCCAGGCCAATGATGACCACGATGGCCAAGATGGAAGGCCAAGAGGAGACAAATCTGGCGCTCCCTGGAGAAGTGTGGCTGCGAGAAATGCACCTGATTGGCCATGAGTGGCCTGACTGACAGTCTGGACCAAAAGGGTTGGCAGAGCTGATGGGGCGGGAGGGTTAACAGCCTGATTGTAAAATCAATCTCATAAATGCTTGGTAAGTTACAGGAACAAGCGGGAAGAGAAGGCTGCGATTGATAAAGGACTGCGGCTTTGATGCTGCACTAGGGACTTGTTTATTGACAGGAAAGCCAATCTCCTCTGCAGGCCAGGCCAGGCCAGGCCAGGCCAGGGCAGAGAAACCGGCAATGACTTCCCAATTAATTGGTGGGCTTTTTGGCCTCCCAGCTGCCCTCCGCCTCACTCCCCATAGCCAGCTAAGCGAGGAAGGAAACAGGGCATGCGAAAGCTCCCTTCCATCAGCCCAGCCTTCTCCATTGCCAAGGCTCTGCAACTGGCCTGACCCAGATATTCTGCCCCAGCAGCGGTGCCTCTTTTCAGAGGGCTTTCCTCAGGACTTTTACAACCAGCCCATTTGGGGCTGCTAAATCTTTAGGGGCCACAGATTGACTGCAGGTCCCATGAGCCCTCTCAACCCAAAACGGAGACTGTGTGGCTGGGCTGAGCTCAGGCTTAAGATCAGAGAGGAGGTCCAAATTTCCCTCCAGGTCCAGAGCTAATTCCTCTTCCTTCACAATCAGTCATTAAGGAAAAGGTAGCACTTACTTAAGGAGGCAGAAGTCAACTAGGCAGGTCGATCACGGCACTGTCTGTAAACATGTTTTCCCGTAAAATCAATGGCCTTCTGTTAGAGAGAGCACTGCCTGGGAACCTGAAGCCATCCTCTCCCCACTCCTACCCTTGGGCTCCTACTCTCACAGCCCCATTTCATGTTTAAAGAGGCCTCCCTGGGTCCCATCCTATGGGATAATTATCAGCTGGTCTCAAATATCCCCTTTTGGTATTAGAGCTGCGGTGGCCTGCAAGCCCCAGGGGGTTCTGGATGAAATGGACTATCTAGATCCATTTCGATCTGGCTTCAGACTATGAGTTATGGGAAGGAGACAGCTTTGGTCACCTTGGTGGATGACCTACGCTGGGAACTAGACGGGGGGAGCATGGCTCTGTTGGTTCTGCTGGACCTCCTGCCAGCCCTCGATACCGCTGACCATAGCATCCTTCCAGCCTGCCTTGCCAGGATGGGACTCAGAGGCATGGTTTTACAGCAGGTCTGTTCCTTCCTGGAGGGGGAACCCCAAAAGTGGTGCTGGGGGACTCCTGGTTGACTCCTTGGCCATTGGCCTGTGGGGTCCCTCAGGGCTCAGTTCTGCCTCTTATGCTATTCAACGTCTCCATGAAACTTCTGAGAAAGGTTGTCCAGGGCTTTGGGGTCAGGTGTCACCTGTATATTGATCACACCCAGCTCTCTTTGTAAAGGCTAAAACAAATAATTTTACCATCTTTCTCCTTGCTACGAGTTCTAGAATCTTCCATTTTCAAGGATTATTCACAGGCCTATTCAATGCTAAAAATGAATGTACTGTTTTTGGATAGAAAATGGCATTTTCTGTGAAGTTCTTCAGCACATCTTGGGGAAGGCTCCTCTACATGGCTTACCTGTGAGTAGGTCACTGTGAACTCTGTGAGACATGCCTCTGGGCAGACATGTCTAGGACGGCTCTGCCAGGCACCTCTTTCCCTTCCATGAGCAACAACGCCAATAAAGGACAGGGGCCTTATTGGAAGGGCTCAAGCCACAGCTCCCTCTTTGCAGGCAAGACGTGACAGTTTTGCAGCAGAGACCCTTAAAGAAAAACCAAACGCTGCTGTTGGCTCTCCTCTGCTTTGCCAGTAAGAACAACAATGGCCCTAAGTGGGGTCAAACCCATGAAGCCAGCTCTGCGCCAGAAGCTGGGCGGGTGCGCCTTCCTCCGCCGTGCTATTTCCAGCACAGACATCCACTCAGACTGGAACTGAAAGCAGCCAGCTCAGCCAGATCTACAGGGAACACACATTAACCTCTATACTGCGGTTGCAACAAGGGCCAAGCAGCTCTGGGAAGCGGCAGGAGGGCAGGGAAGCAGAGGACCACAGCAAGCATGGAAGAAACGAATGGCCACCCCTCCCTCCCTCCCCCCCAGCACAGACCATTATGCCCCCCACCCCCGTTCCTCCTGGCCTGGCAAAGGAAGGGCTTGGGCCATGCCAGCCAGAGACAGGGCAGAGGTCCAGCGCAGCCAGAGGCTGCCTACCTCCAGGCCGAGCAGCAGGAAAAAGCCCAGGATCCAGGAGACCAGGAGTCCTGCCGCAAGGTGGCCACCTGGAAGGACGGTGGGGGCTTTCTTCCCAGCACCGAGAAGCGGCTCATGCAGAGGACCTGCTGCCAGACACAGCTGGAACTGGACAGCTGACAACACAACCAAGAACTGACGCACAGCAAGGCCCTCGGATCTCCAGGAAGCCCCTCTGGTGCAAACAGATCTCCAAGCCGCAGGAAAGCAAGGAAAAAGCTCAGCAGCCTAGGAAGGAGCCTTGGAAAGGAGAGGGGCCCAGTTTCCATGCCTAGGACAGGACAGGCCCCCTTCCTAGCCCCACTGAAAAGGGGGTCTGGCCCCATTGAATAGGTGGCTCAGGACTATGGGGCAACGAGAAAGCCCTTTCCTCCTCATGAGGGACAGAAGGAAGGGGCTGCTTTTCTCTGGGAGCGGGAATGCCAGGCTGCCATGCTCTCCATCCAGAAGATGCACAGAAACGAACTTAGGGCAAACACACCTCCACAGCATCGCTTGCATCAAGAGAACTCAGAGCCAGACAAGAGACCAGAAGCCTCTGGGCCACACAGCTGACGTTCACCTACCCATCAAATGGACAGACCGCTTGTGTACAGCCGGGTGGGTTCCCCAAACGACAACTACAGTTGCCGCCATGTTGGCACACCTTTGTGAGGAACAGAGAAAAGCCTTGGTGGCCTTTAGCTTGGAAAAACACACAACAGAGGGAGGCAGAGTGGTGCAGAGACACAGGGTTACACAAATTTGGGGACTGTGTTGAGAATGGGGGAAACAAGCATCCTGCTCTCTTTTGCACAGATGCCGAGCATTCAGAAGTTATCCTTGACCCCACAGGACACAAAACTAACTCAACACTAACACACTGCCACAAGATGGACCATTGGCCTCTGGCTTAAGACCTTTTTTGCAGGAAGTCCTCCAGCACCTATTCGCCCAAAGAGCAGAACCTCCAGCTACCTCTAAATGCCAGGTGCGTCTGAAAACAAAATGGAAATGGCTTCCAATATTGTACTAAACAAAATGTGAACTTCAAGTCACCCACAATTTTCTATTAACAATTTTAAAACCTATCTGATTCCAAATCTTGTTTTTCAAAGGTAAAATCCTGTCATCTGATATGATTAATATAACATAATTAGCTTCATCTTTGACACAGTATAAATTCTGCTCTGGTTGTCTATAATACAGCACAAAACTAAAAATCACTATCTCACTGCAGAAAAGTCGGGCCAGCTTGTCTAAAAATAACAAAGGTGGCACTGTAAAATGCAACATTATGGAAAAGGGTGAAAAGCTGGCCCAAACCCTGCTCACAGTGCGTCTCGGCACGTTCCCCGGTGTGCACTCTCTGAGGAGACACACATTTCATCCGCAGGTAAGACTCCAGGGAACACCTATCAATACAACAGTAATCCAAATTTATTTTCCTACCACAGAGGCAGGCAAACTGATAACAAAAGAATTCGCATGTGTGTCCAGGAGGAAATCAATCACACACCATGTTGATAATCATAAGCGACTGGAATACAAAAGTAGGAAACTGGGTAGAACCAAACTGTCTAGGAGACTTTGGTCTAGGATCAAGAAATGAAGCAGAATATCTTGTCAAATTTTGTGAGGTTGACAAAGACATTGTTCAGGCCACCAAAGAGGCAAGTGTCCATGTGGACACCATCTCCAGGGGTGCTCCAGGGGAGACAATGGGATTGCTTCAGTAGTGGGCTTTTTGTCACCTGTTTTGTAAGCGACCATTCACACACAGACATTTCGTGACTTCTTATGCCTGCTCTCAGCCTTTTCACGAGGGTTCCCACAACCTTTCCTCAAATTTCTCCACATCCTCAGAGGTCCCAAAACCTGATCTATGTATGCAACATGGGATCCCAGAAGGAAGGAGTCGTTGAAAGTGGGGCTAGGGAGAAGAGAGCCCAGCATTTGGAATGGCTATCCTACAGCCTTGCCTCCCGCTAATTGTAGGGCTTTATTTTTTTATTTCTTATTACCCTCTCACACGCCTGATGAGATTAAATTACCGGAACTGACACAGCTGGAGGCAGCAGCCATACATGGAGCCTCTGAGGAGGTGATGCAATTTCATTTTCATTGATCAGAAACCAGCAGGGCAGCAAATGATGGGAAATGCCATTAAGAGAAAGGTTGGGCCAGAAAGCCCAGGTCCAGCCTCCCACTGCAGCCCCCGGCCATGCCCAGCCCTCTGTGCAAAGGCAGCTCCCCAAACAGAACAGGAGAGGGCCCCTATTCCACAGAAGTGCTTTCAGAGGCTGCACCAAGTGGGCCGGTGGGCATTACGACGGCCAGACCCAACACCCGGCCGGTCCGGAGGCTCTCTCCCACAGTGGGGACCCAGAAGCAAAGTTCTGACCTCAGGAGCAAGGCAGAGGCATCTCTTCCTAGGACCCCAGAGCAACACAAGGTTCTGGTCAGCCCTTCCTGCCTGTTGAGTCGGCTGCAAATCCTCCATCTCCAGAGGTTTCAATCCCACCACAAACTCCCCAGCTTGACCGCTAGCCATGTCAGGCTCGGAGTCACCCCAAGGGGCTCTTCTGGCAATGCTCAGGCCCCTTTCCCACCAGCCTCCTCTGGGCTGGAGTGGGAGGCTGGCAGGCTGGCCTGAGCGTGCAAAAGGACTCGTTGCCACACCGCCCAGGGGTTAACAGAAGCTGACCACAGCTGCACAGCTGTTAGGGTAATCAATGCTACTGAGATACTAAAGAAGCGTAAGCAACATTATTGATCGCCAAGCTTATGATAAAACTGTTTATTATGATAACTGCAAAGCCCCTGCAAGAGTACCTAGCATTGCCTTCCGCCAGTTGCACGAACCCAGGAATAAGCAGACCCAGCTAAGCCTGGGCCAAAGTCCTCTGGGCTTCTGCATCTGGCAGCCAACTCAAGAGCTTCTGCATTTATGGGAGAGAAAGAGTTTGTGGGAGTGTTTTCCTGCTTGCTTGCTTGATCTCTCTCTCTATCTCTCTCTCTCTCTCACACACACACACACAAAATCCCCAAGTACTAACATCCTTGTATGAAACTCAGAAAGTGCCAGAATTCCTGCTTCGTCAGATGGGCAGAAAGCCCAGCAGAAGCAAAGGGCAGGGGGCAGCTGGACTTTGCTTGCTGACCCCCGGAGGACTGTGACCCCAATGTTACATCAGGGGTGAGCAAAAGGCAGATAAGGACCCACCTCTCGATCTCTGTGTGATCTGCAGCAGGACACAACGTTTTTTCTCTGAAGACGCCAGCCACAGATGCAGGCAAAATTCTTCTAGAATACAACCTCACAGCCCGAAAAACCCACAAAAGCCTATGGATGCCGGCTGTGAAAGCCTTCAACTTCACACAACATTTTTCGTTTCCCACTGGTTTCACAAGACTCAACCAAAAGGCCGCTGTGATGGGTGAAAACCTGGGCAGGGAACCAAGGGAAGATTTATGTATGGCAAAGCTGTAAACTCAGATTTGGGAGGAAGGATCTTCAGGCGCTGAAAGGAGGCCCTAGCAGAAGATGCAATGGCTCTATATTTCTCCTAGAACTACCTCAAGGAAAGCCAGGACCGAGAAAGGAAGAACATTTTGACTGTCCAATTTGAATTCCCAGGGTGTCAGACTAAGCACTTCCTCTGAATGCCTGGACACTGAGGAACCTGTCACAACAGGAGAAAGGAAGAACATTTTGACTGTCCAATCTTAAGGCCTTCCAAGAGGCTGGACAGCTCTTCCAATGAAGAAGTTCCTCTTAATGCCAAGTTGGACTCTCTTCTTCAAAGGTCTGCTAAGACATCTGCCACAAGTGTAAAGGCCCTGGTCACCAACTGGGAGCCTCATGCCACCCCTTGATCTTGGCAGCCACATTCTCCTGGAGAAACAGGCATTCGCTATGATGCCTTAGCCTGGGAAGGCAGGCAAGAAATAGCACAGTATTTCTCATTGAAACAGAGGAAACTAGGCTTAGGCGAACTGGCAGGCTGCTCAACCTGCTGTCCAAGAGAAAATTGCCGATGGGCAACTTGAAGGCACTCTTCTCCTTTCTTACAGTTCTCTATATATTTAAGCTGACAGCCCTGCTTAAAGACAATGCCCTCTGTTTTGCTAGGACTGTAAAGTAGGTGGCAAAGTGGTGCTTTCTTGAAGCAAGTGTGTGTGTGGTGCAGGTTCACCATGGTACCTCTCATTTTCAGCAACGAGGTTTGTGTGGTTTGTTAGCGGTGGCAGAAGGGCTTTGGCAGTGGCTGTAAAAAGGCCAGGGGCATGCGATATCCATCAGTGCCCTAAGGGTTCCTGACTGACTTTAAAAACTAGCTGTCTTTGCAACATCCATCACCAGCAGAAAGAAAAGGTCCAGACCTCTTGGATGTTTATTATACACTGCTAGTATGGGAGGAATGAGGCTGGAGATAATTTGTTCTTAGCTACTCTTCCTGGCTCCAAACCTGGCAAATGCGGGGAAGAGTATGAGAATGGATTTAGTTATGGAAGTCCCCAAAAGAATAAAGCTGACTCCAAACCAACAGAGGAGAATACAAAGGTAGAAGATCAAGCAGTAGGACTGGTCAGATAAGGTAACCTTTTTGCTATCGTTTATTTTCAAGGCTGAAGCCACCACCGCCCCCAGAATTCAGTCATTATAAAAGCATTTATTGCCATGGAAAGGAAGTGGAGAGCCTCTGAACTAGTCTTGGAACCAATGGAAGGGATCAACAGAGAGCTGAAGTGAGTCAATGGCAAACAGGGTGTCCTCCATGATCAATGACAGGTGCCCAAATCTTGGGACTGGGTGGGGCATGGCACTCACCATGGAGAGGCAGCATCCAGCAGCCAGTTCATCCGTCTCAAAAATCCACATTGCCAACTTCCATTGTGGCAACATATTTGCTGCAGAGGCAGCTCCTCTTCCCCTCGAAGATGCCCATGAGGAAGCCTGACAAGACTGACCTGCCAAATTCCAGACTCCTTCAAGCTCAAAGCCTGTGCTATCCTCAGACCCTATCCAGCCCAACCTCTCTGTCCATTATGGTGAGGCTCTTGCTCCTTGTCCAAAGGTACAAGAAAGGCAAAATGACCACAGGGTGCCCCAACCCCATTATTCTGCCTGTGCCTGGACAGGGGCAGAAGCTGACAAGCAAAACCCAGGGGTCGGAAGGGCAAAAGAACCGCCAGCCTCACTCTCCTATCAAGCCTCCCTTGTACTCTGTGGCACCAACAGAAGGTCAGCTCTCACACGGACACAAAACAGAGAAAGAGCCCACAGAGGTGAAGCCAGGAGGGAGGAGATTTCTGCCCTGATGCCCTCCAAGGGCCATTCTCTCCAGCTCTTTGGCTGCAGAACCGGCATGCCGAGCCCGCTTTCTCTAGAGCCGCACCCCAAAAGGTGGTGGCAGTGGGGTGGCATCCTGTCATTCCAGCAGCAGCCCCAGGCACTTCCAGGTGAGCAACGAAGGATGCTGCTGGCTGGGAGCCCATTCAGATTGCTTCGCAGTGCCATGATCTCAGGTTTCCAGGAAGGCCTTCTATCACCACCCAACGCTGCCTGTGTCAACACAGGTTGCCCTGGCACGGCACGGGGCCCTTCCCAGCCCAGAGGGTTTAAAGAGGCCCAGGCAGACATGCCCCTGGGGAAGTGCCGCTTGCAGGCGGGGGCCTGGCGGAAGCTGAGACGGGCCGAAAAGAGACAGCCCAGGGCAACCTGCCACAGTCCTTCGCCCCTTCTCTGCCCACAGCTGTGCCAGAAGCATCAGGGAAAACCCCTGCTGCCCCTGCAGAGATGCAGCAGCAATGCTAGGGAGGCAACCCAGTCAGATCTCCTGCCAGCCAGACTCTGCCTGGGAGGGAAGCCAAAGGCTTGTCTGCCAGAGGAGGGCTTGTGCCTCCTTGCACAGCCAGCCCATTGCCCGGCACCAATGGTGCTCCTCCTGCTGTTGCTTCCATCGCTCCTTTTCCTTCCCGTCCATCTCGATCTCAGTGACAGAAGAGCCAGTGCTGGCTGCGGTCACAACGGAAGAGAGAAGGAACATGGACCGCTGGAAGAAGCAGCCTTCCCGCCCAAATTTCCCCTTGCTGTAGAATGAAGCGGCTGCCAACAGGCCAGGAACCCAGATGCCTCATGGCCTCTCAGAGACTACAAGGGACCCACTGGGCACAGAGCAAAGAAGGCATGCTGCGCCAAAGCCCTGCAGGGCCAAGCAACACCCATCTCGACGTGGGGGTCGGGGGCAAGTTCTGAAAAGCCGGAGGCTGTCCTTAGACGTTTGGAACAATGTAGGGCAGCTCCATGAGTACCTAGGACAAGAGCCAGAGGGACAGCCTTCTATGCAGAGAAAACCTGCACCAAGCCCTATAGCGGCTGGAAGATGGTGGCTGGGGTCTGGCCCCAAGGACATCACAGCCACTTTGTGAGCACACAGCGGCTCCTCTTCCTCCTCTGCTCCTGGGGAAGAAGGGGCCTGATCTAACAAAGGAGGAGGCAAGCACAGGGCTTCAGCGGAGCATTTCAGCCATCTAGTGGTCACAGCCACGGACAATGGGGATTAAAGGCTTCTCTTTTACAAGGAGGACAAGACAGCAAAGAGATGGGACAATCCCAAATCCCAAGTCCTTCAGGATCTACAACCATCTTCACTCCTGCAAGCGTCCAACTGACCAAATGAACTGAATTTACCTTTGGAAGATTCCCCACCACAAAGACAGCAAAGGATACCTCACTAAAACTCAGATGTCTAACCTCCCACAAATCTGAGTCTTCTTTAGAGCAGGTGGCATCCAAACACAGAAATGTTAAAGAGGACGCAAAGAGACCGCTCTGTGCGGCTAGCAGCGTCACACCGGATCTTTTATGAAATTACTGCCAGATCACACAGAGGCTGCGACTGGGCTGAGAGGTGGAAAAACTGCACTTCATAGGGCAGACCTTAAGCCCCCAATGCATAAATGAAGGGCAGGGGGACAAATATGCTGAAAGTAACCAAATTGCTCCATTAGGGCAAAGAATATATTACTTTTAGCAGCATGTCAGATGCTTTGTTTCTTCGCTAGAATCAATTAAGTATTGTCCACTGTTACTTTTAAAACAAGCAGAAATGCCTGCTGTCCTACAAGCCAGCAGTCTCAGGACCCACAGGGAGGTCATGGGGGGGGTAAGGGGGCACTTGGACAGACAGTTGGCTGGCCAAATCTGCACTTTTGTGCAGGTAGAGGAATGTGAGCCTCTCCCAGCATTTCTAAAACAAGGTTCTCTCCCTGAAAGCTCCAGAGGCTTGCATGGTCCTCGGCAAAAATCTCACCTGCTTATGTGGGAACAATCCAGCACCACTTGGAAGTCAGAGCCTCAGTGCTCTGCATAATCCTGAATCCCTCATCTGCCAGAAACAGAGCCACACAAAATACAGCTGCACACAGCCATGATTTATCCATGTCATGGAATCCATATTTTCCTGGTAGAGGAGTTCAACCTTAGTAAGCAGCGGCAGGACAGAACTATACAACCCTGTCCTCTACAACCCTCCCTGTAAGCTCAGGGGCACCGTGCCTATCTAACTTTGGGCCATGGGCTGGGAGCTACCCTGATACCGAACATCCCTTAAGGGCATTGCATTCAGGACACTGGTAATGCTTCACTGCCTTAATGGTTCAGGACAGAAAGACCAGAACCCTGCAGGTTTTGCTGTTGTTCCTAACTGCCGTCAAGTCGACTCCAAGTTCCCCTCTCATCAATGGCCCTGTTCAGGTCCTGCAGACTCAGGACAGCCATGATGACTTCCCTGGTGGAGTCCATCCCTCTGCAACGCCGTCTTCCTCTTTTCCTGTTGCCTTCTGCCTTGCCAAGCTTTTTGTCTCCTCTAATGAGTCATGTCTTCTCATGACTATGTTGTTACGTACCAAGGATGCAGGCATAACAAATCATACTGCACAGAATTTTTTAAGCCACCTGGACTGGCCACACATTTAGAAGAGGGCGAGGAGGCGGCTGCTGCCGCTGCAAAACACTGCACTTCCTGCTTATCCAAACCAATGCAAGACGCATGCGCAGTGCTCCTGCACCACGTTACTACCCCTCCTGGGCGGGTGGGCAGGGCAGGGCAGGGCAGGGCAGGGCAGGGCAGGGGGTGTGCCATTGTGTGTGCAACCTTCCTGCCAGCTGGGCACACCTTTTCTGACCCACAGTATTTGAGACCCAAGATCAGCACTCTTCCTGCACACCAGATGCTGACCTTCCTTCTCCGCAGGACATGAACTTTGCCGGTATGAGTCACTCCTGCTCTTGAGAAATGCTTCCCTTTGAAATGTGACCAAGCCAGTTTCTAGAAAGCAACATGTTCCTCTTGGGAGATCTATGCATATGAGGTGGCAAGCAGGTATGTTTTCTTATATGCCCCTCATTTTTAAAGGGGGATGGAGGGCAATGGTCCTGGTCCCCAGGAGGGGGTCACACTAACCCTGGCAGCTCCATCATTGCCAACCTGAGCTCCATAATCCTAAAAGGGGGGGGGGGGATCAGAAAACAAACAACTTGTGCCAGACATGCCCTTTTCACGTGACAACATGACCAAGAGGACTGCTGGAGACAAGAGTGGGATTGCCTCCTAAATTAAAGCCAGGGTCATATCTGTAGATCCAGAAGTTTTCTCTTTCTCAAGCATGGCTGGATCACAGTTTCTCTACTGGAAATACTGCCATGCTGGAAAGCTGTGTCTCTCAGAACTATCATGTTTTGCAACAGGTTGTTCCAACTTTTTCATGGTAATTGTTGACTTATGCTCTTGTGTGCAGTATTTTTTCAATACTGCATGCTGTTTTAAGGGTGCTGGCATTCCATCAAGTCTTGTTTTGTTTAATGGGATAGATTCCCCCAAATTTTCCTTTTAAAAGTTGATGTTTCATGCAGGTACACAAGTGATACAATGCCTGGATGAACGATGATGTGATCCAGGGTTTTCAGTTGGTATTATTTCTACTGCAGCTCGCTCTCACAAGTAGCTTCTTTAGAGGAGGCGGTTGACAGAAGGCAGTAACAGGAGGCTTATTAATAGCTTTACTCAGACATGGCATGTTAGCTACCAAGCTAATATACATACATATAGAGAGTGTGCTCAGACTGATAGTGCCTACCCGACCTCTCCTGTCCCCCGACTAGAAACCCTTCTCATGTCTCAGCAAACGTTTTGGCTGCTATCAGACAAAAGGTCTGGGGGAAGCACAGGAGAGCAAGTAGGAGCACAAGTGCCTCTTTGCTTCCTTTTGAAACAGAAACATCTTCATTCATCTTGAACTATGGACTAATGAGTCTTCTGGGCGACAATTGCCACTCAACACCCACCGGTGTTCTCTGCCCACAGAGAAAGAGGGTCTGCTGAACCAGAGCGAAGGGGCCACTGGAGAAGGTTTGGCCACAAGGGAGACCAACATGTCCCTTTCTGACACTGTCCTCTGAACAATACGACAACTCTGCCTTGAGCCCCAGTGTGTGTGTGTGTGTGTGGGAGCAGGATATAACTTAATAAATAATCTCCCTTCTTGTGCGAAGTGAGGTGAACTTTATTCCCTACACTCAGAACCACCCATATCCTCCCAAATGTGAAGAATACAGACCTACATATAACTTGAATCTTCCATCAAATCACTTAACTGAATTGCAGCCACAGGTCTGTGCTAAAACCATAAACAACTGGAAACCTGAAAATGGAGTACATCTTCAGCCTGTTTGTTTGGTGTGGTGTATCATATACATGCCAATGAGCACCGCATGCCCTTGGCAATGAGCTAACCCTCTCCTACACGAGGATCAACCTCCATCTGAAAGAGAACAGAAGTGCTTTTGGTCAGCTCCAAACCACAAACCATTTGTGCCCACAGATGTCAGGTCTTTCAGTCCGCCTAACAGAGATCTCAGGTGCTGAGCACAGACAAAAATGGAGCTAAAACTGGGCTTCTGAGATACAAGAGAGAGATTATCAGCATCCCCTTCAAGAGAACGCCAAGCCTGCCAGCCTTTATTTTAGAAAAACAACAACTAAGGGGGGAGGGACTCTTCCCTCCCCAAAACATACTAATGAAGATTGAGCAATTTCAAGAGCAGCAAAAGAAAATGGGAGAAATCAAGGACTGGTGCCATATTCAAGAGAGAAGTATGGTGGACTCCATCAGCAGATGAAAGGATGCACCAAAGAATATTGCCATAATGTTTGCCTGCCCCAAAGGCGGGCAACTGCTGGGAGTCAGGGGGCTTGAACTGTTCAGGACTTCCAAAGAAGTATCCATAGCGCTTTCCTACAGGCTATTTAAGGTGCAGTTCTTATGGAACGGATCATGGGCTTGAAGGTTTGGTAGGTCAACCTCTTAGCCAGCACAACTGTCAACAATGGCAGAAAGAGCCCAAAACATCTGGAAGACATCAGGATGGAGACAGGTGCCTCACGCTGTGAGAAATGGGGGCTCAAACTGCAAACATTCAGCTGTTGTGGGTGGGAGAATCTTGTGTTTCTATAATATGATTTATATGGATGGTGGATACTTTCAGTACAAAAACTGACCAGCTTTCGTGCTAAAGTAAATTCAGAACTCGGTCTGCATTAGAAGCACCTCTGTTCTTATTTTATTTGAATTCATAGGCTGCCCTTCACATTCTAGTCTGAGGATGGGATACAATTTTTTGAAATTGAAGTACATAATGCCCCCCCCCCTCCTCCAATTTAGAGTTCAGTTCACTTTAACTGATTCAACCCACACTTGCCCTGCAGGGCCTGAAACTGGCACAAGGTACTAGCTAGCCTATTTTACCTAGATGTGGCATGACTGTTCAAATAAACTTACAAGAAAGTGACCCTTTTTGTGCCATGTTAAAGGACTGGTCCCGCACTGTGCAATTGGTACATTAAGTGCCCCAAAGGAAACAACCAACAAGGAAGATCATGGGGAAGCCTTGCTTGGAGATACAGACCAGCCGAGCCGAGCCACATCATCTCATCCACATCTGGGTCCTTGGCCATCCTTCACTGCCAACACACAGAGACCACATAGCTCTCAATGCACAGACCTAGCTGGTCTGCAAAGCCTTCTGGCACTGCGTGTTCCTAAAGGAAGAACTGGTCCACAATTCTTGTAAGCCCCCCACTCTATCAGAAAGGTGCACTGGGCTACAGGTTGTAGACCCCATCCCTCCATCAAGGTAAGGGGGCAGCCAACATGGCAGGCGGGTGGAGAGAGGACACAATAGTAGTTTTGCAGGAGCTGCACCTAGGGGAATGGCTCCGATGTCAAGTGTCAGCCAGTAAATTGCTATTGGCTTCTCAATAAGCAGGAGCAGTGAGCTAAGTGTTTCCCTGCGCTGTGAAGGCTCGCTCAGACTCAATACGGCAGTATTGACAGCACAATCACCCAGTAATCCAGGCCTCACTAACGGCTCAGCACTTCCACACTGAAAAGACACTTTCCGTCCGGCCATCAGCCCATTAGCTGGGCCTCCTGCACTCATTGGCGGCATCATCATCATCATCATCATCATCATCATCATCATCATCATCTCCACCACCACCATCCCACCCAGAGCTGGCAACATCCCCTAAAGACAGCCATGGGGAGAAGAAGAGGGAGGAAGCAGGGGTCTGAGAGCCACCCAGTCGGACCCCTTCTCTCTCATGCAACAGGCCTGGACTGTTCTTGCTTGCAACTGATGAGGAGAAGCCTCCACAAGGAACTGTGGCTGCTTTTGGCTAGAATGCTCTTTCCAAAGAAGAGATCTCCTCGTCTGCCCCCATGAAAGCCCCCTGAAGAACAAAGTCCTACAGCTGTGCCCACTGGCCTCCTCCCTTGGTCTGCACTGGGAGAAAGCAAGCCAGCTGGAGGCAGGACTATCATGGCCAAGGAAGCAGCTGACAAGTCCTCCCTTTCATCCCTGGTTAGGAAAAGGTTAACTCTGTTCCAGACTGTCATCTGATAAAGGCCTCTGAGGAAAGCGGGTTCTCTCGTTTTGAGATATGATGTCACTAACCTTTATTGATCCACAATCAGAGAACTTTCCTTATCTCTCTCCGGTGGTGATCGACTGCCCTCCCAGACTCCACTTGTGTTTCATACACTGCTGGCCATCTCACTCTCTTAAAACAGGGCCTCGTTTCAATGGCTCTGGCACTGCAGCTGCCTTTCCTCGCTTGCATTCCCTCTTACCTCCCCTCTTCCACAACTCATGCCACAACAACACCTTCTGCCCAAGCTCAGAGCCCATTTTGAGGTCGCCCAGGCATAGCTAGCTACTGAGCACCAATGTGCCGGATGGGCAAAGAGACACAAAGCTGTCCAAGACTCCCTCCAGCCAACAGCGGCCAAAAAGAAATACGGTGATTCAGGATGCAGAGAGAAGATGGGGAGGAAGAGTATCCCCTTGGGAGGGCTCTCATGCTCAGGTTGTGAAGCACTATGTCCCCCAGAGAGTGGCGCAGGCACAGCAAAAGGCATGAGGGCATGTAAGGCACAAAGCCTAGAGCGCCTCAGGGCAGCCCATGGGCAACAGCTTTCCTCCTGGAGGTCAGAGGTCATGCTGCTGTCCAGGGCAGGGAGGAGTTTCTCAGCTTCACTTAATATTTTCCTGCTTTCCACCCCAAAAGGAGCTTGTCTACTTCTGTCTCCCCAAAAGAAATACACAGACCACTTGCTTGTATGCATTCACACACAAACTGGACATTAATCAACTGGCTGCAGTGTAGAAAATCCACATATTCACCTGCAAAGCACATAAAAAACAAGAGCGGTGTGAGGTTAGGACCGTGAGGAAGATTACATGAGGGGTCCTAGGGTTCTGGACAAAGGCCGGGAGTCCACTACGGGGGGAGAGAGTCAGGCCGCCTTGCTCAGTCAGCCTCACGGCCACTTCAGCCGGAGCACTTCCATCTTGGCAACTGCCGAGGAACGGGTCAGGCAGAAACAGAAGAGAAGAAAATGCCTCTCTGGAGTCCATCACAGCCATGGTCTGCACCTGCAAAGATCCCAGCACTTCTCTCAGCAGCTGATGCTCCAACCAAGGCCTCACCAGCACAGGGAGCAACAAGGGCCGCCTCTGTGGCTCAAATGTTGGAAGAAAAACCCATGATCTTTCCCTGCCCTGGTCACTTTTTCCAGATCCTCTCACTTTCAAATTTAACTTGCTGGTTACTGAGTTCAGAGATAGGATTCCAAGGAATTGGGGTGTGTGGGCATAATCCATTGATCCTAATCTCAACAGGACATTTCTTTGTTCATTAAAAAAACACTAATACCTTGCTTTCCCCCACCAGACAGAGATGCCCAAAATAGCTCATCTAACTAAGCCTAGAGAGACGTCCAATGTAGGAAACAGGCCGCCCTCTCTTAGAATGGGAACCGAGCTCCATGCAACCTCTTCTCATTTCAGAGGCATGGAAATGACCGTCACACAAAGGGGAGCAGAGGCAGGAGGATCTGTCGCATGGCTCTCCCTGCCAAGGTCCCTAAGGATCTGGACCAGCCGAGTCCAGCCACCAGGCAACATTTCCTCTCCCTATGTGCTACTTACTGAATACGAACAGGAAAAAGCAACTCTGCCCAAGGACCGTTCTTGTTCCCAGGGACCTGTTCTACATGGCCAGGTTAAGACCTGCTCTCCAAGCAAGCAAAGACAGTACAAATGGCCCTTCCTCCCCAATGTCCCCCCTCCCTCTATGAAGGTGCAGCTAGAGATAGAAACACATGAACATCTGTAGGACAAGGGAGGGAATTATCCCTCCCATTGATTTTTGCTCTGGGGTATTAGAAAGAACATAGCATTAATCTGGAGATTTCTTCCCAAAGCTGGTGGTGGACTTTCAAAGGTAAGCACAAGACAGAGATGAAAGGGATTTATCAGAGGAACAATCTGCTCAAACCACCACCACAGAAAACAGGAGCCCCCAGCAAGGAGTGAGATGACCCCATTGTTCTTTCTTCTTGGGCCTCTGAAAGCCACTCAGCTCCCTGTCCAGCTTCAAATCACGAGCCAAGAAGAGGGCAGGGAAGCTGCCAGGAGAGGAAAGGGGCAGACCCCACGTTCTCAGCACCGCCTGACCCAAACAAAGCGTGTGCCTCCACAGCACCAGACCCTGCAAGGCCTTAGGCACACTGCAGCAAAGGGAGAAAGACGATAAAAACGGCAAGGAAGGACGGAGGCCTAGCTGGACACATTCTGAGCCCAAGTGGGAAGGACAGGGGCCCTTTGCTAGGAAAACAAACTGAGGCATCAAACCCTTAAACCTCCGGAAGAAGTAACCAGGGAGTTGTCCCTGCAATCAAGCAAGGGACTGGTCCTCCTCTGGGACCAGCATCGCTCTCGGACCCTAGCAAAGGGTCCCTATCCTTACCACTACCACAGTCCCTCCAAGAATCTCCCTTGAGTCACTCCTGTGCAAACCGCAGCCAAGAAATGCAGCAGCACTTGGTCACACAAACAGTCCTGACAGGAGTGACCAGGGACCCACCAGCCCTCCAGCCGGTGGAGAAGTAAATGGAACAAGAGGCACGTGTGTGCTATGTAGGGTCTTGGTGGCCCTTCCAAGAGCCGGGAAGGGGGTCTCTCCTTGGGCCACAACAGCTTTGAAGGGAGGAGCAGGAACCCCCTGGCATCCCCCCACCCCAAACCAAAGAGGACCCCACGGCTCTGCCTGCCCGCCTGCCTTCCTCCACTCCGTCCTCGTTCCCAGGTAGCTGGAAGGTTGTAATTGGTGAGGCAGGAGATTAGAAATATCGGCAGCCTCTAAGTAAGACTTTAATTTACTGGCAGATCAATAGCACTAGGGTTATATTGGCAAAGTGTCTACAACTCTATTGACTCCTGCAATTCCTCTTATCAATTTATCAGAAATCTGGAAGCCAGAAGATATTGTTTGAAGAAAAAGGCAGGAAGGAACACTGCGCTCTGCCTCGGCTGCCTCCCTGGGAGCTCCGGACGAAGCCCTTTATAGCCACCGGTGCATTCACCACAAATATGACAAACCAGCGCCAATCTACTGAATAAGGGCACCCCAGTCTTCATTTGTCCTGGCTGGTGATGGTCCTTGGGCCTGGCCAGTGCCCCCCATGCCACCATGTTCCTGCTCATCCCATGGAGGACTGTCGCTCAGGGACAAGGCAGGGCAGCTCCTTGCCTTTTCTCCTGTCAATAAAGGATTCTGTAATCAGCAAGTGATGGGAAAGGCTCTTTCCTCCCCGGAGACCCAGAGTCAACAACACTGGGCAAGGTGACCAATATTCAGATACTCAGAACCCACCCCTCTTCTCTTCTCTCTCCTCTCACCAATGCTGCTAGGGAGCCAACCCTGACTTGGCTCAACAGCCGCCTTGCATCTCTCTGGCTGCCAGGGTCACAATCCCAGCCCTCAAGGCATGGAGGAAGTGGGGCTACCACAAGCCGGCCCCAAGCCCTGCCTACTGCTGCGAAGGGACTCCGGAGGATCTAGAGGCCGGGCTGCAAGGACAGAAGACCATCAACAGCATGTCCATCTCCCTCCTTGAGCCATACCCAAGACCCATCTAGTTTTTGTTGCAAAATATGGAGCACGTGCCCCAGTGTTTCTGGACAAACAATGAAGTCTTATAAGTCATAGAAGGGAGAGGCCTCAAGTGAGATATAAAGGCTCCTAGCCAACTCACATGTTGTTTGTTGGGTTGCCAACAGTGGCTGTTTCTGTGCCCACATTATGCCAGCAGAGTTCATCTTGGAGGAGAAGTAGGCAGGAACCTTGAAAAAGGCAATGCAAGGCGATTAAAGACATACTCCCAAACATTTCTACATAGAAGGACAAACAAAGGGTATATGGCCACCACGAAGGCAGGCTTTGCTGGCTCATGCCACGAGAGCCTCTCCTTTGCTCCAGACCCGCTGCCTGAGAGTGAGATGGGGCTCCCATCCCTTCCTCATCCTCGTGCACGATGCCCAAGCCAGGGTGGCCAGACTGGGCCAAAAGGACCAAAGGAACCTGCCAAATAGGCCAAGGAAGCCTGTCGGTTGCAGACCTGGCATTATAACCAGAAATGGGGGGCCAGAGGGATGGAGGTCAGGATCAAGAGAGCGCCAGCTGCTTTGCAGTGAGCCAGCAAGGCTTCCTTATTCTCACTGGTTTAAAGAAAGCAGCAACGAAATGAGGCTTCCTCCTGACCCTAGATGCAGCCGGAGGGCCCTGAACTGTTTTGCTCAAATGAAAAAAGTGTGAGGTGAAGTAGGAGTAGGTCTATATGGGGAAATACTGGGAACACTGTGTCGTTTGGGTGCTCACAACAATGCAAACAATCACATAACTATGTACACCTTTTTGACCAGACTCTGGCTGATGGATCTTGGGGTTTTAGTTTTTAAAAACCCCTCAAAGCAGATCCTACAGCACAGCCTTGTCTCTACCGCATGTGCACAGAATACGATGCACGCTTGCCCTGTCTTAGGGAGGTGGGTATGTTTAGCCTGGAGAAGAGATAGTTAAGAGGTGATCTGATAGCCATGTTTAAATATTTGAAGGGAGGTCATACTGAGGATGGAGCAAGCTTGTTTTCTGCTGCTCCAGCAACTGGGACCTGGAGCAATGGATGCAAACTACAGAAGAAGAGATACCACCTAAACATTAGGAGGAACTTCCTGACAGTAAGAGTGCTGGAGTCTCCTTCTTTAAACAAGGCTGGATGGCCATCTGTCACAGGGGGTGCTTTGACTGTGAGTTCCTGCATGACTGAAGGGGGTTAGACTGGATGGCCCCTTGAGGTCTCTTCCAACTCTATGGTTCTGTGATTCTAACACTGAGAGGCTCCATCCCAGCAGACCCAGACCCCTGGCTCACTGAGCTACGCAAAGGCTTAAGGCGCCAGGCTTCCCCCCAAACCAATCCCATCCCATCCCATCCCATCCCACCCCACGCCACCCTCTTCCCCCTCACCATGGAGACGGAAATCCTGGGCACATGAATCCCCCACCCCCACCAGAAGTAAGGGAAAGCTCTGATCTTGCACAGGGTTACCATGGAGCTCAAACAGTCGTATTCATTCATTGGGAAGCGTGGAGAGCTTGCGGAGCGATTCGAGAAGAGGCCTGGCGCTGCTGGGGAGATGAGGCTTGCAAGGAAGGAGCCATTGCAGCATTTGCGCAAGGGGCCACGCCGGCACCCAAAGGCCTCCGCAGGATCCCTGGGCAGCCATAATGGCACGGCCCCATTCCCCACCCCACCCCAGCATTTGGGAAGGCACTCAGGCTGCCTGACACCTGAACAAAAAGGGCCAGCTCAGTCACTTAAAGCCAAGAGTGTTTCAACTTGACCCTAGACATCGTGGCCCTTCCTGGCCTTCTGCCTTTGACATGCAGATTTGAACTTTTCACCCAAGGCTGACAGCTGCTCCTCTCTTGTCCCAGCAGGGACCAGGCGCCACTGGGCAGTTCTCCGGCTCAGCCTCCGCCAAAGAGAGGGACCCACCCCACCCAAAAGGGGACACCAAAGGACGGCGAACCTACGTGCCCCGGGATGGAGAAAGGCCACCCAAACCCAAGCCATCCATCTATCACCAGACTGTGGAACAATCTATGAAGAGCCTGTAGGTGAAAAGCGTTTCAAGTTGGCTATGTAGTACAATTTTGTATTCATATGTTAATTGCAGCAGCATAACGTGTACTCACTCCATCCCCCAGTACATACTGTGGTAGAGGAATCCCTATAGCTGATCTCTATACATGCAAGTAAGAAGAAAAATGACCACAGAGATAATCAGTACAGCTATGAGGAAGACACCCCCCTTTCTCCCAATTCCATAGACACAAGTATTGATGCTATTGTTGTTGCTGTTAACTGCCCTCGAGTCGATCTCAACTCATGGCAACCCTATGGATGAAACATCTCCAAGAAGACCCTCTGTCCTCCCCTGATCTCTGCTTAATTCCTGCAGACCCTTAATTAATACCCATAGGGACCTCCTTAAAAATAGAGTCCCTCCATCTGGCAGCATGGGGCCGTCCTCTCTTCTTCCTTCCCTCCGCCTTTCCTAACATTATTGCCTTTTCCAAAGAGTCCTCTCTTCTCATGATGGGTCCAAAATACGACAGCCTCAGTTTGGTGATCTTGGCTTCTTCCAGGGGATATCTCTGGCTTGATCTGCTCTAGGACCCATTGGTTTGTCCTCTTGGCTGTCCTTGGGATCCTCAGCACTCTTCTCCAGAAACACATTCTCTCAAAGGCATTGGTTTTCTTCCTATCTTCTTTCTTAACTGTCCAGCTCTCCCATCCATCCATGGGAATAATAGGGAATACAATGGAGACCCAGTCAAGTCAGGTATTTCAACTGCTTGAAATGTTAATGCAGATGACCCTGCAAACAAAGGCCTTGCCAAGATATGGGTGAAGGGCTGCAAAAGCCACAAGTGCTTGAAGAATTTCCCCAGGTAGAAAGAGCTGATGCCAAGGGTCAGGGGGATTCCCCTCACCCAGAAAAGCAACACACACACACACACACACTCCTCCCCTTCAAAGGTGTAACAGGTGGACCCCACAATCAATACCCACAACGTCCAAATCTCAGCCCTGGGGCCCCTGCGGATGGATCGCAAACAGTGCCTCCTCCTCCTCCTCCTCTTCTTTACCAAAGGAATCTCTAAACCTCAAAATTCCACAGATATCCTTTTTAAAATGAGACGTGAGCAGATGGGGAAACAAAAAAGCCAGTAGTGTCTCATTGTGTTTCACTGTTCTCAAGGTTTCTAAGTAGATGTCAAAACTTTTCAAGAGCAGAGCGGCTGTTAGCAGCTGTGGGTAAAAAGTTCAGAAAAAGAAGAGTGTCATTTGGCAGACAGCAGCCATTTGTTAATCATAGCAATGTCACACTCATCACCCGCTGCCCCCCATCCCCAGATTTGACACGTTTTTGTCAAGGCCGCCTCCTCCAGAGTAGCCGTATCCTTTTTCCATGGAGCCCTGAGCCACCAAGGCCCTCCAGCCCCAAAGACGCCCCAGAGGCTCCATGCTGAGGGAGCCATTTGCGTTCCTCTTGGAGCACAGAGGCCCTTGCAGAGAACAGAATGGGAGGCTGTGTGTGTGTGTGTGTGTGTGTGTGTGTGTGTGAGCGTGTGCCAAACCTGTCCAAAGCCCAGCAATCTCTGCAACACCACACAACCGGCCTCCTTGCCAAAAAGGGAGGGAAAGCCAGCCCCTTTGGGTCAGGAATGGGGAGGAGAGCATCCTCCTGGGGTACTTTGATCCCCTCCACTGACAGTGAGGCAAAGCAACTTCACACACACACACACACACACACACACACACACACACACACGGCCTGGGAATTAATGGGGATTTGGGGGGGGGGAGAAACTAAGTTCCTTAGGAATGCAGCAGGACAGGTCTGCCCTTCCAGGCTCTTTTGTCTTTGAGGAGGGGAGACAAGAAAATAAAGCACTGGAGGAGAAGAGAACCAAGCTTTGCAACTGGCTGCCCCTATGCCAGCAGAGGGAAGGGAGGAAGGAAGGAAGGAAGGGAGGAAGGAAGGGAGGAAGGAAGGAAGGAAGGAAGGAAGGAAGGGAGGAAGGAAGGGAGGGAGGAAGGGCCAGAGAGAGCGCCCTTGAGCCACTGGGAACAAGCAGACAGGGCAGCAAGGCGGTCAAGGCCAAAGCCCTCTTTGGTTGGAGGGGCCCTGGCACAAACCCTTTCGGGGATGCCAAGTGTAGCAGAGGCAGAAAAGCCCAAGGGGTCCCATGCCGGCCCAGCTAAGAGGCAAACCCCCATTGCCTTCACACAGCCTTCTGCGGATGGGCCAAGTGTGCTGCACAGCTGCCCCTCCATACATGCCCCCCACTCACACTCACACTCACACTCACACTCACACACACATTCATACACACACACACACACAGACACAGACAGCAGTGTGTGTGTGTGTGTGTGTGTGTGTGTGTGTGTAGTGTCAGCACAGATTAGCAGCTGCAGCCGGCTCAGTCTCCATTGACACACGCTGCCTGCCGCCTGTAGCAGTGAAGGCCCAGCCCTGCCTACTTTTCAAGAGCAAAAACAAAGGCTTAAAAAGGTTCCCACTGACTGAACCAAGTGGAAAAGACTTTGCTGCGGGCCAGAATGGGAGGAGGAGGAGGAGGAGGCACAAGCCAAACATCCTGGAAGGCCACTGCTGGCCAGAAACCAGGCTTCACTGGCCAAAGGCTGCCCAGAGGATGCCCCCCCACCCCCCGCCGGCCGCCCAGAAAGGCAAACCGGATAAACTCCCTCCAAGCCTCAACCAACGCAGAAAGGGGCAGGAAGGGGGCAGGAGGAGGAAGAGCTTGTTCTCTGGAGTCTCTTCCCTCAACCAAAGGCCAGTTCCTCCTACGCACCAATCACAACAAAAGGAAATAGATTTCCAAAACAAGCTATGATCTTAATATCATTTAAAAAAAATATTGCATGGTAGTCATCTCTGCAAAACACAGCCAGAAACAAGTTCTTCATCTGAAAGCAGCAGAGATGCACAGCTCTCTCTTTCACTCTTTCAGGAGCATCACTTGCCAGCCATTCAGATAAATAAATCGTCCAAACTGCACATTTGCTAAATATTTCTGTGGAAGTAGCACAGGAAAAGAGTCATTGCCCGTGTGTGGCTCACTCTTTTTCACTCTTCCCCCCATCCCTCAGAGCGGAGTGGACTCCATCTCTCAGACCATCGTCTGTCCAAACTTCAGCGGCTGTCCTACAAGAAGTCCTCCCAACATTGTTCCTCCCAGCCCAGCACCGGATACTGGGACTTGCAGTGGATCTCCGGGGTGGGACCCTCTGAAGCAGCCATCAAAGCACACTTCTCTGTGCTACAGCCTCCCCTTAGGCTGCCCCAAAAGTCGTCTAATGCCAAAGGAGATTCCAAGATGCCCAAGCGACTAACAGCGCAGATGCTTCCAGGATCCCACCTGCTTCCAACTAGAAAAAAGCTGCAAGTGGCCCCCACCCCTGCCCCAGCTGGGGGGGGGGGAAGGCACCACAGACCCCCCCCCCAAAAAAACCCCACCCCCATCAAAGCAGGTAGCTCAGGAGAGAGAAATTTTAAGTACCATGTATGAAAGCTAGACAAAAACAGGAGGAGGCCGCAGCTCTGCAAGGCAGCCAATAGCAGCAACCAGCAACTCCTGTTTGGCTGCCTCTTCTGCCTCAACACAAGAAGCCTCCCACTTGCAACCATGGGTGGTCAGTCTATCTGGAGCCACAGACGATCTAGAACCATAGAGGAGAACCTTAAAAACCCGGCCTGGAGCGGCTCCAGCAGGGCAGGTGAGTGGTCTCCAAACTCCAGCCACGCCACCACGTCCTGTGGTCATCTCCACTGGCGCAAGTGGATAAGACAGCAGCGTGAACTCCCTGCATGGCAAAGCATATCACCATCTCTCATGCACAAGTCTACCGCAGGTTGACCATTTTCACTGCTGGGGGGGGGGGGGCGGGGGCGGCCGAATCACAATTTAAACAGCCAGAGAAGCTTGAAATAAAGAGAAACCAAACCCTTTTGCTGAAGCTGTAGGGAAACAAAGTGAAAAGCACTAATTAACTCAGCAGCAAGTTGTTAGCATTTGCATATAAATGCAGTCGCAAATCTCCACTAACGACCTAGGACAAGTCAAGGCTGCCAGCATATGGAAATCCATCCACCCTGGACACCCTCCGCAGCTGGAGCTGGAGGAGGAGGAGGAGGAGGAGGAGGAGGCAGAGCGTGCCAACTTCCTCGAGAGGGAAAGGGAGGAGAGAAGAGAAGAGGAGAGGAGAGGAGAGGAAAGGCCCACGTCTGGCCTGGCCTGGCCTGGCCTGGCCTGTGCAAGCGGAAGTGCCAGCCAGCAAAACACAGGGCCAAGAGGCAAAGAGGGCTGGGGCTAAAGGCAGTCCACACCAAGCACTCTCCGGCCCCAAGGGCTCTCAGAAGGACCACAGCTCTTCCCTGGTGGCAGCTGAAGCCTGGCCCAGCCACTCCGCTCAAAGGCAAGCCAGGGAGAGGCCCGGACTCCCAGGCGTCCCCACCATCAGGCGCTGAAGCAAGCTGGCTCCCTGTTAGGCTTGGCACTCCCAGGCATTGCCTGGGAAAAGGAGATGCTCCCCTGGACCAGGTGAGTCCAACAGGTCCACCTAGCCCAGTATCTCGGGCCCTGAGCGCCCGCAGAGCCTCTCCAGGGTAGGATTCTTTATGGGCTGTACCTGGAAGGGCCAGGAATCAGATCTGGAGCCGCCTGCATGCAAGGCAGGTGCATGTCCTCCATTATGCTTTGGCCCCTTCCTCCCCAAACATGGAGCTGACATTTTACAGGTGCGGTACCTGTATCCCACCCCCACCCCAGGAAAGCCCTACATGCCATAAGGCTGCAATGTTCATCGGTGTTAATCCAAGCTGAGAGAGAGCATTTGCCCAGCCTAGATCTTTACCACCC
Organism: Phrynosoma blainvillii; assembly: GCA_026167975.1. Classification (NCBI taxonomy): domain Eukaryota; kingdom Metazoa; phylum Chordata; class Lepidosauria; order Squamata; family Phrynosomatidae; genus Phrynosoma; species Phrynosoma blainvillii. The sequence goes on along the minus strand of JANUYF010000007.1, from coordinate 31,497,513 downwards.
AAAAGGGAATGAGACCACGTTTACTCCGGAAGGCAAAAGCATGTTACATTACTGCTGGGGAATCAAGGCGCTCACCCAAAGGCTTCCCAGAAGATGGTCTGCTGGGAAAACAGCAAAGCCCTATATGCTTTGAAGGGTTGCCCCGGGATGTTCCTGGAGTGGGGAGACCATGGGGCAGAGTCACAGAGCTCTACGTGGGGAAGAGTTATGGATCTATTAGGAAACTTAACCTTTTTTCCTGGGGGGGAAAAAACCCGAAATGCTAAGGACTGTAGCTGCCATCAGCCAAACTTTTGCTTATTCAAATCATAAGCAAAACCACCATCTTCAACCCAGCGAATGTCAGGAAAATTTCCCAGGGGGCTCTGAAACTCTGCCACAACTGTTCTCTAGCTATGGAGGATGGTGTCTGCGTTTTTGTTTTTGTTTGTTTTAAACTTAATAATAATAATAATAATAATAAATTTTAATAATAATAATAATAATAAATTTTTATTTATAACCCGCCCCTCTGCGCGGCAATCGGGGCGGGGTACAGCAATATTAAAATAGAACAAAGTTAAAAACATTCCATCATCCCATAGTCCCACCCTCCCATCCCCTTGGTGACCCAATCCGGGCGGTTCACAACATTAAAATAATACAGCATAAAACCAACATATTTCCCACCCCTCTTAAAAAACTATTAAACCAGATTTAATTAAAACCAATTTTCCAATAAGTTTAAAATATACAACAATCATACAAAACACCACAAGTGTGTTTACTGCTAAGAAACTGTTCAGAAAACAAGACGCCCCTTTGTCAAACTACAATATCCTCCTTCCATCACTAGTCCTGCCTCTGTGCCCTCACAGTCCTTCCAAGGGAATCCAAGCTGGTACGTAATTGCAACAAACACACAGATACACAGCACTAAAAGCACAGCAAAACACACACAATCTTGAAAGAGCCCAGATGCATCTAAAAAGCTCAGGTAACCCAATTATGATTTCAGTGGGTGGCTAAAGCTCAATAACACGAGGACCAATTGCTCTCCCCCAAAAAAGAGTGTCAGACGAGAGAGTATGTGGCATTTCCACGAAACACACGTTCAGTTCCATGCTTTTGGAGCGGACAATCAAAGGCATTGTGCTCTGTCCTGAACCTGCAGAACCCCTTCATCTAAGACCAAAAGAGTTTCTGTCCAAGGTCAAAAGGGTTTGCCAAACAGCACCTGAGAGGCTCTTGGCATTATTATTCTTGGTTAAACATGACTCAGAAACACAGTGACCGATGGGAGGCTTAAAATGGAGGCTGTAGGCCACATGCAGCTCCCCAGGGATCTTTCTGTGCCCCCCCAGATCCCCCCCATGAGAGCAGCTGTTTTTGCAAGTTTCCAGTAGTGGTTCCTCTCCCTTAAAACAAGGAACAGGGCTTCCTGTTTTGCCCCCCTCCAAACAAAACAAAACCAGAACAGAACAAAACTCCCAAAAACCAAGATGGGGATTTAAAACACCAGAAATGGACTTCCAGCCCCTCCTGTTTTGTTCTGGGGGTTGATGGCCCCCTGAAGTTTTAAATGAAAAACATGGGGAGTCAAATTCTACAAGTTTGCTCTGAACAGATTTTTCTAAAGATTTCCACACCTCTGTGCGTGTCCATTTGCACGCGTGTGTGTCAACATATAGTGACCCTGTGAATTTCCTAAGGGTTTCTTAGGCAAGAGATGCCCAGAGGTGGTTTTGCTATTGCCTTCCTCTGAAACAAAGCCTACAGTCACTTAAAAAAAAAAAAGAGGTTTGCAAATTAACCCAATATAAACAATGGGCAACAAATGAATCCGTAATTAAAGAAGAAATGCACACAGAAGAAAACATTTGCTCAAATGGTTTGAACCCAAACCATTTAGGATTACAGAGGTCCAGAGCATCACCTTGCATTACGATGGGAAAGCTGGCAGCGTTTGCCCCTCTCAAAATATCAGAAAAGTGACCCATGCCCATCAACAGGGAAGTCCCCACATTCTGCACTGGCCGAAGCTACTGAATCCAGACCGGACACTTGCATTGTCCTCTATGCGGGGCTGGAAAAAGCTTGGGAGCACCTACAAAAACACCAGCTGCTAGGCCGCTCAAAGGGGCAGGAGACAGGACCTTGACACACACAAGTGGTTGTGAACTCTCTTCTCAGCTCCTTGTCCACTTCCAGGCTCAATTAAAAGTGCAAGTAGCAAAGGGAGGGCATGTTTTTGGCCAAAATGGACAGACCTTGGAATGCTCTCCACAGGGAGGGCTGCCTTGGCATCATTTCACCAGCAAGCAAATACTTTTTATATTTCCTGGGAGATCCTTTGAGAGTGAGGGCGGGTTAGTGGTTGCCTGATGTTATTTGTGACTTATTGGCTATCTATCACACTTAGGACTACCACCTTTGCAGTGCAAAAAGATCCACTGCAACTTCTTGAAGACGGTGCCAGTGGATTGCAAAGGGGATCTCTTGTTGTAGCTCTCATTATTAGTGTTGGTTTGATATTTTATCCAGGAACCCTTTGTTTGTTTTCTGATTTTAACTTTTTTTCATCCTGTTTCTAATGCAATTGTAATTTTGTCACCAGTATTTGCCTCCTGGTACTAGATACATTGTTTTGTCAGAATATTTTGTAATGGATGTTGTGCCACAGACACACAGATTTCCCCCACATGTTACATTATTGCTAGATTCCAAAGTTTTGAATCCCTTTAAGCTGCTATTCATTTTTATTGATCAGAGGTTTTAAACCCTCTCCTGTATGACCGATTTATTCATTTTGAAATGTTTTACTCTCTTGCAAGCCACCAGGCAATGCCAATTGGCCATGGAAGGGAAAGATATCCATTTTAAAAACAGACAAACCATTTTCAAAGGGAGTCCCAGCCAAACACTGTACATGAGAGCCAGCTAGGTATGAATGACACCAAACAATTTGCTCCAAGCATCAAGTGTAGCTGGAGACGGTGAGAAACAACATGGAACAAGGCCGCCTGCCACCTTGGAATTCAGGACTTGCCCCAACAAGATCCTCCGGCTTCGTCCTCATCCTTGCAAGGCATCACCGCAACAAGCCAGTCCATCGTTCACCCACCCAACGTGCCATCGTTTCCCCTGGATTTAGCTATGTTTATTCCCCTTTATTCCCCACACTACTCCATGGCACAAACACCATTAAGGCACCAGCTCTTATCTGATCTTGGAAGCTAAATGGGGGTCAGCCCTAGTTAGTCCTTGGATGGGAGACCGCCAAGGAATCCCAAGTGCTGTAGGCGATATTCCATAGGAAGGAACTGGCAAAACCACCTCTGAGGATTCCTGGCCTAAGAAAACCTTATGAAACTCATGGGGTCATCGTAAGTTGACAGGTGACTTGAAGGCACACACGTCCCACACACAAGACACCACTTGGATTCTGCACCGTTTGTTTCATTCCCCTGTACATAACAGATTAGGCCTAACTTCCTAGCCACAGCCTCAGCAAAAGTGATAAACGTTAGACCCAAGGTATCGTGCCAGTGGAGTGCTAGGTCCTTATGGCCAAAAAGGATGGGAGACTCAAAAGGAAATCCATGGATACTACAAAGCATGGAACTGGTAAGGGAAGTGGACTACGTGAAGGTGCAGCAAGGATTTTCTTCCCCCACATTCCTATGTCTGGGCCTTCACTTTTTCTAACGCATCTTTTCTACAGCCACAGAGGCTAAAAACATGCCATTTTGAAAATAACAGACTGGTTTCCCTGGAATCCTGGAAGCCAACTCTGGGTGTCAAGACGCGAGTCAAATTCAGAGGCTTGCAACATCTCTTTGTAGGTCACTAAAAGAGCAGCCGCAATCCAAGCCAACCAGCCCAATCGCATATCTTCTCCTACGGTTGGTGAATGCAGAAGACCATGAGCTGAGATTTACTCTGTGCTAAACTTTTGTCAGAGAAATGGATCCAAAGAAACAGAAGACTACCATAAAGACCTTAAAAACACATCCTATGGGCCAAATGGGAAAGATGACTGGAAGCACCAAGCACACTTCATGTATATATCTCATACAACACACTCACTTTAAGTAAACATCTCAAAGGTTGCTAAACAAGTGGGTTCAGAAGACAGGAATACAATTGTCCTTGGCAGAACAGAAAGCTAGGTTGAAATTAAAACAACAACAAAACACACCAGAATTCAGAGATAAAAGCAGTGTTCTCTGTTCAGATAAACAAACAAACCAAGTCCAATGTACAGGTACAGAATGAGGGACACCTGGCCCAGCAGTTGGATGGATGAAAACTATCTCAGGATGGCAGTCGATCACAAAATGAACATGAGTCAGCAGCAGCATGATGCAACTGCAAAGAAAGCTAATGTGATTTTAGCGTGCATTAACAGAACCATTATCGAAACTTGTATCCATCTGGCTTCAGGCCTAGACCCAGCACAGGAGCAGCTTTGGTTGCCTGGGCTGAAAGCCTTCCTTGGGAGAGGTGGGAAAGTGCTACCCTTTGACTCCTCTGACCTCTCAGCAGCCGCTGACCATGGCATACGTCTGGAGAAGCTCAGCTGGTCATGGTGGCCTTGAGCCCGAGTTTTGGGGGGAAAGCAGGATATAAATAAAGCGCTTCACCTTCACCAAGAGAGAGAGAGAGAGAGAGAGAGAGAGAGAGAGAGAGAGAGAGAGAGAGAGAGAAATGGCCTGTTTTGGATAAAGGGGTACTTCCCTGGTACAGCAGGTGTGTAACCTGGGCATATTCCTTGATTCAGAACTGTCACCCAAAGGCCACCAATGGCCTTGATGGCAAGGAGTGCTTGTGTCCAGTTAAGGCCATCCTCAGACTGGGACAACCTGGGCACAGTAATCAATGCTCTGTTTACTTCCCAGTTGGGTTACTCCAATGTGCTCTACCTGTCACTTCCCTTGAAGATGCTTCAAAACCTGCAACTGGTCCAGAATGCTGCTGCTGCTTGGTGTGTGTGTGTGTGTGTGTGTGTGTGTGCTGACTAGGGTTGAAAGAGGTGAGCCTACTACACTTGTCCTGAAATCTCTTCTTGGGCCGCCACTGAGTCCAATGCATGGAACCGATGTACAATGCCTTAACCGGCTACCACACACAGCTGGTCTTCTCAGCCATGGCACTAGGAAATCTCTCCCACAAGAGAGCCATTGTCCCCTGCACTCTTACCATTTGGCCACCAGCTTCCTTTCATGGACACCACAAAACACCACCATATCAGCCCACCACAGGAAGGCAGGCACTGAGCTTCCCCACAGATCCCACAACAACAAGGAAAGGTTCAGGAGGCTCTATGGAGCAGGGAAAGGTGTCTCATTCATAGCTCAAGCTAAACAATGGCTGAGAAAGCAGCTGCCCACACTGCTCTTCCTCCTGGGTCAGCCAAGCCCCCAAGTCCAGCTGGGGAAAGACCCCCCCCCCCAGGAAACACAACTGCTGATGGCCACTCAATGGCAGGCGCAAGGAGTCCAGAGTTTTGCCCAAACTGTCTCCCGACTAGCCAGCCATTCCCAAATGGCGATGGGGAATTGACTGGCTGCACTTCTAAACTGCCCATGACACAGAGGCCTCTAGGCAGAACAAAATCTGTTTAAAATAAAATAAAGTACAATAATACAACAACAACATAACAAGACAATAATTATGCATTAATAATTTGAGAGGAAGCTATAAAGCCAAGACAAAACCAGCAGGAGACGCACTAGATCAGTTCTTTTAATACATGGGAGGACAAGTAGGTCTTTGCCTGGTGCCAAAAAGAGGATGGCAAAATTGGCTGATGGGAAAGGCATTTCAGAGATGGGGTGCCACCACCAAAAAAGGCTTCCCTCACGGCATCCAAAGAAAAGGGCCAGGCACATTTTCTGTGCTCATATTCGCTCTGTAAATTGGAACAATTTTCAGTGGATATCTCTTTGGAGTGCTGGAAATCTGGAGACTGGAGGAAAATGTCATGGGGGCCAGAATCCTCATTTGGAGAGCAATGACCCCATTTTGCCCCTCCCCATAGCTTCATGAAGTTGGTCAGTTAACTTCAGCTTGTGGTTTCGGGATTAACAGAGTGAAAAAGAATTGCTCCCACAGCCCTGATGGCCATGGCCTGGGACCCACACTGGACATGCAAGGACGCCCTCCCCATAACTTCTGAACCACTGATTCTCAGTAGGTAAGAGTAAGGGATAGGGAGCACTGGGCCCTCCAGATCTGTTCCTGTTGTCATTTACAACTCCTATCAGCTCAGACAAGGATGGCCAGCAGCAAGGGACTATAGGAATGGGGGTCGGGAAGGTAAAGATTCCCCGCCTCTGAGGCAGCAAGTAAGCCTCCTAAGACAATAGCTTCAAGGGGACGGATGGAAGGCCACTGAGAAGAGCTCACAAGGCAACAAAGGGAGAAGCACAGGAGGGGGAAATCTGGACCACAGACACAAAAGATGTCACTCAGCTGAATTCTTCTTTTGGGAGAACTGTGTAGGGGACCCAGAGAGGTACCTGGAGTCCACTTGGGATGTCCCTGTTTGACCGTGGTGTTCACATGGAGGCCATACAACTCATCATGCCTCTTGCTTGTGATCCCAGACATATGGATCCTCCAGACGTCCTCCAGAATAACTCCGCGCTCCAGCTGTACTCTGACCAAACCTTTCATAAGACAGAGTCTGGCCTGGTTTCTGCTGGAAAACCCAATTGCCACGTGGGACGGTAACTGCCGTGTGGGAGGAAGCATTCATGCATGCGTACAGAACAGCTCCTGAAGTCACCCAGCGCCAGCACCGGATGCACTGCTTGTTGGTTTGTTTTCTGAAATACATACTACTGAACTTAAAAATAAAACCCGGGTACAACACAGAACAGAATAACCCAGAAAATAATCTGACCGTTCCATATGAAATATATACTGAACAGGCAGCCATACTGCAGGAAAGGGTCCTCTGAACAAGAAGGTCTTCAACCAATGTCTGCAAACTATCAACACCGTATGCGCTTGCCTGGTGTTAAAAAGAAGGGAGGTAGTCTGAGATTTATACACCATTTGACACCAAAAATAAAGCAGCGTGCAGCTTAAAAAACAAGAGCCCAGCACCGGCTGCCAATACTCTTCTGTTCCTCATTCAGGAGGCTGGTGACAACTTGCCAAGCCTAAAGTGGGCTGGATGCAAGTCTGGAGGGAGTCCCCCTCCTGCTACACAGCACTTGACCATGAAGGGGGTTTTCTGGGGAAGGGTCTCCTCCGGGTCCCATGACTGGAAGCAGTGCATCGGATGGAGATGCAGGAGAGGGCCTTCTCAGCCTCAGGACCTACAGATGGAGGCCTGCCTGGCCTTGGCACAGGGGCAAAGCTCTGCTCAGCAGCAGACGCTCCTCTGAGAGGAGGCCAAGGCTCTGGCTTCCATCTCTCAGAGGGAAAGCCTGGTTCTGTTTCAAGGAAAGAGCACTAACGGAGACATACGAGTCTGGTTTGGAGGATTCCCCACCCTCACCCCAGGAAACGGTTCAGGGAGAAAGGCTGAAGAGAGAGCCAAGAGGCCAATGCCTCCCATGCCAAACACTATAAGCAAACAACCACCACCACAAAAGGCTGTGTGCATTTTTAAATCCAACGCATTCCATCGCTGTTACATGGCAGAACGGGAGCGTGGGGGTGAGGGAGCATTTGGGGGAGCGCTCTCAACCAGACACAGTCGGAAACACAGCCGGGCGAGACCATTCCTTCCCTGCTGCTGGACACCGTTCCCCAGAGCCCTTTACTTTCTGCCACACAACTGAATGGTGCCAGACACTCCCAGAAGAATAAAACAAGCCACAGCTCCCTCCCCTGGGCTCCAGTTTGGGTCTTCACAATGGAATTCACACAGACAAACCACACAGACACACAAACTGCAACTGTTCAATGCCTGTCCTGCAGCCACTCACTCATAGACCACAAGGTTGCAAGTTCAATACTAGACAGGGCTCAGGCTTGACTCAGGCCTGCATCCTCCCAAGGTCGCTAAAATGAGTATCCAACTGTTGGGGGCAATGAGCTTACAGTTGTAAATCGCTTAGACACCCCATAGTGCGGTGTGAAGCGGTATATAAATGAAGCTGCTTTGCTTTGCTTTGCTTTGCCTCTTCCCCCTCTATCCCCATATCTCTGCGACAGAGAGGCTACCCTTGAATCACCCGGCCCTCCCGGCTTATGGAGCTGCAGGGACTTCAGTGGCCAAAGGACCAGCTGCTCCCCAGAGGACCAAGCCCTGAGGTTGCCACTGAGGGGTCAAAGGGTCCAAGCAACCCTGCCAGGCCCTGAAATACTCCCCTTTGCCTGCCTGCCCCACCTACAGCCCATGTAGAAAGAGGAAACAATCTGCACCTTTGAAGTGAGACGGGTGATTCAACCGTTTGCTGCTCTGGATGTCTGCATTTTGTCTGCTATCTTTAGCACTTCTTAGTGGAAAGATGGGATATAAGCATTGCTGGCCACTAAGACAATGGGCAAACCAGAAATGGAGTGGCACGTCAGTGCAGACACAGCTCTGGAGGAAGCAGGACTGGGTTGGTCAAGCAGACCCCCTCCCCCAACACACACACACACACACACACACACACACACTGCCCACAGCCAGAAATGGCCCCTGCCCTCCTCCTCCACGACCCATAAGACTCCTGGGCAGCCAAAGCAGAGCCCGGTCAGGGCAGAGGGGTCTCTCCTTAGCTGCCTGGAATCTTGTGCAAAACCCCCTCCATCACCCCAAACTCTTGCAAAATTTCACAGGCCAGCGAGCAAGCAGCTTGAAGAACCACAAACGAGCTGAATCGTGATAATGAAGGCTTGACGAGATTTTATAGCCCAGCAGGGCTGCTGCCCCACCCTGGAATAACTGTGCATTCAGTTGCTGACAACTAAAAAACCAAAAGCAGAATGCCTGCGTGAATGCACCCTTTGCAAGCCAGTCTGCAGCATGACAGATGCATATCCATTCTATTATTATACAGTTAATATACTCTACATGCTCCTGCAGTAGCCAAAATACACCGTTTCCCCTACCAGAGACAACTGAAGCACCAAGACAGACAACAGGGACCTATTCAAAACTGTCTAGCTCCAAGTGGCCAGACTGGGGTCAAGGCCAGGAATGTCCATCTTCAAGGTTAATGAGTGAGTGCACAGAAATGCAGATGACAGGGAGGTGCAAGAATTTAGGGAGAAAGGTATCCACTGGACAGGATGGAGCAAAACCAAAGGAGCCTGAGAAGGCAGAACCTGCAGTCCTGAACTCAGCCCCAGAGGCTGCCGCCGACTGGAAGGGTGTGAGGCTGGCATCTCGGCTTCTTCTTCCTGGACGGCGCCCGGTCTGGCCTCAGAGCCACCAAGGGTTTTATGTGAATAGCACCGGGCTCCCAATTTGCTAGCATGCTTTCTTTTCGTGGGGTGGGGGGTCTGAATGGGAAAATCACATTAGATGTCAACAAAGCAGAAGGTTTGTTAATGTGGAGCTCCCAGCCTGCTGCTCCTCCGCTCGCTCGCTCGCTCGCTCGCTCGCTCGCCTCTCGGCACCCGCTCTCCTTTCTGTGCAAAGCCTGACATCTACAGCTCCGTCTGGCACAGTCAGGGCTCAGACGATGCAAGGACGGCGAGTGTGCGACGGCCAGCCAGGGGCTCATTCGGCGGCACACGCGTGCGCTCACGCACAGGGCCCTCCCGGCTCTGCCAAAGAAGGGGTCAGGGGCTGGGAGCATCCCCCGCTTTGTTCTCAGACTTGCCCTGAGGCCGGAGCAGCCGCCACTGTCCCAGTTTAAGAGAGGAGGGTCAGGATGCCCACCGGTCTCCCCCTCCATTGAGGGCCCTGTTCAGAAGACCTTCTTGTCCAACAGTCCCAGTCAGGCTGGCAGACCTCCGATGGCGACACCATCGTCCACGGCCTGCCTCCTGCCCTGGCCATTTCAGCGAGGCTCTCGGCACGTTCTGCGGCACAAGCATCTTCCTGCCCTGGCAGACTGTTCTCCGTAGCCTGGCAATGCATCTGCTTTTCTTTAAAATGTATTAGGTTTCATTAAACAAAACAACAATAGTAACAACAACAACAACTATACCAGATCAATTATACAATACTCTTAATACAGTTACACAATAAGACTTAACAAAGTAGGGGTAAGCAATGAATTAACAAAAGGACAGGGAAGGAGGCAGGATGGGCTTTCCACATCTGGCTCAAAGCTCGAAAAAGCAGTGGTTTTTCACCTTGAGCAGCAGGGGCAAATGCACCGCGGTTTGTCTGCCCCATGACTGACTGAGACAGGCGCCTGACATGCCACCCCCCCCCAAAAAAAGGGACTCCCAAATGCTCCGGCTACTCCAGGGAGGCAAAAGGAAGAAAGGCCGCGGAGCTCACTCGGACAATGAGAGGAGGTTGGGTCACTGGCCCAGGCCTAAGAGCAGGTTACCAGGTCGCAGCAGGCACAATCTGGGGAATGGACAGTCAATGGATGCAACAACAACAACAACAACAACAGAACAAACGGCTTCTCAAGTACAACTGCATTGTGTGAGGAGTTCTTCAGCCTCTCAGGAGCAAAAGGGGTGACAGGGACCTGAACTGTGCCGCTTTCCTCTTTAGCAACAAGGGGCTTCTTGTATGTGGCTTGATGACACGACCAAACGGCTGATCAAAATCACAGATGACAAGAAGAGACTTAGAAGCAAACCAGCACCGTTTCCAATTTAAGAGCACATCCAGAGAGCAGCCGACAGACATCAGAGGCCGCCGCAGACGGCCGTGGGAACCCGGCAAGGGCCTTTTGCGGGAAAGCGGGTCAAGCGGCAACTGCCTTCTGCTACCAGAAAGCAGGTCTCTCAGCTCCAAAAGGCCATGGGAGACCAAGCACCAATTAGAGGACTGCTTCCCGAGAAAACACAGGCAAAAATGCTCCTTAGGTTGCATCCCCGTCGCTCTTTCAGTTGTGGCTGCTGCGCAGACAAAAACTCCCCCAACAGACATCTTTTGCTGAGAAAGTCACAAGAAAGCATGCCTATGGCCAAGGCCTCTTCTCTGTGCCAAACACAGGCTCAAGGGAATCCTTCTTCCCTGCCTCCACTTGTCAGTTGTGGGAAAACAGTGCAATATAGTAATAATAATAATAATAATAATAATAATAATAATAATAATAATAATATCTGCCCTTCACAGGAAGGTTGGTCCATATCTTCTCAGGCAATGCTGGCCTGGGACTTCCCAAAGTCCGCTTGCAGTTCCCTCACCTTCCAGGAGGAGCCCCTCAACTATGAGATTTTAACTCTAGGGGAAGATTCCAATTATTATTATTATTATTATTATTATTATTATTATTATTATTATTATTTACTGTTATTGTTGCTATTGATATTATTCTTATTGTTACTGTAACTGTTATTATTATTATTGTTGTTGCTATTATTATTATTATTATTATTATTATTGCTATTCTTCTTCTTCTTCTTGTTGTTATTATTATTATTGTTGTTGTTGTTGTTGTTATTATCATTATCACCATCGTTGCTGTTACATTCATACCCTTCTTTTCTCCCAGGGAAGCTGAGCTTGCCCCTATTCATCCTCAACACTCCTTCCTTTTCATCTTTAACACAATGCACACATTTTTCAGGCAGCCGCTCACAACAGCTCTGTCCAAGCCACTGCACTTTGCTGAAAAGAGGCCTAGCACACACAGCCATTTCCTAAAAATCCAGGGGACATTGTGACATCAGAAAGAAAGAGAGAGAACGTTTCAAAAACCGAGCGAGAGAGAAGGCCAGTTTTCTGCAGGGCCTTATCTTAGAGACTTATCTTAACTAGCCAAACTCCGGTTTGTCTGAACGCACCCAGAACCGCAGCGTTGCCCGAAAGGTGTGCAAAGACGCTGGATTTGCCGCAGGAGAGTCCAAGCGCAGAGGTGGGCAAGGAGGAGAAGCTCCCGAGGGTCCCCGCGAGGGTCAAGCCATGGAGCCCAGCACCAACGGAGGCAAAGGCAAAGGCAAAGGCAAAGGCAAAGGCAGCGGCGAGGAAGCGATGGCGGCTGTTCTATCAGAGACCGTCTTGGCTGCCCTGGCCATCCGTGGTGGGCACTCGCAACACAACCCTTTGTGGTTGTTGTTGTTGCTGTTGTAGAATCAACTAGAGCCGAGTTTTCCTTCCTGGAAGAAGCACCAGTTTGGGCTACCACACCAGACAATCTCTTCTAAGAATAACGCAGCCGCCGTGTTGAGTTTCCAGTGCCAATCTCAAGCCGAGGGACAGGACAGGACAGGACGGGGGATGCTTGCACACGTAGGGAGGGGGTTGTGGGGTTGCAACAGACACTACCAGCACTTCCAAATCAAGTTACGACACAACCCCGTTCGTGCCGCCGTAATGCAATACATTCCTCATAAAAACTCAAATGCCGTGGCGGCGGTGGCAATGGAGGCAGTGGGACGGCACAGGGCCCCTATCCGGCACCGGCCTGAGAGGCAGCCACGGCAAGCCTTTGCCGCTGCCATTCAACCGCTGGGAATCCTTCCCATTCACCTCCCATTCAACTCAGAGTGCCCCTGTGTGTCTGTTGTGTATGTGTGCGTTCTGTGTGGTGCATAAGCCAGAAAGGAAGAGTTCGAAAAGGCTGGACAAAGGTCTGCGCTTTTGATCCTGGACCAAGTGGCTCCTTGCTCAATGCGTCCTGACAATGACCACAAGAAAGCGGCATCCGCACAGAGACCTCCTCCTCCTCCTCCTCCTCCTCCTCTTCGGCGAGGCTGCAAAGCACCTTAGCTCAGTTGCCAGGAACAAAAGGCGGCCGGCCGTGGAAAGTGACCTGGGGCTTCCCCTTCCTGCCAAATGTCAAGGCCACTTCATTTTCTGCTCAGCTGCAGAAAGGCAAGGCAACCTCCCAGCGGCTCTCCTCCTCCTCCTTCTTCCTCCTCCACCACCATCATCATCATCATCATCGCTGCCCGGACTTTGTGGAGCTGGCTTTTAAGAAACCCAAACAAAGCCTCCCTCCTTCCTCCTCTCAGGCGCAGAAGCGAAAGGGCTCTCCTTCCTTCCTTCCTTCTCTCCGAAGCGAAGCAGCGGCGGCAGCCTCCCAGGGAAAAAAGCCAACTGACCAAAAGGAGAGGACACCATGCACTTTGGCAGCGGCGGCGGCTCAACTACAAACAAAAAGCAGAAACGGAGGGGAGGGGAGGGGAGGGGAGGGAGGGGTCCTGAAACAACACTTTCCTTCTCTTCACAGCAGGCTTCACACTAAAGCGCTGCGGATTTGCAAGTGAATTGAAGTTGTCATGAGAACTTTAAAAGGAAGAGGACAGAGAAGGGACAAGAGAGAAATCGAAAGGCTTGGAAAGAAGGAAGGAAGGAAGGAAGGAGGGAGATGCAGAAGGGCCAAAGGAAAGCTGGAGGCCTCCTCCGGCCGGCCCACGGCCCACGGCCCACGGCCCACGGAGACTGCCCAGAAGTTGATGGCCAAGCGCCCAGCCGGACCGGACCCTACAGCCCCACAAGGAAGGAAGGAAGGAAGGAAGGAAGGAAGGAAAACGATGCCAGCAAGCAAGGGCCCAGAGAGAACACAACAAACTTCTACATGGGTCTCAGAAACAAGAGACCTGTCCAAACGCCTTGCCTTGCGGGAGAACGCCAGCCCCAGAAAAGTATGGCTGCCCAAAGGCATCATCATCATCATCATCATCATCATCATCATCATCATCATCCCTTGTGGGGCCAGAGCAGGCCCTGACCCTCCTCCTCCTCCTCCACCTTGCCAGCTCTATAAGGAAGGAAGGAAGGAAGGAAGGAAGGAAGGAAGGAAGGAAGGAAGGAAGGATCCGGCCGGGCGCCCCTTATACCCCAAAGCCCAGCTGAGCCGGGGCTTGGAACAAGGCAGACCCTCAAGGCAGCTAAGGCTGACATGTTCAGGGTCCCAGCACTGGGCCACACAAAACCACCACCACCACCACCACCACCAGCACCATCACAAGGCCACCCTGCCACACACCGACTGGACCCCAGACCCCCCCCCCCCGGACTTGTAGTCAGAGTGACTTACCAGGGCGCAAAGGAGCACAATTGCTGTGCTATTCTTGGGTGAAGACGAGGAGGAGACGTTGCCGCCTGGCAAGGAAGGAAGCAAGGAAGGAAGGAAGCAAGGAAGGAAGGGTGCTCCCCCCCAAAAAAAGCTTCCAGCCCCGTCTCAGGTTGGAGCTGCTCCGCAGGTGTCTCTGTGTGCAATTTCACACACACACACACACACACACACACACAGACACAGAGACACAAACACACAAGCCCCCCCCCCGTGCCCAAGGTCCGTCTCGTGTGCCAAGTTTTGGAGAAGGTTTTGGGGGAAGGGGAGGGGGAGGGGGGCACGGGGGGGGCCTTGGCAACCCCAGAGGCAGCCTTTGTTGTTGTTGTTGTTGTTGTTGCCTTTCGGCGGCGCAAGAGCCTCCCGAAGGCTGTAAATCTATAACCAGGGCCATGATTTCGCGATTTAAAAGACGATAAGGCATTGTGTAACCGAAAACCACAGAAGGAGAAGAAGGAGCGCCTCCCCGGCAGGCAGGCAGGAAGGAGGACGAGGAGGACGAGGAGGACGAGGGCCAGTCTCCCGGACGCCCTCCCGGTCTCCGTCCCTTCCCTTGTCCGGGGGTCGGCGCCCTATCGATTATGCAGATGGGCCTCTCCGCCGTCGTCCCTCCTCCCTCTTTGGCCTGAGGCTTGGCCTGGGGAGGGGAGGGGAGGGGAGGGGAGGGGAGGAAGGAGGCGAGGGAGGGCCAGGGCCAGGGCCAGGGTCAGGGCAAGGGGGGGGAGGCACCTGCGAGGAAGGCCAAGTTTTGGGGGCGTCGGCGTGGGCCCCGATCCGGGCGTGGGCCGGGCCATGCCATGCCAAGCGGCGGCAGCGCTCCCACTTACTCGGCGTTGGCGCTGGCGTCCTCCGTCCTCCTTCCTCCTCCTCCTCCTCCTCCTCTTCCTCTTCTTCCTCTTCTCCGGAGGCGGCGGCGAGGGAGGCTTGGTGGAGGCGTCTAGTCCCGGGAGGCGCTGGCGTTGGCGTTGGGGCGAGCGGCGATCCCATGAAGGCTGCGGGAGTCTGGCGCTCCGGGGCTCCGGCGGAGGAAGAGGAAGAGGAAGAGGAAGAGGAAGAGCGAGCAGCGGCTGCGGCTGCAGCGGCGGGACAAGGAGTGGGAGTGGGAGTGGGAGTGGGTCCCCGGTGCGGAGGAGCCCCAGCCGTCGCAGCCGCCGCCTCCTCCTCGGTGTCCTCCGCTCCCGCCGCCCAGAAGCAGCAGCCCCCGCCGCCGCCGCCGCCGCCGGAGGAGGAGGAGGAGCAGCAGCAGCAGCATCCTCCTCCTCCCCTCCCCTTCCTCTTCCTCTTCCTCTTCCCCTTCCTCTTCCTCTTCCTCCTGGGGGTGGATGGGGGAGGGAGGCAGGGAGGGAGGGAGGGAGGCCGGAGGGTCCGGCGGCGGCGGCCAAAGAAGAGGAAGAGGAAGGAGGAGGCAAGGATCCCGAGCGAGCGACCGAGCGGTTCCTCCTCTGCCGCCGCCGCCGCTTCTCTCTTCGGGGAGGAAGGAAGGAAGGAAGGAAGGAAAGAAGGAAAGAAGGATGGAAAGGAAGGAGGGAGGGAGGGAGGGAGGAGGAGGGCGAAAACTCTTTGGATCTTTATTCTGCTAATTACTTTCCTGCAAAAAATGGCTGATTAGTGCAGTGCGCATGTGCCTCATTACCCAGGCACGACGGGAAGGGCTAATTAGGCACCTTCTGGATCAATAAGATTCCGCCCAGAGAGAGAGAGAGAGGGAGGGGAGGGGAGGGGAGGGGGGCCCCCCCTCCTCCTCAGCCCTCCCCTCCCCTTCTTGCATTCCATCGGCCTCCGCTTCCCCTCCCCCCCAGTCCCAGCAAAGAGGAAGAGGAGGAGGAAGAGGAGGAGGAGGAGGAGGAAGGGCGGCGGGAAGTTGCCCAGAAAGTTGGCTTTGGGCGGCGGAGGAAGAGGAGGAAGAGGCCAGTTCTGTCGCAGAGGACCCGATTCTGGGAAGCTCCGGGGAACCAGGACGAAGAGGAGGAGGAGGAGGAGGAGGAGGAGGAGGACGCATTCCGAAGGGAGGGAAGCCGCTGGGGAGCCCTGCCTGCCTCCTTCCTCCTTCCTCCTTCCTTCCTCCCTCCTCCGTCCCGGATCCGCTCTGGGCTCTCTCTTTCCTCCTTGGACCGAGTGCCGGAACCGGAGGCCCCCGCCGCTCCCCGAGGAGGAAGAGGAAGAGGAAGGAAGGAAGGAAGGAGGAGGAAGGGCGGCCGGGGGGTGCTCTTTCTTTGGGGGAGGGCAGGCGCCAAGGACCTCCGGGAGAAAGCGGGGGAGGGGGCACCGGCAGCCACCCCTTCGCCAACCTCTACCCCCCCCCCCGCCTTCCCCCAAAATGAGGAGGAGGAGGAGGCCTTCGGAGCAGAGAGAGCGGTGAGTCTTCGGGGGAGGAAGGGAGGAAGGGGAGCATGGGAAGCCCCGCCGGGATCCATCCTTCCTCCCTTCCTTCCTCCCTTCCTTCCTCCCTTCCTTCCTTCCTTCCGAGAGGGGAGGGGAGGGGAGGGGTCTGAGCGGGGCAGAGGCTGGGGGGCCTCGGGGGGGGGTCTCAGCCCAAGGCCCCAAGGAGGGAGGGGGGAGGGAGGGGGGTCCGGGGGTCGCCCCCTTCTGCCCCCTTCTGCTCGGACGGAGGGAGGGAGGGAGGGAGAGCCCACGGGCCGGGGGCAACTCCGGGCGGGGGCTTTCCGCTTGGCAAAAGGGGCAGAGGGAGGGAGGGAGGGGGTGGGGGGCTCTTGCCTGCCTCCCGAGGCCCCCGAGCGGGACGGGGGTCGGAGGGCAGAAGGGGCCGACCCTCCCTCCCTCCCTCCCTCCTTCCTTCCTTCCTTCCTTCCTTCCTTCCCTCCTTCCCAGGCGAGGAGGGTCTGTCCCAGGCCAGAGCCGGTGGGTCCTTCGTCCAAGAAAGGAAGGAAGGAAGGAAGGAAGGAAGGGTCCCTGGGGCCGAAGGGCTGCCTGCTCCCTCCTTCCAGTAGCGGAGCTCCTCTTGGGGGGCCTTGGGGGCTTTGGGCCAGTCCTCCGGCTCCCCTTCCTTCCTTCCTCCTGGGACAAGAGCTGGGCCTCTTCCTTGGAGGCTCCGAAGGGGAAGAAGGAAGGAAGGAAGGAAGGAAGGAAGGAAGGAAGGAAGGAAGGGTCCCTGGGGCCTTCCCAGGCGAGGAGGGTCTGTCCCAGGCCTTGGGGGCTTTGGGCCAGTCCTCCGGCTCCCCTTCCTTCCTTCCTTCCTCCTGGGACAAGAGCTGGGCCTCTTCCTTGGAGGCTCCGAAGGGGAAGAAGGAAGGAAGGAGGAAGGAAGGAAGGAAGGAGCGCCGAGCCTCCAGAGAGAGTCCAAAGGCCGGCTCTGCTTTTCTTTGGGGCCGAAGGGGCAGAAGGCAGGCAGGCCGCCTCTCTTTCTTTCTTTCTTTCTTTCTTTCTTTCCTTCTTTCTTTCCTTCTTTCTTTCGGGGGAGAGAGGAGGGAGGGCTCCCTCTTTCCTTGGGCCTCCTCAGGCCGGACCCCAAGCCCTTGCTCTGCTCCCCGTTTCTTTCTGTGTTCAATTTCCCCAGAAGCTTACAAAGACCTTTCTTTCATCCAAAGGCTATCTATCTATCTATCTATCTATCGCACATTCATGATAGACGATGGCCTGTACTTTGAACTCTCAGATGGGAGCCAGTGCATTGATCGCGTCCCTTGCCTTCTCCTCCTCCTTCTCCTTTTCCTTTTCCTTTTCCTTCTCCTTCTCTTCCTCCTTCTCCTCCTTCTCCATTTTCCTCTTTGTGTCTTAGGCATGTTATGCCAGCCTTTTTTCGTATCATAAGGTTCAGTGGGAAAGATTAATACAAAATGCAAAGCATTTCTTTTCAACTGGAATTTTAATTGTTGTGGAAACATTAGCCAATATAAATCGACAGTCGTTTATTTCTGAGCAAAAGTCTCTGCGTAAGATGCTCCGACTATTTAACAGAACCGATTGGTTCAGGATGGACCTTGTCTGGTGAATGCATTGCTGTCAGCTTCAAATTTATTCTAATAAATGAATTTTGTAAGAACAGACGGAGTTAAACTATCGGTAGAGCAATAGGATGACAAGGAAATAAGATGAACTGTGCGTCGCATGAATATAAAACTTTGTGACTACTGTAGATATATGGGTATCTATCATAGAAGAACAATAGATTCAAATAGATATGGTTGGGAAGAAAGGGATTGAGGAAATAATAGAGTTTTAGGGGTAGTGTTTTATGTAGTTAAGCAAATTCTAATGTACATTACTGGAAAGATATGTATATGTCTGAAGAAAAATAAAGTGTATAAAATTTTTATTCTGATAAATACAATGAATGATACATCTGAGAAGTTTGCACAATTGATCAAAAATTAAGTAGAACCGAAATTTAATTTAAATCAGAGATACCAGAGCCAAGCACTATTCCTGTAACCCTGTTTTGGCTGTCAGAGGAAATGGGCTTTTCTGGGCAGAGGCATTTTCCAAGCCGCATCCTCACATGAAAGCGGCCGTCTCAGTTTTAGGGACGGAGCTGGGCCTCCTCTCAAACCCAAATGCTTGCCTGCCTGCCTGCCTGCCTGCTGTTTCTTCCCTGCTTTCTTCTGAATGGGAGCTGGGATCCTTTGAGGAACACGCGTGAAACCCTTTTCCGCTCATGGTCCTTGCTGCAGAATACCACACAAAGCAGATTGTGACAGCCGCAGGACCGCTTCTTCCCCTTTGCCGCCTGGAGCGTTGCTTCTGAATGAAGCTCAAATCATGTCCAGGCAAGGCTGTTTGTTTCAACGCAGCTGTCCAAGATGGGCATACAACCCACAGGGTGGACATTCGGTTTGTGCAAACACGGATGACCTTCCAGATTCCCCGTTTGCAACAGATCCGTCTCCCTTTCTGCAGCCGTTTGCAGGAGGAGATGGGGCTTCCTTGGGCCTGTATTACAGTGGCATCCGCTCAACCTTCCTTCTGCTGAAACCGGGTTTGCTGTGCGGAGCCTTCTTCCCTGGACAGTCTGCCCTCGCCTCCTGAAGGATTTTGCAGATGGAGATTGACTGCGGGGAAGACTTGCTCCTGGCAGGGCTTGAGGCTAATGCATGGCTCTCGGCTATTTTTGCAGGTTGTGTCCCAGCGTCCGGCGGCGTTGAGCTCGGACTTCCTTTCACGCTGGCTACTCTCAGGTGGCATTGCCACCCGGCCCCCTCCTCTTCCAATGGGTGCTGCTGCTGCTGCGTGGGCGATGGGAGAGGCAGTCCTGCCAAACTGGGCTTGCAGGAAGGCCAGGATCCTTGGCCGGGGGTGAGGAAGCTGGAGGGGCTTTGGGCTATTGGTGGGCCAGGCTGAAGAACAAGGAAAGGAAAGGGCAAGACACCAGAAGGACTGGACGCTGGTGCCCTCAGAAGGCCCAAAAAGAAGAAGGGGTACGTTGCAGGGACGCATGTGCGCCTCATGATGCTTAAGCCAGGCATTTTTGCTGTAAATGTGTTCTGCCGTCTGGATATCCTCTTCTGTACAGAAGACCTTTGGAGGTTTGTGTTGCTTTAGAGGGAAGTGGCTCCGAACCTTGCATTTTGGGGGTGGGAGGGGGTGAGATTGAGGATGCTTTCTGGCTTTGCGGTTCCTGTTTCTTCCAGAGGGTCTTGTTTATTTTCAAGACATACTAAGCCACTCCCTGCAGTAGGCATGTGTTAAACTGAAATAGGCGTGATTCCCCTATCCCTGTCCTTTTATTGAAGGACTAAAGGCTCTTTCAGGTCCGTTAGCTAAACTATATACCTAGCTGGAGTTCTTTCTGTTTACTGTGATAGTCACCAAAGTTTCCAGCTTGAGAACAGCTCTATTGTCCAGTAGGCAATGTAACACCAGCATTCCCCTCAAATATCCCTCCAGCATCAGACTATTGGGATATTTTCTAAAGAGAGAACAAACATGCAGCTTTGTGAACATCCTGGTGAAGTGCTAGAGTGACTCCCTATACCAAGCAAAGGGAATTCCTTCCCGTCTTTCCTTTTTGCCCTGTCCTGCCAGCATGCAGATCTGAACCCGTTAAATTGGATTAACAAAGACTTCACGCAAACACCAGAATCCTGGGTGCATCTTTTAAAAAAACAAATAATAGCCATTGCGTTTGCCACAGCCACCGGCCGAGAGAAGGAGCAGAGAAGGGAAATTGGGCACCTCTTTTGATTGGAATATGCTCCCTTTGTTTGCCAAAAGACCAAGGGACATGCAAGTTGCTGGGTGGGAAACCAGGACAAATAGGGCTGGCCGGCCGGCCTTCTCCTTCTGGCAGTGACCCAGTCTGGACATAGAGGTTTACAACTGAACAGGTCTCTTGTTCCAGGGTTTCAGAGGTCAGCACTAGCACTTTCAATGCTTCCTAGAAATTCTTGCATTTAATGTCTCTCTCCCTAAAATCTGTGACAGCTAGAACAGCAGACTTCTTGCTGCTGCCAGGTGCCCCAAAGAGAAGGAAGCCCCGCAGTCTGGCTGCTGAGTTTGGCAACTGAAGGGAAGAGCTGTAGGTGCATCCATCAAGGCTCAGTCTAAACAGTGTTTGCCATTTGAGAAGCAGCAGAAGGAAGAAAAGACGCTCTAGCTTTCTCTTTTGAGGGTCAGTTGTTGAGTCATATTCAACTGGACGGTTGCCAAAGCAGCCCTGTAAATGGCACAGTCTTCTGCAGCAGTTGCATGATAGAGGAATTCATCGTTCTTTCTTTCTTTCTTTCTTTCTTTCTTTCTTTCTGTTCTATTAGAAAAGCCAGGCATTTCTATGGGTGCGTAATTCCAATTTGCATTGTAAACACAACAATTGCAGCCTAGCCCCCTTTCCCCATCTTTCTCTTTTTCAGTGCTGCCTCCCTGCCTCAAAGGCTTTTCCCAAGGGAAGTCTCTCCTTTTCTGTTCAAGGCTTGCTTTCTCCTTGAGGAGGAGGAGGAAGTAACTTGAGTCAAAGCAGAGGCCTGGGCTGCCTTTGAGACCCCTGCTCCCCTTTGCGTGGCTTGACTCTTTCCCGCCGTGAGGCTCTCCTTTCCCACTCGCTAGCTAGGCCAGTCCTGAGTGGAAGCCATCTTTTAGGCTTGGGACTTTTGCTCAGCTGTCCAACAGAAAAGGCTGAATGTCTCAACAACAGGCAGCATCACAGAAGCGGTGAAAGCAGCGCAGCTCCCTCCCTCTTGTCTGACAGGAGGAAAAGGCCGGGGAGTGTGTCCAAGAACCAAAAGCGGGGCATTGCTGAAAGCCAGCGTCTGATCTTAGGCAGCTGCTTTCATTCTTCCTTCCACAGAGGAGGAGATGGAAGCCGGAGAGACAGGATGATGGGCATCAAGGCCCCATTCCTTTGTCCTGTAGGAATGGGGCGCAAGACGGTGGGGCTCAGGGGAGACAGTGGAGGAGAAGGCGGCCGTGGCAGAGCCATTCCTGTTTGCCTCCTTGACCGCTCCGGGGAAGGCCGGAGTCTTCCTTAAGTCTCCCGGGGCAGAGGAGGACCATCTGCTCTTCACTCTGCTCCTGCCCCTCTTTCTGAGCTGCAGCCAGCCATGAGGTCTCTCTGAGCCGAGGAGGAAGCCTGCATTGCCAGAGTCACAGGATTGGATTGGCTGAGCGTCACACGCAGCAGGCCTTGCTGAAAGGCTTGTTAAGGAAGCTCCGTTGACCAGGCCATCCAATTGCATAATGCTTTGGAAGAGAAACACCTCCCGGGGCTTCCGGACGGACGGACGGACAGACGGAGGACTAGGGATCCCGGCTCTGCCCTTGGCTGGGAGGCAGGGCATCCCTCCCCAGACCTTTGGGGGGCCAGAGGGGGTCCCCACCAGGCCTGGTGCCTCTGGGCGGCCTCTGCCCTTTCACCCAGTGACCAAGGCCACCGTCGCTCAAGCAGGATTTTCAGGGGCCCAGAAAAGGAAAAGGCCTGGGCCTGGGCGGGGGAGGAAGGAATGGGTCTTGGCACATGGCATCTCCCCAAGATCCACCTTGTGCCCCTTTGCTGGAATGGGAAGGCTGTTTTGTTTGGGTGCTGCTTGAAAGCCCCCTCTCCCCACCTGAGGAAACATGGAGTGAGGAGCATGCTCTCCAGCAGGACACGATTCGGTCTCCCCGCGTGCGTGGAAAGGGCCTTGGAAGAGCCTCCTTCCCGTGGGTTCAACAGCCATTCTGCTTGGGAACCCCTGGTGCCCATCTGTCATTCAGCCCCTTTTTAGAATTGGGAATTCCCTCAGAAATAGAGCAGGCGGGGGGGGGGGGAGGGCAGTGCTAATCCAGGGCCAATGCATTTGACCTACCGAAAAAGACAGAGTTGCAAAGTGAAGGATGGTAGGATATAGGATATCAAGAGGATGAGCGCCTTCCACTGGGATCCAAGAAGACGGAGGAAAGAAATTACTTGCCTAGGTCGCTCTCCCTATGGCTGCTCCCTGGTGCTGGGCTGGATTACCAGGGTCTTTGAGACCCTTCTCCAGCTTTACTAAACCCACTGCGACCGATGCCTGAGGCTGCAATCCTCCCTTCATGTACCTGGCAGTAAGTCCCACTGAACTCAATGGAGCTGGTTTCTCAATAGGCAGGTATAGGATTGCGTTGCTAGTCAGTGGTTCACACCAAAAGGCTGTGGGGGCAAAATAGCCCAGCAGATGGCAATTCAGAAACATCCCACCCCTGAAACTGTAAGTATCCTTTAGTGCAGGGGTAGGCAACCTAAGGCCCGGGGGCCGGATGCAGCCCCCCGAGGCCTTTGGACCGGCCCCAGGCTGGTCCTGCCACCACCGCCTCCACCCCCCGCCATGATGATATTGATTATTGTTGTTTTACTTGTTCTTGGGGTATGCTTGGCAAAATCTCCACAGGGGTTTTGCCATGGCTTTTCTGGGGCTGAGAGAGTGTGCATGCATTTTTTTTTAATTTTTATTTTTTTTAAATTTCTATAATCACTAACAGAGATTTCTTTCCCAAGTAGACTACAAACCCCAGCACTTTCACAAACTGTGGCCTATAGGTACTGCTTACAAGATTTTTCCCAATTGCAGGAGAGGGTTATATATGCCAAAAGGTGGCTTACTCACACAATTGTCATGGGGAGATTTACTGGTTTGCTTGCTTAAACCATTTACTGCAGCCCTTCTATAGAAACGTTCTGCATGATGGATATGGCAACACATAATACAACCAGAGGGAGAAAATGAAAATGGCACCAGGGTGCTTCCTACCTGCTGATGTTCCCCAGAGACCTTCACGTCCTCCCCAGGCTGTTTCTTTCCCTGCAGCTTTAAGATCCAATGGAGGGCAAGCAGAGGGCCCAAAGGACCAGGCGGGCATGAAAGTCCTGTTTCTGCAGACTGGCTCTTTGGTGCATTTCTGGGGGAGTTTTTCAGATGAGATTCTTTGCTGCTTCAAAGCATCTTTAGTTCTGGTAAAGGCTAATAAACTAAAGATGAATAAATCGTTTCTGCATCTGATTGTCCAGCTGATGGATGAAACGCACACTCAGTGACCGAAGACTTCTGCAGGCAGGGCCTTGGTAAGAACCGTCCCATCCTAGGAGGGAAAGAGAAGCATTTCACTCACAAGGCTGTCTCCAGAGCGGCCTCCTGGAGGAATCCCACCCGTGCGTCCCATCCCAGTCGGGCAATGATATAGTGCTATGTTGTTGTGTTCCTTTAAGACATTTCTGACACATGGTGACCCTAAGGCAGGGGTAGGCAACCTTTCCCCTTTAAAGGCCGAGGGACTTCAGCTCCCAGAAGCCTCAGCCATGTTGGCCAATAGTCCCATGTTGGCCAATAGCTCCTGGGATTCTGGGAGCTGAAGTCCCTCGGCCCTTAAAGGGGAAAGGTTGCCTACCCCTGCCCTAAGGCAACCCCATCATGGGATTTTCTGGGGCTGAGAGGGTGTGACTCTCAAGGTCACCTAGTGGGTTTCCACGACCAAGCGGGAGAGTCATAGTCCAGCACTCAAACCACTGCACCATGCTGGCTCTCATAGTACCTATCCATCACCTTTATTATTACAAACATATATGATATTTCAGCTTTGGTTTAGATCAGTGTTTCCCAAAATATGGTCCTCCAGGTGTTTTGGACTTCAACTCCCGAAAGCTCAAACCAGTTGGGCTGACAATCAGGAATTCTGGGAGATGAAGTCCAAAACATTTGGAGGCCCAAAGTTTGGGAAACACTGGTTTAGATTATCCAGGAAAGAGGGCAAGACTGTTTATGAAGCTTGTCACCAAAGCATTTCCCAGGGCAAGTGTGCCTCTGAAAGGATTTGTACGAAGGGCCAGCTAGAGACACACACCTTGTGTAGCATCCAGGCAAGAAACTGATGAAGTTTGGAAACATGCATTTTGTGCCCCAGCCACGGAGGAAGATAGCAGCAGTGGGCAAGAAACCTCTTTGCTCCAAAACATGGCATCATTTGGAAAACTGGCAGCAGGTTTGTGTCTTATTTTGTGACAGAGGTAAATATGATGGCCACAAGGATAGGAGCTAGCTGATAACTGAAACAAGAAAACCCTATTCATTGTTATAACCAGCGCTGGCACCCAGCTCCCTGCTCTTCCAGAGTGACCCCACTGGCTTCCTTTGTAGGTCTCTTGGAGCATTTCATTCAGGATTCGCAACAAGGCTTCTCCGCTGTTTCTGACTGGGGCATCCAACAACAGTTGCCTCTGAGCAGGGCTTTTGTCAACAAGGACCAGAACTCAGCTTTGGAGAGGCTCTGACTTTGGAAACGAAGGCCTGAAGGCTGCACAGCATTTAAAGGTCTGGATGCATGAAAGCTGGGGTGAGATTTATTAAGGGTATTTACGTGTCCCACTTTGCAGGACAGGGCCCTCTGTTTATAAAGGAAAAGATCTGTATTTGAAGGGCTCTCTAGTCCAGCGATAATCAAAAGTGTTGGACCAGTGCTGGGCCAAGATAAGCTTCCCGGGAAAACCAAAGGCTTAATAGCAGCCATTGGGCACAAATATGGTATCAGCCCCAGGTACATCATTCCCACCCACCGCCATCCCAAACAGACACCTTGTCCATCCCCCACATTGGAGAG
This sequence comes from Phrynosoma blainvillii, assembly GCA_026167975.1. Lineage (NCBI taxonomy): Eukaryota > Metazoa > Chordata > Lepidosauria > Squamata > Phrynosomatidae > Phrynosoma > Phrynosoma blainvillii. The sequence continues at coordinate 31,472,434 of JANUYF010000007.1, read as the reverse complement.
CAGCAGATCAGGGGCCCTGAAGGTGTCCCTCAGCCCTTAGCACTCAGAAGAAGCAGACAGGTCACCTAGTCAAGGTCTCCCCCCACTACGATGAATAAAGATGGGTTGCATTTCTGTTTAAAATAGAGTCATTCTTTCTTAAAATGCACCATACATAGCATACGTATACTTTTTTATGGAAATGGATGCCCCCTTTTTATTTGCTTTTGTTGGCAATGCAGATGTGGTCCCTTCGTTTTCTTCCCATCCACTCCCATCTTGTCCCTCGTTCTAGCATGGTGCAGCCGGGGTCTGTGCTACTCCAGGGATGAAATTCTGGCTGGGCTAATTAAGCACATTGAGCCAATAGCCTACCAGGTTAGGATGGGGATATCCATAAATTAATGCACAGCTGCTGAAACATTAGCCTGTCGACAAATGGCACCATGCCACAGAAGCCTTAGTGCTGACCACCTTTCAGTAAAATGAGTGTATTGTTAAAGCGAATATAACTCATTTGTGGCTAGAGCTTTTTTGTCAGGCTGTACATGCAAGCTGAGTAATTTATTTACCTTTTTAAGATTATTTTTATGATTTTATTATCATATTTCATGATTCATTGACGCTGGAGGAATGCCATTTTGTTCTCAGTTTGCTTTCTTATTGCTTTGATGCTGTTTGGTTTGTCATCTTCAGACAAGACGCAACTAGGCATCAGAGCAGCTTTGCTTTGTTGCCTTATGGACCAGGAACTCCCCACCATGCTTTGAAAGAATGCAGGATCGTATTATTTAGAAGCTCCTATTAATATGTTGTGATTATTCAGAATCCATTCAAAATAATGCAAAACAGCCGAAAAGCCTGCAATGGAAAAGATGCTAGAAGCTCTATATTTTAAGCCCCTTGGATAGAAGACTGGCACACCTCTTGTCTGCAAAGTACTACAAACACAGACAGCACCCTATAAACAAAACAAGGGCAGGCGGTCGGGTGGCTCTCAGTCTCATGGGAAGGCATGGGCTTCCTCAGCTCTTTGCAGAAGCCTCTACTGACGTCTGGAGTTCTCTCATAACCAGCGGGGAAACTGCTTTTTCTTGCTCCAACGGAAGACACAGAACTCAGGATAAAATAGGTCAAGGAGTCGGAATCAAGGGTAAGTGCCCCCCATAAGTAGCCAGGAAGAGGGTCTGCAAGGTAGCCTACAACTGGTCCCTTCTATAAGGAGATGTAGACTCTGGAAAATCCATACATATGGCGGGGTGCTGAAGAATTCTGTATCCAGAGGCTTACGCAACTTGGGAAACTCCTGTTAAATAGGATGGACTTGTGGTCTCTTCCAGCCCTATGATTCAATGATGAATTCCCCCAAAGATTTGCCATTTTGCTATTTAGAGCACCTACTAATCATTCTTTAGGGGAGGCAGTGAAGAGAGGGAGCAGCTCTCATTGGCTTTCCTGTTACTTGTTCGTATCTGACATAAAGAACTTGGTTTTTATGCTTCCTCATTTCTCTCTCTCTCTGTGTTTCCTTCAAACTTGCCAGCTAGTTCCATTTGTGACTGCTCTTGGTAGGCGGAAGTAGACTTTCTTGTCAAGTTGACAGTCTGTAAGACAACCGATGCCTGCCTTTGTCAGACTGGACAGCTGACCCTCTGTTGGCCCTTGGAGCAGGAGAAGAGGCTGCCCTTGAGAAAGCCAAGGGAGACCAAAGCAAGCCTGTGAGGACCTTGGCTTACAAACAGCTGGGAATGTAGGATTTGGATACTGCACCGATAATGTTAATGCTAGAAAGGGGGGGGATCAGCACATTTTGAAATTATATATATACATGCCAAAAAGCAAACCTTGACTTTGCCATTCTTTTTAAGGGACGCCATTTTACTATGTCATTGGGTTTAATAAGACATGAGCATCCATGGATTTTGGCATCCATGGGAAATCCTGGAACCAAATTCCAGCCAATACCAAAGATCCATTGTACTCTGAATCAATTGTTATGCCAAAATATAACCCAAAGAACATCCTTGTAGTATTTAAAAGCCATGTAAAGAACAGATTTGCACTACTAAGCCTAGCTGACCAGGAGTCAGAAGAACTATGGATCAAAACCAGAGGTACTGTGAGGGAGAAATATAAAAACTATAGACAAAAAGAAAGAAGAACCTTACTGGACAATAAATGACAAGAGATTTTCAAACAATTAAGGATAGGTGAGAAACAAAAGTAAAGGTGACAAAAATAGGGTCAAAATTCTGGAGACAACAGTTCAGCAACCTGTGCATATGGACAGAGAGTATGATAATAATCAATGCAAAGAAATAGAAGGCACCAGAAAAGGTAAAACAAGAGACCTCCTCCACAAGATCTGAGAAATCAAAGGGAAATTCAAATCTAGAGTGAGGATGCGATATGGCCAGCAGGGAACAAGAACAATGGAAGCAATACACCGAGGAATTCTGTAAAAGAGGTGAAGGAATTACAGATTTGTTCAAGGAAGGTCCATTTCAAAAAGAAATGACACTTTTAGAAAGGGAAGTGGGAAAAGCCTCCCTAAGCACTATGGAGAAATGAATCAACCTTATTCATAAAGGGTGCCCTGGAGATCTCTTGTTCATTGGGGCATCATAAGCTGAAGCTGATTTGATGGTAACTAACAACAACAAATTCACTAAAGCATATTTTTAGCTTCAGTTAAAATTAGGTGAAATTAGGGAACCTAGAAAATTAGGTGAAACCATTTTGGGGGAAAGTGGTGAATTATCAGCTTAAGTAGTTAATCAATGAGTAAATTCCAAGCTTGGGGAACCTCTTCACTGTGTTTTTTGCAATGCTGCTTAGCAACCCAAGCAACCCAAGGGTCCTTCCTCCTGAGTCCCATATCTATGTTGAACCCTCTTCTAGTGAGAACAGACTCAAATTGTTGGCTGCCTTCCTTCTAGCAACATTTTACAGGTTTAATTAATCAACACAGAGCAAAGCGAGAGTAAATTGTGTTATTACAGCTGTTGTAAACTGAGAGGTTGGTCCTCGCTGTGAAAGGTCATTCTAGAGAGCAAGCTGCTCCTTCATTCAGCCTACCTGCGAATGCACCTGCGCTTGTCATGTATGCAGTGCTTTGCAAACCATGGGCCAGTATTTATTCTTACTGAAGGAGAATGCTGCTCCCAGTAGCCTCCAGAGAGTATAGCTGGCCTTTAAAACAAGACGCACAGCATTCATGCCTCTTGTCTGAATCAAAGACCAGGAGTGGGGTTCAAACCAGAAGGGGCTAGTCTTTGTTGCCTATAACTCTTGTATACCTTCAGTATTTATATACATTTATCACAGATGGCAACCCTCACGTTTTATGACCTTTTGGCCCTACTCTCCACAGGCATCGCTACACACCAGGATATACTGGTAGCTCCTCATGCATCTGATGAGGAAGACGCAAAGGCTTCCGCTATAATAAATATGCTTATCTGTTGTGTTTGCATTTCTGAAATACATGAGCACCATGGGTGCCCACCGAAGGCATGTAAGATTGCACACCGAGAGCCATTTTTAAGGAGAAGGGCAGCATTTAGGCCTCTGCGACGGGAAATGTGGGACTCCATCTGCCCTCCAGATGTTTCTGGACACCATTTCCCAGAAGCCCCAACCAGCATGAGGGATCTTGACCTCATCCCTGAGTACACACTAACTCTAGCAAATGAAACCATTGCAAGCAAAGTCCAGCTTTGTAATTCCCCAGCAGTCTCCTCTTCCCAGGCTAATGAATTCCCTCAAGCCACTTTTGCAGGGCAGGGCTCTTTCATTTTACAGAAGGGCAGGGAAATCATTATTCACAGGAAATCAAAGGGACACTTAAAGGAACCAGAAAAGGTGATCTACCTAAGCTCACTGTGAGCAAAACAAACCTGGAAAATTTCACTGGGCAAAGATGGGTTTACATCACCAGGCATACATTTAACAGAGAGCTGTGGCCAATCCTGACAAGTATACCTGTGGCATACGCATTTGCAACATCCGTTTTGTGTGTGTCTGTTTTCATGCACATTTTAGACGTTTTGGGTACTTTGTGTTCTAGATCTTGCACAAGTTGCCGTAATCTACACAGCCATTGTGTTCTGCTTTTATGCTTATGCCAATCACACAATTCCTGTTGCTGGGACCTGAGGCTCAGCTGAAGACAGTGGAAGTTTGGAGATGCACTCATCATTTCAAAGTGACCAAGTGACCCGAAGACAATGTCGGAGCCCACAGAAGCTGGGCTGTCTCTGACCAGGTCCCTGGGGATCCCTGGCCACTCAGAGCAGAAGGCCACTGGGTTAGAAGGGTCACTGGTCTGCCCCAGCAAAAGGAAAGGTCCCATACTGGTTTTTGAGGAAGCAACCATCCTGTACTCTCCCTCAAGTCCCTGTTGCTGACTCTCCATTTTGGGATATGCTGTGCAAAAGCAAAAGCAACGATCCCTCTCAGCTGCGGGTCGAAGAGGGTTAACACCGAGGCTTTTCAATTGCTCTCTTGAGGTCTTATTACTTGTTGATTAGCTCCTTTTGGGAACCGCCTCAAACCTTCCGCAATAATAAACACTTCTTTCCTTGGGAATTCTCCAGCAACCTCAGTTGCCCTTCTGGCCTCTGCCCTTGCTTGGAAAGGGCTAGGGCTTTGGTGGGAACTTTCACGCTGGCCGTTCTGGAAGTGGGTGGGCCTGTTGGCCTGTGGAATATTTAATAAGCTTATCAAGAGCTCGTGTAAATGCTGTGTTGTTTCCTTTAATGACTCACTTCTCAGCCAGGAAAGCAGAAGTGTCTGTGACTGTGGGAAAGTGTCTTAGGAGCTTTGAGCCCTGCCCTCAGAAGAGGCTGCATTTTGGGAGACCTCCGGTCAGTTGGTCGGTCGGTCAGTTGGTGTGTGTCTAGGGGTCTAATATCAGCCGCAGCCACCTTCCCAATCCCCATCCCAATCTGCCTGGTTGGTTTATTAAGGTGCCAAGCAAAAAGGTTGCCCCAGAGACAGCTTTGGAGGCAGGTCTGGTGGATCTGGACAGGGAAAAAGACCCTGACCACAAGGTCTCCTGAGCACAACTTGCTTGCCAAAACCCAGAACCATGCCAATGAAAACAAACTGTTTTGACTTGATGACGTTTCAGAAAGGGAAGAATCTCAAGCAAGGGGCACATTGTTCTTGGGTTTCTGATATCCAGGTTTCTCTCTGAAACGGGGCATGGGGCCTCTTTCAAATCCTCCGTAATGAATTAGCCTGAAGTTATCTCAAGTCATTGCCTCAAAGAGCCAGCTACCTGTTGGAAGAGCGGTCTGATCGATGCAAACCAAAGCAGCCGTGCGTGAGCTGTTACACAGTGGTTAGTATTGATCAGAGCTAAAGGCTGCCGATAGGAATGTAGAGGCAACTGACAGGCGGAGAAGAGGAAAGGAGGGAACGGCCTTCGCTGGTGGCAGTCGTATAGAGAAAAGCCGATAAAAAGTCAATTCCACTTAAGTGAACAGCTGCTAACTAAATATTTTGGGGGGCAGAGCATTCCCTCTGTTCCGGAAGTGAGACATCAAGCAAGAGCCAGGCATCGACAGGTGAATTCACAGAGTGAGTTGTGATGGCCGCCCGAGCGGAGTGAGAAAAACGCAAGCGCCGCTACGCAAGTGGCTCAGGCAAGGCCCTTCTGTTTCTGAGCATCCCATTCAGAAGAATCCGGCAGAAGCAGAGACATTGCAAAGGCTGGCTCTTAGCTCCTGGAAAGCAAGAGTATAGGTCCTCTGGGCTTGACACCGGAACGGACGACGAGTGGCCCTTTGGGAGAGGGGCAAGGGGTGCCTGGGATTTCCTTTAGCAGAAGAAAAGAAAGAAAGAAAGAAAGAATAATAGAATCATAGAGTTGAAAGAGACCTCAGGGGTCATCCAATCCAACCCCCTTCTGCCATGCAAGAAGACACAGTCAAGGCCTTCTTTGTGACAGATGGCCATCCAGCCTCTGTTTAAAGACCTCCAAAGAAGGAGACTCCACCAACATCTCCGAGGAAGGAGTGTGTTCCACTGTTGAATACTCTCAAAAGAAGGTCAGAAAAAAAGAAAGAAAGAAAGAAAGAGAGGGGGAATCACCAAGAAACAGAGAATGGAAAAATAAACATGGCGTGGAGGGGAAGCTGAAAAAGATACTGAAACCTGAAGCACATTTTTATCCAAGAACATGACACTCCCAACACCTTTTGCCCTCTCACCTTCTCCAGGAGAAAGGAGGCTTCCCTTCCGCTCACGCTTACTGTGGTGATTTAGCTAAAGCATACTGTTCTCTCCCCTAGACTAGCACTACTCACTTCAGTTACTACTAACCCTGAGTACGTAAGTAATTCTCAGACGCATTTGGCTGGACGCCTTGTGGTCTTGAAGCAGTCTCTCGTCTTTGTTAATCCTCCTCCTCCTCCAGACCAACATGGCACTTTGTGCATGGACTGCAAGCTCCGAAGGCTAGCCAGCCTCCTCTGCTGGACCTCTGGCCATGGTCCTCCTGGCACATAAGACACTTTCTCTCTGAATGGGGCCAAGCGGCGAGTTCCCTTTCTTGAGGAAATGGGGCCATTGACCGTGAAAGTGGGGGTCAGCAGACAATTAGTGGAACTACAGTTGGCCTTCCACATTTGCAGCTTTGACTTTTGCGGATTTGATTCATATGTTCTCTCTAGGAATTTCTAAAGTCCTCCAGCGCAACTCTGCTGGAAGCTGGCCATAGAGTTATGCTGGAGAACCTAGAAGTTCCTAGAGAAAACACTTCTCTGGGCATTTGTAGGTCCTCCAACATGATTGTATGGTCAGCGTCTGGCAGATGTTGACCACAGAGTTGCACTGGAGGGCCTGGAGATTCCTAGAGAGGTGTTCTCTTAAGTAAAAATAATAGTGGTTTTTCCACATTCATGGGGAGCCCTTCATCACCCCTAACCCTAGCGAATGTGGAGGGACCACTGTATTTGAGTGGAGCACGCAATTTACCTGGCATTTGGGCCTTTGCAGACTGCCAGAAATAGTGCACATTAAATTGAGGCACTGCCCTGGCTCAGTGCTAGGGAATCATGGGAATTGTATTTTTTTCTGGGACGTTGAGCCTTCTCTGTCAGAGAGCTCTGGTGCCACAATAAACTACAGTTCCCATGATTCCCTAGCACTGAGCCAGGGCAGTGCCTCAATTTAATGTGCACTATTTCTGGCAGTCTGCAAAGGCCTTTAGTTTCCATCCTCACAAAGAACTAAAAGTCATGAAAAAGATCTTCATAGCCCTCGACGGATTGAGCAAAAGTTTCAACCATCCCTCTGTCCTCTCTCTGGGAGTGAAGTCATTGGAGCAACTGGTACCAGCTCCATTGGTACAACTGGTACCAGTCCCTTGAAGTCTTCTGCTGATGATGGATGGGCATGACTAGTCCTGACACTTGGCATAAATCGGGTGAATTGATCAGAACAAAGTAGTAGGCGCATTTGTTCACTTTTAATGATGTGATGCAAATACGTACAGCATAGCAACTATTTTGGAAGACGCAGCAGTTATTTTAAACCCGCACGCTAATCCTAGTGCCAGCCCTCATCTACACAAGAGTAAAATTTCCAAAGAGAACTGGGGCCATCTTGACATGCTTATGGACCCATTCTTTTTCAGAAGCAGCCTGCCCTATTATTTTTGGCTGCTTCTCTCTCCTCCCCCCCCCCCCCCCGTCAATCTAGTAGTTTATTAGCCTTTTTTCTTTATAGGTCACCTTCTCAGAGTAGAAGGAAGAGAAATTATGCTGGTGAAATTAGTCCAGAGAAAAGCAATTCTTGTGCAATCCTGAGTGGAAACTGCTCAGAAAGAGGGAAGGAGGAGGACAGGGGCAGCAGGAAAGGCAACTCTCTCTCTGTCTGCTCAGAAGAAGAGAGCCACAAAGGGCCACCTTTGCTCCTCCGCCGGTGCAACACCCACATTCCCCTTCTGTCATCTCCAGCCATCCCTGCTCAGCCGCTCTTAAATTAAACGAATTCCTCCAAGGGGAGGAGATTCTTTCATGCAAATCTTAGGAGAATGAACCCAAAAGCAAGTGAAGGCATTGCCTTCCAGTCAGACAATTCTGCCAACTCAGCAGCAGCAGCAGCAGCAGCAGCTCCAGGGCTCACATTTGCCCAAGAGAGAAAAACAGCCCAGATGGAGAACGCTGAGAAATGCTGGCCTTTTTCAACCCAACACTCTTCCTGATGCGAGCCTTTTCTCACCTGAGGAAGACCTCGTCGGCCATTTAAAAGCTTAAACGTCTCTTTATTTTCTGGGAAAAGGAAAGCATGACATAGCATGCATCCAGGAAACACTCATCAGTGCACCGGTGGCTTAAAATTGCAAGATAAAGAGATTCTGCCTCAAGATTACATAGTTAGAAATTCTAGAAAGAAGAAGGGAATATAGAATAACTATTATACAGGTAGCAGTTTGAATTGAGCGTCTTCATCTCTCTTCACTAATTGTTTATCTGGAATTTGAATCAAGTATGAAAATAATAACATTAAATGTAAAAGGTTTAAATTCGCTTTCAAAGAGAAAAAGAGTTTTCCATTTTTAAGAAAGACGACGTTGGGGCACTTGGCTTGAAAGCCATATGTGTGAAAACAATCACAAGCTAAACACGAGGGAATGGTGTGGTGCGGTGGCAAAATGAGCCAATACAATTCAAGGCTGCATTTTCAACAACAGAAGTAATGGCACCACTTCTCTGCTTTGGTCAGACCTCACCTGAAGTAATATGTCCAGTTCTGAACAAGGCAATTCAAGAAAAACATGGGAGAAGAAGTGATTGTGGGGCAATATGATCATCATCTTCAAATATCTGAAGGGTTTTCAGATAGGTGATGGAGTGTTGATGCTACTTCTCCTCTAGAGGATAGGACCCAAATCAAGGGGTTCAAATGACCCCCCCTCCAAAAAAAGCAGAATTTGGAAGAGTTTCTGGACTACAACATCCAGAATCCTCTAGCCACCAGGGCTGCTTCTAGCTGGGTTCAAAATAATAATTACATTACTTGTAAGAATATGCCAAAGATTAGAAAGAATAACTGTTTCTGAGGATGGTGGAGTGGACGCTTCTTCTTACCAGTTTTAAGCAAAATCATAATGCAACCTTTCAGGAATGGCTTTCCTGCAACGGTACAGGGCTGGCATAGATTACTTTTGTGGTCCCAGTTCTCCTATTCTCAATCAACGTAGATTGACCAATAATGAGAAAAAACTCTATGAAATAATGCAAGCCATTGCCTTGTTGCCAAGATCCGTCTCCAGCATCCCCAGACAGAGGCTCCAGCAGGAAGCCCCCCAAAAGGCAGGAAGCGACTGGCTGGACCCAGATCCCCCCCCCCGCCCCCGCAATGTTTGGGCAAAAGCCATGGGAGGAAGGCAGAGGTTCTGGTTCTGGTTCTGGTTCTGGAGCAGAACTGTGGGGCAGGAGGAGAGGCAAAGGCATGCTTTGCAGGAGGAGGATAGAGGATTAACTCACCCACAAAGAGTTGGGAGGGATTTGGGTTCACTGTGCTAATCGACAGCTTACAAGGCAGTAAAATGTTAAACTTGTGCTAGAGAATGCCAGGGATAAAAAAAGAAGCAAGCTTCACCTCCCACACAATGTATATAATTTAACCTGTGGAAGCCTCCAGCATCTAATTTCCTTTCCCTTCCCCTCCATTGTGAACCCTGCTTCATGTATGGAAAATGAAAATGGAGATATCAAGTTCAGGTTTCTTCCTAGCTAATTAATTACTGGCTGCTTCTGCTCCTGCCGAAATCCACCACGTTTTAACTGGAGTGAAGTGAACTTTTCACGCACACAAGAGAAACACACATTTCCATCAAGTGCAAGCATTTTCCGGTGCACGCCCAGCAAAGGTGGGAAGACCATTTTGGGGTCCCTGGGCAGCTCTGATTTCCCTCAGAGCAAGGCTTTTCAGGCAAGGCTCCTTGTGGCTGCGGCAGGAGACTCCATCCTCTTGCTCCAAGGTCTGGGCTAACAGCCTCCTTTCCTTTCCTTTCCTTTCCTTTTCCTTTCCTTTCCTTTCCTTTCCTTTCCTTTCCTTTCCTTTCCTTTCCTTCCCACCCTGGTCTGCCGTTAATGTCTCCCAGCTGAGCTCAGCTGGATGCTTAGCTGGTGTGAGTGACAGAAAGCCGATGCTGACCGCTTCATTATGAGGTGACCTGACTGTCCCCTTTGCCTTCCTCTCCCTTTCTGCAAGGGGAGGGTGCTGGCCTGCTCCCATCTGGCCTGCGAGATTCCTGGAGCCATCGGCTAAGCCGCCTTGGACCCCATTTGGGGAGAAAGGAGGGACAGAAATCCTGTGAACAATAAACAAACAAACAAACAGAATGCTGGACCAGGCAGACCTTGGGACTGCAGGACTCTCATGATGTTCTCTTTCTCCAGACTATGTCCTGGACCCCCAAATTACAACTTCTAGGCACAACGCTCTAGCACAGTGCCTCTGGAACTATCTGATATAGGAAGCTCAACAATCATATTCCTCTCTCCTCCTCCATCATTGTGTGCCAGGAGCTGGCCCTGTATTAGTGCCATTTGTGGGTACAATGGCTCCTTTCCTTCCTGGGAACCTCCCAGACATCAGGGCCCAGCGCTGCTCCATGGCAGACAAGTGAGCAAGACAGTCTTCCTCAGGTCAGTTGTCATCCATCTCTCCTGATCTGTCCACACCTGGAAGGCATGCCGGTTTATGGTCCCTGGGGGGAAAGCAAAGCCTACTTAATAAAAGAGCCCTTGAAAGGAGAAAGGCCAACATGGCTGCATGCTTTCTCTCTGGAGTGAATGCTAAATGCCTCAGTCCAACCCTGGCATCCTCCTCAAACATCTTGGGCCTTTCAGCCTCCTACCCCCAAAACTGGCTTTAGAGGAGGAAAAACGGCGTTTGAGCAGGAAAAGCTCCTAACTGGGCAACAGAGCACAAGCTTTGCATGCGGAAGGTCCCCGGTTCAGTCCCATTTTCAGCTAAAAGGTCTCCAATTATTTATTGCTTATGAATTATCCTTCTGCCCCAAAGGTTCCTTCCCTAAGGCTGAATCCAAATCTAAAAATAATCCCTTACCCCAAATAAACACAAACAGAAATGAAAAGCAGAGCAAAACTATTCCAAAAGCTTACTAAAGCTGGAATAAACCTTTAGGAAGGAAGGTATCTACTCAAACACAGTATATTATTTCACCCGATGCAATGGCCATCTGTAAGCACCATTCGGATCCTCCTGTCTTCTCTTATGAATTGCCTGCTCTGTTTTCTTTTCTTTCATTTTAAAAAAGTTATTGTGTTTGTAGAGAAGCTGTTTACTACTTGTGTACTACTTTGTACTCGAAACTTCATAATAAAAATACTTTAAAAACCACTGTTGCGGTTGTTGTTGTACCCATACTAGAGAGAATTAATCTCATCTTAAAACCCAGTCAAGGTTGAATGGAGCAATGAAGTTTTAACAGCTTCTCTGCATATAAGTGAAGGCGAAGCCAGTCTTCCTAAGGAAGGAAATCCACAGTCTGGGGCTGAAGGCAAAATCCCAAGAGATGGATGGATGGAGCCTGAGGCTGAGGCTGACCAATGGCTTCTCCTCCAAGGAGTGTGATGCCTCCGGCCGCCGCTCCGATTCCTCAAGTCTCAGGGCCACTGGGCTGAGTGTCTCTAACTGTCCTCCGGCAAAAGGCAGAGAGAAAGTGTGGCTGTGGAAAGGCAAACATGATCTGTGTGATCAATATCTTTACAAGTCTGAGGGAATCCTAGCTCCCAAAGGGTTAATCCACAGAAGCAAAGCCATCAGACTGTTTAGTGAGCTAATGCCTTTATTGATGGGGGATGCCTTTCAGGCAGAGAGGAAGGGAATCTCTCCGGAAAGAGGAAAGCCACAAGGCCTGGCAGGGAAGGAAGTGGGCTCAAGGGTCTCTCTCTGCTGTCAAGCGGAGACCCTCCAAACCCTGGACATCCGTCCTGGACGTCCACTCTGTCTCTGGCGCACACTCACATCAAGCAGCTTCAGAATAAGGCCCAGCACTCGGGCTTGCCTCGATGGCCAGGCAAATTCCAGTCCGAGGGCCCTTATAAAGTGCACAGGGCCACTGCCTCTCCTTCCTTGTCTTTGACAAAATCCTGCCCCTTCCCCCTTTTCCTGAAATCCCAATACAGTACAGTAGCAGCACTGTGCAACCGAGAGAGGCTCTGCTGTGAAATCTCAGCTTACAAATGTTATGATCTGTGTCCTGCGGACCATCACAAAGCACCTTCGCAGCACGGCCGCCGCCGCCGCCGCTGTACGCCTTCCTCTGTGGTTAATCCATTGCCTGAGAGGCTCTCTTGGAAAGGCTGCTGGCTCACCTAAGCGGTCAGCCTCTCCCTGCCCAGCCCTGTTCTGAAGGGTGGCCTGTGGGCAGCGCCAAGGACAGCGGTCAAGGTATAGCACTCTGGTCACGGAAGGTAAGCCAAAGCCTGTTGCTAAATGGGTAGACACCGGCTCCTCACTGATGATGACCTCCCCCTGGGGTCAGCAGATATTGGCTTTATTGGAAAAGTGCCAGTTGCAGAAATGTTGATAGCAGGGAAGACACCTGGAGTTTTCTGGTTTGAAAGGCAGCTCATGGACGGAGGGGATCTCTGCAATGGGAATGGTCAAGAATGGCCCCACAGCCGCTCTGCACAGCGGGAAGCTATGTGTGGGGCATTGGGGGGTCTGCATTGGAACCCAAGAACATAAAGCAACAAGAGACAAGCAGGATATAAATGGTGGTGGTGGTGGGGAGAGACCCATGGATGCGAGATTGGGTTTTCCTCACATCAAGAGTCTCTCTGTGGCTCCGCATTATTGCTGTTTCCATATGACTGAAGGTATAGGTATGTCCTATACAGTCAGCCCTTCTTACCCAAGGATTCCTTATCCACTGATTCAATCATGTACGGTTTGAAAATATTTAAAAATATATGTAAATTCCAAAAAGCCAACCTTGATTTTGTCATTTTATATAAGGGAGCAAGCTTGTTTTCTGCTGCTCCAGAGAATAGGACACAATGGAATAACAGATGCAAACTACAGGAAAAGAGATTCCACCTCAAGATTAGGAAGATCTTCCTGACAGTAAGAGCTGTTTGACTGAGAAACACATTCCCTCAGAAAGTGGAGGAATCTTTGGAGCCTGTTTTTAAACAGAGGCTGGGTGGCCATCTATTCGGGGTGCTTTGATTGTGAGTTCCTGCATGGCAGAATGGGGTTGGACTGGATGGCCCCTTGAGACCTCTTCCAACTCTATGGTTCTGTGATTCTATGGTTAGGACTTGGATGGGAGACTGCCAATCAGTGCCAGGTGCTGTTAGCCTCAGTTTCAGAGGAAGGAACTGGCAAAACCAGCTCTGAATGTTCTCGACCTAAGAAAACCCTATGAAAAAATTCATGGGGTCACCATAAGCCAACAGGTGCCCTGAAGGCACACAAATGCACCCCATTTGGGGCAGGTTGGAGTGGGAGCTGTCATTTAGGCTTTCTCCGGTGCTCATCCATTTTATATAAGGGGCCACCACCGATGTCAGCTGGCAAAGAAATACAAAGTGCAACGCACCGTCTTTGGCCTCGTGTGCATTTTCTCCTCTGCCATTTGCACACGCAGGTTCTCATTGCCTGGTTGTCTGAAATGGTGGCAGTTGTAGGGCTCTCTCTGTGTGTTTGTGTGTGTAAGGAGGTTTCTAGCTCTATCAAGAGAGATTATTTCAACCCAAATTATTTTGCATCGTAAATGTTTAAATCTACATTAAACCCAGATTAATGCATGAAACAGCCTGGTAGAGTATTTACTAAAGGGGGGGGGGGAGATCAAGTTATTATGATCATTTCCCACCCAAAGTCCCATTTAAAAACATTGAATTCTAAGCTTGGGCTGGCAAAAATGTTTCTAAAATTATGCTTTCCTTTGGAAAACCTCTCTCTTTAATTTCACAGACAATCTGAGTCCTTTAGCACTTTTTTTTTTTTTTGCAACACAACAGGAATTAATAATGCAGATAAATCCTAAATAAATCTGGATTTGGGTTAACTACGTCTTGAGGTTTAGTACGCTATAGGAAAATGAAAAGGGGCGGAGGGGGCTCTGCCCGAAAGCCGTCTAACCAGGAGAAGGAACGCGTCGAGGGCTGGGAGCCGCTGAGCCGGGCAATCAAAGGGCTTCTCTTCATGGGAGACGCTCAAAGATCTTGTCTGGCCGCAGGCTGGGTAAGGTCACTTCAAATGCCGCTCTCAGAGGATTATAGGGCGGCTCGGCCTGTGAGATTGGACGTAGTTCTGCTACAAAAGAACCAGGATCCACATCTCCCAAACCCTTTAGGAAAAGGAGGTCTGGACTCTAACACCAAAGCCAAAACTAGATCTCTTGGAGTCAAAGAATTGGAAGAAGAATTCTTGTAGCTTGAATCCATTGCTCCGTTGTGTCCTATTCTCTGGAGCAGCAGAAAACAAGCTTGCTCCATCCTCAATATGAGATCTCTCGAAATATTTAAACAGGGCTATCATATCACCTCTTCATCTTCTCTTGTGGTGGGATTGGCATGCAGTTCCACATATTAATATAAATATGCACCAGGAAAATATTATAAGGAACAGAGTACCTTTCAAGGCCTTCTGTCTTGCATGGGGAATTAACTCTCCCATAGGAATGAGAAGAATTTGTGCTCTAAATGTGTTTGAAACATTCATGTCCCTCTTAGTTTCATCTGGAAGAAATGGCATAGATGTGTCTTGGTTGACTGTGGGGCTTTTTAAAAGGACCGGCCAATAGAACTGACCAGAACCAAGAATGGAAAATTTTGACGCAAGCTACGGATATGATGCAATTTGACACAAGGTACAAGTATGGACTAAAGCTGCTTGCTGAGAACACCAAACAAAACAAAAAGGAGGTTTAGGTACAAGAAGACTGAAGGAAACGCAAACGAGGAAGGAAGAACGCAGGGGAAGCATATAATGCTCAGTCCAGGCATTTCTGTTACTAGTGTAAGTTTAAGGAGCGATTGTGTCCTTTCCCCATCAGCAGGTCTAATGGTCTGAAGTTCCAGGATGGTAGATTTTGGCTGAGCATTAGGAAGGAGGACAGTAAGCAAGAGCAATTGACCCCATTGCCTAGGAAGGCGGGGGGTCTTCCTTCTCAGTGCCTTCAGAAAAAGGCTGGACAGCTCCCTGCTTCTGGACGGCTTCAGCTGGAGACCTTGCACTGGACAGGGAGCTGGACTCTATGGCCCATGAGGCCCCTTCCAACTGTAGGGTTATATGAATTTATGGCTGTATAACTGCTTCTGCAAAGGCCAAATCCTGTCTGACCAACCTTTTAAAGATTGTAAGAGCATTAACAAGCATGTGGATGAGGAGGCGTAGGAGGGGAGGCAAAGGAAGGGGAAATTAAATAAATAAACCGAGAAATAAAGACCGTGTTTGCACATCATGTGGCATGTTAAAACATGGCTTATGGTGGGGCCATCCTACCTGTGCTAAGAAACCAGTTTTGTTAACGAGCCACAAACCATGATCTCACCCCAAGATTTGCTGTTGACTTATGAACTCAAGTTTGTTCAAACCACAGATTGTTGTAATGTTTGAACTCTCAGGCTTCTCTTCTCCTTTCCTCGCATGAGGAGCTGGGATTCTCCGGTGGAACTGAATGATGGGAAGTTGAGTGGAAGAGGAGGAAGAGGAGGAGGAGGAAATGCTTCTTTGCATGCCATGCGCAGCTGAAGCATTCACTAGAAGAGGCTGCAAACAATGGCTACCCACCCAGACTGCTTTAAAAGAGGATTAGACAACAGAGGACGAGATTGCCAGTGACTATATATATATATATATATATATATGTCAGGATGGCTATATATTGCTGCCAGCATTGGGCCAGCATGGCTCTCCATAGCAGCAGCAGCAGGAAGCATGGGCTGGAGGGTGCTACTGGACCCATCTCCCTCTTATGGGATGCCACCGTGAGAAGAGAAGGATGGCTGAAAAGGCCATCCATTTGATCCAACACAGCTCTTCTTATGTTCTTAAATTCTTAATTTTGGGAATCCCTCCAGCCTGGCAAGCAGCGTGATCAGCTAAATTTAGGAGCGAGGGAAAGCGGCAACAGAAACCAAACAGAATTTCACTGACGCCGAATGATTAAGTTTGTTCATTTTCAGGTTTCATTACAGCGTTATTTTTAATCTGACAGCCCTGCTGCAGTTCTGTTATTTTCAGTAATTGAAAAGCGTAACCTGTCCTGCGATGAGGTCGAGAGAGAAGCAGGTTCTCAAAAAGAGAAATGGGGGAAAGGAGCCCAACGCAAGGGATCTGAGGCCGAATCTGTTTGGAAGGAGCCCTGTCCCTCTCTCTTCTGCAGAGCCCTTTCTTACACAGCTGTGCGTCGGTCCAAAGGCCTGTTATCCCAAGACAGAAGGGAAAAGCGGCTGCTACAGAGAGAGACACTGTCCAGCCGCCGGAGAGAGAGCTCCAGGTATCTTCTTCCCTTGAGGAGGACGTACAAGGGCCATTCTGCCCTTGCACCGTTTGTCTCTTTGCTTCTGGAGCTCTGAGGCAGAATGCTTGCAAGAGGTCTGGGGAAAGAAGGGTTTCAGCCGTATCCGCCGGTCCTGATCCTGGAGACAGCCTGCTTTGCAGAAAACTACCAGCACTTCTTGTGACACTATCTTTGTGACATCACCAGACCCTTGACCCTCCGACCCCCTCTGGGAATAGTCCTGACCTGCCCCCCTTTGCAAGACGCCCAGCCGCACCGTCAACTGACCGTTTCGTTGGTACACCTGGCTGTGATCGCGAGCCGAATATCCAGCATATCCTCCGGTGGTGGGACTCTACTATCAATGCGATCAATTAAGAGTCATAAGGGCAATATAGATGTTTTTCTGTGACAGCGGTTTGGGAGAAACAAATTTAATTACGTGCAAAAAAAGCAGTTCCAAAAACGAGTAAGGACACAACGTCTAGAGTACATGTACGGAGGAGGCAGAAGACAGGTAGAAAAGATCAAATATGTACATCAAGGAAAACGGCAAAGACCGCCAAGGCCACTTTCTCAGCCTCAGAAGTAGCTACAAAAGCGTCTCAAGGTCTGTAGGTTAATAGGGAATTTATTAAGCCACAAAACTCGAGGGCTGAGGGGACGTGATGTTTCTCCTAATCCAACTTGCTTCTCTGAATCAGATTTAATTTACTGACATATAGCAACAAAACTCCTTTTGAAACTCCCGGTCTGGAAAAACCATCTTTGAGGATTTCTTGCAAAATTCATGGGGCCGCCGTAAGGGAGGCACAGGCAGACCCACGCCGCTTGCAGCCTGAGGCAGAGCAAGAGGGGTGGGTGGGGTATCTCTTTGGGTCAGCCCTCCTCTGTTCCAGGGGCGCCTGGTCAAGCACATCCCAGCCATTTGGGATCTCTGCATTTGCTGCTCCTCCTCCAGAGAACATCGGCCTTCAGCCAGGACAGTGGCTGCAAAGACGCCTCTCTCTATGGCAGAGACTGGTGTTGACGCTCTCGCGGGCCCTGGGGCGAAAACTGAACCCCTGTGGGGCCATGGAATCATAGAGTTGGAAGAGACCCCCCTGGCCATGCAGGAACTCACAACCAAAGTACTCCCAAGAGATGGCCACCCAGCCCCTCTTTAAAAACCTCCAAAATCTCCAAGGCAGTCTATTCCACTGTCAAACAGCTCTTGCTGTCAGGAATTCCTCCTATGTTGAGGTGGAATCTCTTTTCTGTAGTTTGCATCCATTGCTCTGTCTCCTATTCTCTGGAGCAGCAGAAAACAAGCTTGCTCTGCCTTCCATATCACACCCTGTCAGATATTTAAACATGGCCATCATATCACCTCTTAACCGTCTCTTCTCCAGACTAAACATCCCCAGCTCCCTAAGTCTCTCTTCATAGGGCTTGATGGCTTCCAGACCCTCCACCATTTTGGTCGCCCTCCTCTGGACTCACTCCAGCGTATCCACATCCTTTCTGAATTATGGTGCCCAGAACTGGACATGGTATTCCAGATGAAGCTTGACTAAATCAGAATAGAGTGGCACTATTACTTCCCTCGGTCTAGACATTATGCTTTTATTGATGCAGCCTAGAATTGCATTGGCCTTTTTAGCTGCTGCATCACACTGTCGCCTCAGAAAGAAGGGGGGATTTACATACTGCTCCACTCTCTCAACTGAGAGTATCCTATGTACCACTGTGCTTCATTTTGGCTCCATATCTGCAGAAAGCAGTCCTTCCCAAGGCACCCTTGGCCATTCCCACGTGGGGCTCCTGAGCAAGAAGGGAAAACCTAGTTTATTTTTCTCCTTTTAAAACCAGCCCAAAGAAGATGGTCTTGGGGCTGTGGCAGTCTCTAGATTAACACAAGCCTCTTCAACTATAAAAACAAATATAAGTAAAAAAATGTTTGGAAATCTGTCCATTATTTAGTTGCACTCTTTCATTAGGCCATAACGAAAGAGAGAGAGCGATCTGCCATTTGTCCCCCAAACCACATGTTTAATCCATGTGCTTATGTCAAACTTAATTATAGCACATTTGTCATAAAATAACAATCCACATCCTTGGAGGGGAGAACTTAAGTAGTTAATATGTGTGATTGAATGAAATTGCTTCACTGAATGTTTATGGGAAACCTAAGACGAATGAAATATGGTGTTATTTTAACTATGTAGATGCCAAGTCTGTGTTTCAAGCATGCATTTTTCCTGCCTAATTCCAGTCTAGATTCCCAACATTTTACGCCAGCATGACACACTGACATTAAAAAGACAAAGCCTCTCTCATCTTTGCATATCCTGGATCCCACGTTGGGAGAAAAGCGGGGTATAAATTCAAGCAAGCAAGCAAGAAGTCAGGATGCGGTTTAAAAGCTGACAATCTCTGGAACGGCCTTGTATCTATCATTGGCGATTGTGGCTCCTAGAAAGCCTCAATATCAAGGTCATCTCAGAAACCACCTCAGAAGGTTCATCAGGACCAACTAGCTGCAAAACCAATGGAACAATGAAAGGCCAGGAGTGATGGAGGGGCTGCACACAGCCTTGATGTGGAGAATCAGGAAACAAAGTGCATTTGTAAAATATAAAGCACTCAAAGCCAGTCACAGGTTTGGAAATGGCAGGAGGGTTTGCCATGGGTCAACAGGCGACTTGAAGGCATAGACAGACAGACAGACAGACAGACAGCTGAGGATTGCCAGACACACGCAAGACCTTATCACTCCGCTGAAATAACCCGGCTTACCTCTTCCGAACTGAAGTCTAATTCGGGAGGCAGCTGGGTCCCATCACAAGGATTTTGCTGCCAAAGCCTCCGGGCGAGTCCAACCCAGCCGCAGTCCGGGTCCCTGGCGCGCTTCAGTGGCCATTTTTTGAAGTCGGAAAGCTCCCGGTTTCGAAATAAAGCTGCCAAAGCGGCAGCTGGGCTGGACTTGCACAGCGGCTTTGGCAACAAAATCCTTATGACAGGACCCGGCTGCCTCCCGAATTAGACTTAGTTTGGAAGAGGTAAGCCGGGTTATTTGATCGGAGCGCTAAGGTGCTAGGAATGAACCTGCTAGATAGACAAGGGCTTCCCCCATGGCGTCTCCCTGGGATGTCCCTACGGCTGCTGCTGGCGCTGACCTTCCCATGGACTTGTGGCCAGTGGCCAGTCTGGGTTGGCAGAGGACAGGCAACACTCGCGAGAAGCTGCCCCTTTGAGGGCTTCTCTCAGTGTCCTTGTGTCACGGTCAAGAGGAGAAAAGCATCCGCCATCCTTGAGGTGGGTTATTATTCTACGTCCCAGAATGTGGCCACCCTCACAACTCCTTCTCAGTGCTGGGTATGTGTAAGACTTCTTTGTGACTATTGTTGCTGTTGTGGACTTTCAGGTCACTTCTGGCCCGAAGGCAACCCTATCACAGAGTTATCTTGGCACAATTTGTTCAGAGGGAGTTTGCCATTGCCATCCTCTGAGGTGAAGAGAGAATGGCTTGCCCAAGGTGGGCTTCCACGGCTGAGTGGGAATTCACACCTTCGTCTCTGGAACCATTGTCTCCAGAGACAAACCCCTGAGCGTCTCCGGACACTCAAGCCACAACACCATGCTGGCTCTCCTTGTGACCATGCACTCTCATGTGTGATTCAGAGGATGGACAGTTAGACCAACAGGCATGGGAACCAGCCACCATTTGATTTACAGCTGATGAACATAACAATAAACGATGGTTTATTACAAGGGGAATGAGCTGCTGGAAATCCCATATGCTCCCCTCCTCTTTCTGCCTCTAATGCAGCTGCTAAGCAGAGACTGGAAGCCTTTGTTTCCTCTTCTGATTAACTGCAGTTTAACGTTACCTTGTGTCCAAACCCTACACCGCTTGATCTTAATCAGCCTTCCACAGCCTTCGCCAGCTTTCTGTGCATCGTAGCCACCCCAACCCCTGCTTTAGGAGCCTCTAGACAAGACAAATGTGGGGCCCTTGGCGATGCTTTGGTGCTGAGCGCCGCGAAGGTGGCGCATGGAGGGCCTTGCTGTGCGCATGGGAGCCCTGCGTGGAAAGAGTGGCAATGGATGCCCGTGGGAGGGAGGGAGTCTCAGGTATGCGTGGTTCCTCCTCCTCCTCCTCCTCCTCCTCCTCCTCCTCCTCCTCCTCCTCTTCTTTGTGACATAAAAAGCCCTGTTTTCTGCTGCTCAAGAGAATAGGACCCAGAGCAACGGATGCAAGCTACAGGAAAAGAGATTCCACCTCAACATTAGGATGAACTTCATTGCAAGAGCTGTTCAACAGTGGAACACACTCCTTCCTCAGAGATTTTGGTGGAGTCTCCTTCTTCAGAGGTCTTCAAACAGAGGCTGGATGGTCATCGGTCACAAGGAGGGCTTTGATTGTAAATGCCTGAATGGCAGAAGGGGGGGTTGGACTGGATGGCCCTTGGGGTCTCTCCCAACTCTATGAGTCTAAGCAGCTGATCCCTTGCCATATCATTATTTGGTCTGCAGACAGAAATAAGACGTGTCGTCCTCCTGGACCCTGGCCGCAACCAAACCCGAACGCCTGCCAGCTCCGATGCCCTCTCCCATCTTGGCCAGAGCAGTTTGTCCCTCTTCCCATGTCCACTGGAAATATCTGTCTCCTCTGATAGAGCTCAGATTCCAGACAGAACTTTCCCATGCGCCATTCCTCAAAATAGCCTGTGTTCCTCGGTATTTATAGCAGCATAACTCTACTGGGCCAATTTGTTTGGATTTCCACTGCTTTTGTGTTCTGGCCACCCTTTGCTTTTGGGGCGGAGGGGGAACGGTCAGTCCCTTGTGGCTGCTACTGACCGGTGCGTCTGGGCGGCAGGGAGAGCGTTCAAGATGGTAGCTGCGCAGAGAGGAGAGGATAAGGTTGCTTTGCATATTCAAACCTCTCCTTTAAAGCTGCTTTCCAGAAAGAAAGAAAGAAAGAAAGAAAGAAAGGGAGGGAGAGAGAGAAAGTTTCTGTAAGTAGCTGGGACAATGGGAACAAGGCAGGCAGTATGCCAAGCATGGGATGGCTGCCAAAACACAGATCATTAGCTTGGACCAGCTATAAGCAAGGAAATGAGAAACATATGTGGGAGAGCAAGGTTAGGAGAGAGGGCCTGTGGGTCACTGACAGCCCTCTGAAACCCTTTCCCTTCCTCCTCCTCCTCCTCCTTCTTCTTCTTCTTGGGCTGTGGCCTGGCCGTGTCAAATGCCCTTCTGACCGAGGAGGAGGAGGAGGAGGAGGGCTGCCTTTCTCATGGCGGTCAGGCTTGTTTTGGCCTGAGAGGGCTTGGTTTTGTTTCTCTTCCCCGGTGGGAGTTTTTGGGAGGAGGGAGGGAGGGAGGGAGGGAGGGAAGAGGAGAGGAAGACTTTTTTTCACAGCTATGGGAAAATAACAGCCGTGTTTTGAATCATGCTCCCGAAATCCCTCACACTTCCCTGAATAGCAGTGGGCTTGGATTCTGACCGGCCTGAGAAGGAAGAAAGGCCGGCTGGTGTGCTCCCAAGTAGTTCTTGCTGTTCTTCCTTAAATATAATTAATTAGATGTGCCTCATTACCTCGTACTGAAGGCCCTTTTGTAGTTTTGCAGAGCTGCGTTTCCCGAAATAAAGCCGTGGCATGCCGCAGCTTGTAAGTAAGATCCACTCTTATTTATGATGCCAGCCATTCGGTTACAACATCTTCCAAATATTCCCCACGCAAATTTCAAGTTGTTTAAAACTATTTTGCTGTCCCTCACTGAAACCTCTTCGCTTACTATCCAGAGTCCCTCACAAAAGGATGAATAGTCCACAAGGTGGAAAAATCCTACACAAGGTTTATCCTTTTCCTCTAAGAAGGAAATGTACTACTTTCTCCAAGGAGACCGAAGGGGAGGAACGATAACATCTTGATGTGACTGCCGTGCAAATTCGTTCCCTTTGCTTTTACCCTAAAAGTGCAGGGAAATGAGAAATCTGGAATTTGTACATATAGAATAGGATATAGAATACGTATGTTTGTTAAATCTCAGCCCCAGAATCCGCTGTGATAGGGTTGCTTTAGGGTCGCCATAAGTTGGAAAGGACTTGAAGGCACACAACAATGTGTGCTAAGGCTTAAAAACCCTGAAGGCAACAGATCTTGGAAGCTAAGCAAGGACAGCCCTGGTTAGCATTTGGAGGGGAGAATGCCAACAGACACAACAGACAAATAGTGGTGTAGGCTCTATTTCAGAGGAAGAATCTGGC
This sequence comes from Phrynosoma blainvillii, assembly GCA_026167975.1. Taxonomy (NCBI): domain Eukaryota; kingdom Metazoa; phylum Chordata; class Lepidosauria; order Squamata; family Phrynosomatidae; genus Phrynosoma; species Phrynosoma blainvillii. The sequence goes on along the minus strand of JANUYF010000007.1, from coordinate 31,449,693 downwards.
AAAACCACCTCTCAGTATTCCTTACTATGAAATTTATGGGGTCACCATAAGCCAATAGGCAACTTGCAGGCATACACACACACACACACATACACACGTGTGCCTATACACATGAAGAAATAAGGACAAAGAAGTGAAATCAGTTGCAAACAATACTTTCCAAACACTGGAAATAATTCCTGTCCACAGACAAGTTCCCTGCACTCCTGACTGAACAGTAATGTTCTGGTCTGTGACCATAATAAAGATGAACTGAACTGATTCAACACTAAAGCAGCACCACTGGGACTGGCTGTCATGCTAGCATGTTCTAAGCATGCCCTAGCCCTAGCCCTAGCCCTAGCCCTAACCCTAGCCCTAGCCCTAGCCCTAGCCCTAACCCTAGCCCTAGCCCTAGCCCTGGCCCTAGCCCTAGCCCTAACCCTAGCCCTAGCCCTAGCCCTAACCCTAGCCCTAGCCCTAACCCTAACCCTAGCCCTAGCCCTAGCCCTAACCCTAGCCCTAGCCCTAGCCCTGGCCCTAGCCCTAGCCCTAGCCCTAACCCTAGCCCTAGCCCTAGCCCTAACCCTAACCCTAACCGATGTGTATGATGGAAGCAAGAGTGCTAAGAAATGAAGACAGGAGAGCTCCCGCTCAACAGCACTTCCTTGGGTGGGTGCACCCACTAGGCTTTCATCCCCCTCAACCTGCCTCCAAGGCAAATGTGAAGAAGGGGAATGGGGAGGGAGCGGGTTTTCTTTGTGTCTACACAGCTGTCTGTCGATGGGGCATTGGTGACCCCTGGAGCCTTGGACCAGGGTCACAACACGTGCCCAGTTTTTCTCAGGCCATGCCTCTCCTCTTGCTTTTCCTGCAGGCTTTTAAGTAACTTCTGGAGAAAGTCTGCCTCTGGCAGCTGAAACTCTCTCCAGAAGAGACATTTTGGGGAAGCCCCTTGGCCCAAAATGTCCTTTACAGACAGAACAGGCACCGCTTGAAGAACCCAACCTCAGTCAACGTGAAAGTACAGCATCTTGTGTGAACAACGAAGGCCATTGCAACCAATTTTGGTAACAGAAAGGGAAAATAAGTCAAGAGAAATGGATCCCACATTGGCCTTAAAACGTTAACAAGGCATGTTTAAAATACATATTCTAGCGTGACTGCACCATTAAAGCATTTTCCTTTCTGCCCCACCCTAAATTCTCATTTTAAGCCTGAGAATTCCCATCAGCCCTATAATTCAAGAAATACACATTATACTCTCTGAAAACTCTTTCATTGCACTTAAATAGTTTTGAGGGAACTAGAAGAGTTCTGATAGAAGCTTCTAGTACAAAAACTCTAAGTCATGGCTTTTAAACAGCAGAGAGAGACTGTGAAGATAAACTAGAAAGTAAATAAATGCAGGATTCTGGGCAAATCTGAGAAAGAATCTGGGGAAGAAATTGCAGACCTGCTCATGAAAAACAAAGAAAAGTAAAGATGTAAACTTTTTATTTTTATTTTTAAAAGGAATCTTAACAGATGTGCCCACACTTCTACTTCTTTCTTATTGGAACTCTGTTAGTTTTAGAACTGACATTTTCCTCTTTTGATGACTTCTGAGATAGTGGCATGGGTATTATTATTATTATTATTATTATTATTATTATTTCACTGATGAAAGCAGCTGCACAGAAACAGCAAGGCCAGTTGGAGTCCTAATCCCTGACCTGTTTGCCCTCTCTCCTAACTAGCCATTGACATTGACCTTAAAGAGCTGCAATGCTGAGACAAGATAATTATTTCTGTTTCTTCTCAGTAAAAAAATGGAAGGTCCAAAATGGTTTTCTTGAAGAACCCATGCAGTTGAGATCACCTGATGCTTGGAACCAGTTTAACAAGAAAAGGACATTGAAGTAAACTGAAGAGATCCCATGGAAAATATGTCTTGGAAGAGAAAGGAATCCTATCCTGATCTTCAAGGGAAGTCATAGTGCCACTCTATTCTGCTTTGGTCAGATCTCACCTGGAGTAATCCTGTGTCCATTTCTGGCCATCACAATTCAAAAAAGATGGTGAGAAGCTGGAGCTTGTCCAGCGGAGGATGACTAAAATGGGGAAAGCTCTGGAAACCATAAAGTCCTCTCAGGAGAGTCTTAGGGAGCTGGGGATATTTAGCCTGGAGAAGAGAAGGTTAAGAGGTGACATGATAGCCCTATTTAAGCATTTGAAAGGATGTCCTATTGAGGATGGAGCAAGCTTCTTTTCTGCTGCTCCAAAGAATAGGACACAATGGAGCAATGAGTGGAAGCTACTGGAAAAGAGATTCCACCTAAATGTTAGGAAGAACGTCCTGAGGGTTAGAGGTGTTTGATGGTGGAAGATGCTCCCTTGGAGAGTGGTGGAGTCTCCTTCTTCTTTGGTGGTTTTTAAACAGAGGCTGGATGGCCATCCGTCACAGGGAGGGCTGGCAAAAGAATGGGGTTGGACCGGATGACCCTTGGGTCTCTTCCAACTCTATGCTTCTATGATTCTATAGCCTGATCCTCAGTGTAAAAGCCCATGGATCTCCCACTACTCCAGGCAATGGCCAGGAGCCAAGTGTGACCCTCAATCTGGCAGAAGATTTTGGGGAGAGGATGCGTTGGAAAGGTTAATCCATTGAGCCCAGGGCTGGACCAACTCTGGCTGTCCCTGGTCGCTGTCCCAGGTCCTGACCAAGCCTGTCTCTTCTCTTCCTCCTGCCTCACCTTCCTTCCTTCCTTCCTTCCTTCCTTCCTTCCTGCCCCTCGGGTTTCACAAGTGCCTAGAAGATCCCAGGAAAGGCTTTTGCTTGTGTATTCTGTCAAAAGGACAGAAGAACAGGGAGACCAATGGCACCGGCCAAGAAAACCCCCAAGGTCAACTTCTTTTTACACTTAGTGTGGGATCAGCTCTATGCCTCCAGACAGCCTTTGCGTGTGGATCCCAATAGAGACAGCAAGAGTGACGGAGAAGTATGTGATGTTCCTTAGATGAACAATAATTTTAATTGATAGGCATTTGTCACCCTCAGCCTTACCCTGACATGTCAGTCCATTCCGTAGAAATGAAAGCCAGTCAGTGAGATGAAGACTACTCCATCACCAGAACCTTCCTTTCATCCTCTAATTATCATAATTCATGAAAAAGAGAGGAAGGGGGAAGATCCTTCTTCAGTAGGTATTTAATCAGCGTTCTATGCGCTTCACAAGCAGCCTCTCCTAAGACAGCAGAAAATGAAACAAGACATATTTCTGGGGCTGTCAGCAGGTAGATCCTCAGATTTTGCAGTAAGTAATCTCTCTGGGAGGAAGCCAGCCTTTGGCTCTGATGTCTTTGCAGAACCAGCCGCACCCAGCCAAGTCTCTTCTCTGGGAGAGGAGGCAGCAGTGATGAGATTGCTTCTAACAACCAGACTGAAGCGTGGCCCGAGGCGGTCTTCCAAAGCCCCCTCCAAACAGCCTCTAATTAATTTTTATCCTGCTACTCCAATAAGTCCCGGGAGGGCAGCAACCAAAACAAAACAAAACAAAACAAAAGCCCCCCTCTCATTTGCTCAGTCAGAAAAGCTTTGACGGCAGTTCTTCAAGACTTTAGAGCTCCAAAGAGGAAAACAGGAGTGAACTTTTGCAGCTGAATTTCCCCCCAGTTTCCATCTCAAAGCAGCAGCTGGCTGTTTCTAGTGAACAGGCGAGACAGAGTGCCTTTCCATTCAACGACTGACTCAGGGACCAGGGATTAATGCTACCTACGATGGCATGGCGGCATGCGAGCAATTCACTTAGAAGTCTGGCTCTGGCACCTCTGCAATGCAAAAGCAGAAGCCGGTTTCCGGTTCACAGAGGCAGCCCAAATGGTGGCACTGGTTCTGGGCTGTTCCACTTCAGATTGCAGGGATGCATTGCTCAGTTCTTCAGAGAGATTTCCCCAGGGAATATTAACTTTCTCCAGCACTTCCTATTTGTAGGAGTCTCCTCCTAATAGGCAGCTGAATTGCTGCAGCCCAAATCCATTTCCTCAATGGTACAGGAGACTAGCTTTCTCCCATAATCTTCCTGGAGCCCTTGACTGAAAGCTGTTATCTGCCATTAATGTCATTGTCTTCCAGGCTGAACAGACTCTCTTCAGCCCTTTCCCCATATTCTAAGCCACTTCTTATACTTCTTCTTTCTTACTCAACAGAAATGAAGGCTCTGAACCTTTCTGAAGCACTGCTCTCTCTTCATTGGGGCTCACTGGGACATTCACACATCATTATTTATTTCTTTATGTATGCTTAAAATATTTATATTTTAAAATATTTATAGGAAGAGAGGAAGGCCACCTGCCAGATGGATGGGCTCTATTAAGGAGGTCACCATGGTATTTATTAAGGCAGGGGTAGGCAACCTTTCCCCTTTAAGGGCCGAGGGACTTCAGCTCCCAGATGCCTCAGCCATGTTGGCCAATAGCTCCTGGGATTCTGGGAGTTGAAGTCCCTCAGCCCTTAAAGGGGAAAGGTTGCCTACCCCTGTTTAAGGGCTTGCAGGATTTAGGCAGAGCAGTGAAGGACAGAGGGTCTTCTTGGAGGGGTCTCATCCGTAGGGTCACTGCCATGAGTCAAGGTCCACTCAAGGGCAGTTAACAACAAACATATTTATATCCTGCCCTATATCCAAAGATCTCAGGGTGGCATGGTTTGTGTTAACCATGTTTCTTAATTAAGCTAGAAACTGCATGACAGTTGGCTTACCAGCCATTTATTTTGCTGGTTCTTCTTCCAAGTTGAGCCGTTGGAGAAACAAAGCATGGACACACCTCAGTTTTGACCCTAACAAGAACCCATGGTTTAAACACACCAGAGATCATGAGCAAACAACAACCACGGTTTCAGGATGTGATTTTGTGTCTGGTTACTAGCTTGCTAACAGAGGCAGGTCTACAAACCACAGGCTGTTTCGACAAAGACCACATAATGGCTTGTCATGATGTCTGGATGTGGTCGTTATGTATTCCCTAGATGGACGTAATGTTGAACGGTTCTAAAAATTATGGCTGAAAATAGGTCTTTTTCATTTCAGTTTGGGGCGTTCTTCTTCTTCTTTTTCTTTTTCTTCTTCTGTGAATTCACATTCCAGAAATTCTTCCTCCCTGGCTTCCCGGCCGACCACCGGCCACTGAGGCCAAGCGGATGGATCTGAATGCTGGTGATCATTCACAGCAACCCTGGTGTGATGAAAGAAGGCAGTAGATGCCCAGTCCCAAAATACATGGAGACAGAAATCCATTTCATTATCTCATTACAGAAAAGCAAACGACAAGCCGGAGCAGAATTAAGTGGAGGCCGCTCTATTCTTAAGGGGAAGCCGAGAGTTTCGTGAGCCCGAGAGAGGCAGCATCGCACCTTCTTCGCACCTCGCCGGTATTTCAATTTCTTCCCTGACCAGTGGGGATAATTTTGTAACATTACACCAGAACATCTTCCTTTCTATTTGACAAAATGAAACCGAGTCCTCGGGATTTTTCCACCCATTGCTCTCTTGGCTACTCTGCTGCAGTACTATTTCATTACTTATTGATTTTTCAACATGCTGTCTGCGTGGCTGTAATTTACACAGGTCCTGATGGCCCTTAGCAATTCTTAACACCTGAAGGTGAGATCATGGAGTTCATCTAAGACAGTAAATGTAGACAACTAGAGTTTCAGGAAAGGATGACAAATAGGGAAACTTGGTAGCCAAAGAGGAGCTGCTCTTGGCCCAAGGCAGGCTACATATTAAATTGCCAGCCAAGAGAAGAGCCAAAGTAAGTTTGCATCTCAGTGTTGCTGTTGCGTATGCATCACATCCAGAGAACAGGTAGAAGGTAGACAGATTTAAGTCGCAGAGAGTAGATTTTGGTTGGACATTAGAATAAATTTCCTGGTGGGGAGAGCAGTTTGACAATGGAACTAATGGCTTACATGGAATGGCGGGCCAAGACCTTTCAGCAGAGGCTGGGCAGCCATCTTATCAGGAACGCTCAAGCTCTTGTGTCAAGGAAGGAGGCCTTGGACTAGAAGGCCTACAAAGCCCACTCCACTCCTTGCTATAATCAATCCCATAAATATACCCACTTCCTAGCAGGCAGAAAAATAACAACAGATTTGGGTGGCACCTCCAAGACCTACAGATACATTGCAGCATGCTTTATTTCCTGCTACGGACAAACGTGGCTCTGCCCCACACGCCGCAGGAGAGGAGGCCCAGCGGCTGAGGGCCAGAAATGGTGACCCATGCCTTGCAGATCTCATAAGTGTGGGCGAAGGGACACACAAGTGGGTCTGTCTGTCCCTGAGGGCAAAAGGAGTAATGTCAGTGGGGCCATATAGCAGCTGTGACTGGTCAACAACTACTGGAGGGAGAAAGGGAAGAGTCCGGTGTGCTCAGACCTCCTTCCCTCAAGTCTGAAGCCACGCTCCTTTCCTGACTAGTTCGTGCTGGGCAAGGAGATCTCACTTTGCTGGCTTCTGCACATAACAACCACATCTAAAGGATATACTCCATGAACAGTTACTTTGGCACAGTAGTCTCATAGAATCACAGAATCTTAGAGTTGGAAGAGACCTCAAGGGCACCCCCTTCTTGCCATGCAGGAACTCTCAATCAAAGCACCTCCTTTGACGGATGGCCATCCAGCCTCTGTTTAAAAACAGCCTCCAAAGAAGGAGACTCCATCACCTTCCAAAGCAACGTATTCCACTGTCGGACAGCCCCTACTGTCAAGAAGTTCCTCCTAATGTTGAGCTGGAATCTCTTTTCCTGTGGCTTGCATCCATTGAGGCTCCATTGTGTCCTATTCTCTGGAGCAGCAGAAAACAAGCTTCCTCCATCCTCAATGTGACATCCTTTCAAATATTTAAACAGGGCTATCATCATCACCTCTTAACCTTCTCTTCTCCAGGCTAAACATACCCAGCTCCCTGAGTCTCGCTTCATAGGGCTTCATGGTTTCCAGACCTTTCACCATTTTAGTCTCCTTCCCTTCCCTTTTCAAGCACAGTTACTTAAACAAAACAAAACTTTCAGCACCCCAAAATGAATTGCAAAAACATGCTACATTTCACAATGAAAATTATCCTACTTGTCAAGGAGAGGCAGAAATATGTGTGGTGTATTTCCCACTATTAAGTTTACAAATAAAGGCTCAAGCCATATTATAACAGATGGACAGCCCAACCCTATCCATATTTACATGGAAGTAAGTCTCACTGAGTTCAATGGGGACCGAAGCCATCAAAACCTTACCATTTAATGGCAGACGCATGTTCAAAGCTATGCAAAGCATAATGGTAGTGTTCCAGTAGTGGTTGCCTGAAGAAAGCAAATGTTACCCTTCCCACATTAAAAGGAACTTAATGATCTCTGTCTGGGTTCTTAATCTCACTGAATGAATGCTACTGACTCTTGGTGCTTCGGATTAATTGCACAAACATTTCCCTGCCACAAAGAGGCCTATGGCCTCACTGGAAAGGAGACATATTGGATTGCAAAAGAGGGGTCCCTGTTGAGATGCAAATGGACTTTTAAATTCCCTGGACTTTGCCACATCATGGCCAGAAGGAGGAGGATCCTGCTTGCAAAATATATCCTCCCCACCATATACCCTCTTAACTAAAGACTGAAACAACATGTAGGCATCTGAGTAACATCTCCAATTGCTTTTTCTCCTGTATGGTTTTTAACATGATGAAGAAGAAGCCCATGGAGCTTGGAAAGCTTGCAACAAATATATTGTGCATTTTGGTTGGCCAATCAAGGTATCACTGATGGATTTTTGTTTGAATTTGCTAAATGGCCAACGCAGCTACCCCTGAATATTTCCAGGCTCAGTGACTGGTGCCATTCTGATATCCCTGAATCCCAACTGTGTTTTCAGTGCTGCTCAATCTTGAGAAGGAGACACCACCAATATAGTTGCATTTCTTGACATTTTCATTTTTGTTGTGCCACCAAAGCACATGGTTGAGGCTGGATCATTTATTTATTTATTTATTTATTTATTTATACAATCATTATGGCTTGTGATATTCAAGTTTGTGTGAACAATGCAAGGAAAAGACACTCTTCTAAAAATCAATAAGTTGAAAGTGCTGTTTTAGGGCTGCTGTAGTTGTTTGTTGTGTTTCTGAGTTATTCCTATTGACCTTGGTTCAAAAACAAGGTATTGATTTATAAAGTACTTTCAGTAAATAAATGCACACTCTCTCAGCTAACCCTAATAACCAAACAGGACCTCAGTCTCTGCTTTGCAGATGTGTCAAGAATCTGCTCTACACTTCCAAATTTTGTGAGGCAAAGGAAGGGAAACAAAGGCAAGTGAGTAAGAGCACAGTGCGGATTATGGGGTTCAGGAATTGGGGGTCACAGGGATTTTGGGGGTGATTAAAGCAGACAACAGGAACAGATAGCCTCTGATATTAGACTTGGGTTATAGATCATATGTCACTTTCAGACATTGGGACAATTCAATATTTAATCCCCAGCAACTACTGCTTCTCCCTCACCGCCTCCTCCTCCTCTTTCTTGTGCGCCTTCAAGTCATTTCCAGTTTACGGCAACCTTAAGGCAACCCTATCATGGGGTTTTGTTTGGGGCAAAATTTGTTGGTGGGGTTGCCACTACCCTCCTTTGAGGCTGAGAGGGTGTGAGTTGCCCAAGGCCACCCAGTCAATTTCCATGGCCAAGCGTGGACTTGAACCCTGGTCTCCCAGAGTCCAGCACTCAGACCACTATACCATGCTGGATCTCTATGTTCTCGTATGCCTTCTAGTTGATTATGACTGATGGAGACCCTGTTCTAGGGTTTTCGTGTTAAGATTCATTCTGAGGAGGTTTGCCATTGCCTTCTTCTGAGGCCGAGAGGCTATGACTTGCCTAGAATAGTCACTCCGTAGGTTTCCATGGCTGAGGGGGAATTTGGACCCCGATTTCCTGGAATCCCAGTCCAATGCTCAAACCACTACACCATGCTGGCTCACCCTCTCCAACTTAGCCATGGAAATTTCCAAGTTTATTTGAAAAACACAAGGAAATATGGACCTGTTTCTCCTTAGACATTTATTGAAATCTCCAGGTCGAGTTCCTACTGAGTATAACGTTTCAGGACTGAAGCAGCCATTCTGATGATGAGCCGTGGATCGTATCGTCTATGCCAGGCGTAAGGGATGCCCAGCCTTGCACCAGGCACCATCTTGTTCTCTAGCAGCAGAAACAGCAGTAGCGCTTCACACGGGGGTCTGCGCAACTTGGTTGGCAATATGTTTGTCCTCTCCTGCGTCTTACTTTCTACAAGATTTTCACACTCCCTTGAAGTGTGGCGGAGTCTCCTTCTTTGGAGGTTTTTAAACACACGCCGGATGGCCATCTGTCCCAGGGAGGAGGGCTTGGATGGTGTCTTCTTCCATGGCAGAAGAAGGGGGTTGGATTGGATGGCCCTTGGGGGTCTCTTCTATGATTCCATATATGATTCTATTTTTATTTTACTGCAGACCACGAATAAGAGTTGGGCAGAGCAGTAAGGACAGGGGGGCCTGAAGATGTCTCATCCATAGGGGGGCCATGGGCCGAGACCTACGCAAAGGCAGTTAACAACAACAACAACAACAACGAAGACCACCAGTTTCTGCTGTCCACTTGTGAATTCCCCGGCCCAGGACAAGATGCTCCCACGCTGACCAGCAGAGTGTGCTCTCAGAGCAAAGCTGCTCTTTCCTGTCTCTAGGTGAAGCATAAAGGAGACCTAAGGGCAGGGAAGGGGATGGGTCTGAGGAGCCTGCTTTACAGGAATTGTCACCGCCGTAGATCACAAATTGGCCGGCCACAATGTTATCAGGACAGCTCACAACAAACCCTAAAACTAGCAAAAAGGGAGAGGTCTTGTAGCACCTTTGAGACTAAAGAAGTTGGCACCATGAGTTTTTGTAGACTTCATTTTACTTCCTCAGATGCATATGTGCATGCTGCCAACCTCTTTATTTCAGTTTTAGTCTCAATGATGCTAGAAGACCTCTCTACATACTGATCTTAACGTGGTTATATCTTTGAATTCTACCACGATGGCAAAAAGGAGAAACAATGAAAGTAATGCTTTTGAACAGGTATCTTCTCAGCCTCGAGAAGTGTTCATTTTCTCAGGACTTGTTCAGCTAATGTGCCTCATCTTTTTCCCTAACCACCTGGGTGTACAATGTAGAACTATTTCACTGATACAGCATGTGCAGTATATGCCTTTACTTAAATTAAACCTCTTCCATGAGAAAATCTGGATTAATAAACTACCATGTAACTGACTGACTCAACTGGCTGCAACTGAATTTCACATAGCTCCAAATCAAGGTGTTTCAAGATTCAGTGTCTGATACAAACTGAGCTGCTTCAAAGATGTCTCAGAAACAATCTCACATTTATTTTATTTGCATCAATTGCCTTTTGAAATCCAGGAGTGCCGTGTTTAGAAGAAAGCTCTTTAGAGCAGGTGTCTGTGGGATGCTTACCTGGCTGTGGTATACAACCAGTATGTTGCTTGACGGAGGAAGGCATACAGATGATGCCAATGAAATAAATGTTCAAAATGCCTTGAAAGGGTATCTCAGATCTTTCCTCCCAACGGTCAGTAGGCAGAGGCTTCACATTATGGCCCAAAGTCGTGGCTATTCTGGTCAGCATACGGACATCCTCAATAGGTAGACGCAGGCAGTTTCCGGTTCCCCGCTAGAAGAGCTGGTGATGACAAGGAGACAAACACTGAAATCAAGGAGGAAGACTCTGAGACGTCATCTCCTTCGGTAGTGTCTAAATGTCAAGCAGAAGTACTTTTGTTTCTGACACTGTGATGACAGGCGCTTCTACCGGTGACAGATCAGTCATCACTGCTAAAACTGAAGGAGTCAGTATTTCAGCTGTTCGTGCTGAAACCGTCAATATCAAAGACGTACCGGAAATGGCCAGATCCAACAAAGTTTATGTTCATGCCGAAGTGGTCTGGTTCCAAAATGCCATGATTACAGGGAAAGACAAGGCCAGCGGATCAGCTAGCACCAAAGACCAATAGCATTTTTAATAGCATGTACACTCGTCCTTCCCCATTTGTGGCTTTGACTTTTGTGGATTTGATTATTCACGGATTTTATTAATATGTTCTCTCTAGGAATATCTAGGTCCTCCAGCGCAACTCTATGGTCAACTTTAACAAAAAGTTGCACTGAAGGACCAAGAGATTCCTAGAGAGAGCGCTCCACTAGGCATTTGTAGCTCCTCCAGTGCAATTCTATGGTCCACGTCTGACAGATGTTGACCACAGAGTTGCACTGAAGGACCTAGAGATTCCTAGAGAGGTGTCCTCTCAGGTAAAAACATAGTGTTATTTGTGGTTTTTACATATTCATGGGGGTCCTGTGCCCCTAACCCCAGCGAATGTGGAGAGATGAGTGCACATTTCTATACCACTTATCAGTGAACTCAGCACTCTCTAAGCAGTTTACAATCTGGAAGCCAATTGCCCTCCACACGCTGGGGACTCATTTGACCGACCTACGAAACGATGGAAGGCTGAGTCAACCTTGGAGCCCTGCCTGGGATCGAACTCACAACCTTGTGGCTGCAGTACCGGCATTTACCCGGCATTTAACCAGGGAGCCCTGGTAGCACAGTGGTTAAATGCTGGTCCTGCAGCCACAGTGTTGTGAGTTTGACCCTAAGGAGGGCTCCTAGGTCCACTCAGCCTTCCATCCCTTTGTTGGCCGGTAAAATAAGTACACAGCTTGTTGGGGGCAATTAGCTTACACATTGTAAACCACTTAGGGAATGCTAGTTGATTGATAAGCGGAATAGAAATGTACAGTACTTGCTATTGCCATTGTGCCACCAGAGCTTCCTTAGAAAGAGGGAAGAGGCAGCCAAAAGTGACCATGCTGACCTGAGGCCGCTGATTCTGTTTGAGGCAGGGGTAGGCAACCTTTCCCCTTTAAGGGCCGAGGGACTTCAGCTCCCAGAAGCCTCAGCCATGTTGGCCAATAGTCCCATGTTGGCCAATAGCTCCTGGGATTCTGGGAGCTGAAGTCCCTCGGCCCTTAAAGGGGAAAGGTTGCCTACCCCTGGTTTGAGGGATTCACTGTCCAGCATCGGTTCCAGTGAATGTCCTTGCAGAAGGAGGCAAGCATGTATGTTTTCGTTGGTCTCACGTTCTTGGAGCAGAAGGTTGCTGGGGCAGGCATCCTCCTCCTGCTCTCCCTCTCAGTCTCTCCATCCCTCATGTGCACTTAAAAGAAGCCTTGCAAACGGAGGGAGGAAAGGAGGAAATGATGAGATGTGATTTTGCCTGGAAATCACAGGCAAGACTGTAGCTGTCCTCCTCTCTCCCCCGAGGTGTGAGAGGGCCCCGCAGCCCTTGGCTAGATGAGTCCTATCGATCTAAGAGGCTCTGTGTCATTTCCAGGGGATTTGCTAAAGAAGCTACTTATGTGCCTTTTTCATTTTCACCAACTCATTACCAGCCGCCTCTGCCTTGTGTATTTCAGCAACACCTGCAGGAATAAAACCCCTCAGTCCTTTTTATCCAATTTTGTTTCAGATACCCTTAATTAAAAGCAAGGAAACAGTTTGCCTGACTGTTGGTTGGGATGACTGAAACCAACTCACTCTGGCACAGGAGACACGGGGGAACGCGGGCCGGCTTATTTGCAATCTTTGCCTCATTTGTGAGTGCCCAGTTCTCGATTAAGCATCTGATCCCCGGCTTAACATTTAAATTAAGGTGACTGTAAATTTTGGAAAGTGAGGGGAGAGAGCTCCTCCAGCCACCCATAAGCCTTTGCAAATGTCAAGTGCCTCTCTGCGCTGGTGACTTGCCAAAGGTAGCTAGGCTACAGTGCACTATGGGAATGAAAAGGCCCGCCATGTGCACTCTGTAGGGTTTCAGTCAATATACATAATATTATTGAACTCTGACAGGATTAAAGATTGCTTCTTTTGTAGCCTGAGAACATGGCAGTCTCGGCGCGCACAAGATGCCTCCTTGCCTTCTTTGAACGAGATGATAGGAAGCTCGATGAGCCAAGGCTGAGAGACTGAGACAACCACTTGAGGAGTCACCCGATATTCCTGTCAAGGGCCTTCAAACTGCACTATTTAAAACAGTTTGCAAGAGCTATCCTGATGGATATTCTTGGAAGTCTCCCTTCTTCCAGCAACTTTTCCTACTCTAGCAGGGATTCCACCCGCATGCCTGCCGATGGTCCCTTTCACTTGACTTGAATGTGGAAACGAAAGCCCATTTTAAAAAGCTCAGAGGCCAAAGCCAGCAGCAGAGAATATGCACCAAGCGCTTCTTCCCCATTGCTTTGAGGCCCTGCTGATGGTCCTGGTGGTCCTGGTGGTCCTGGTGGTCCTGGTGGTCCTGGTGGTCTCTCAGGGGCAGCGTTTCAATGAGAGGAAGGGAAGAGCATCCCTGCTGGCATCCATCCCTGAGGCTGGCATCCAGGTGAACAGCTCCCAGCCCCCCAACATGGATGGCACCCACAGGCTCCATGGAGATGCATGGCTTCTTCACGGCTACAGTCACCACGCTCTAAAAGGGGCTGCTGCTCTGTTCGCTGGGACCTGCCCTGAGGTGACTTCTGCTTGTGTTTTGCCTGTCTTCCAGCCTGTTTCATTTCCCTACCAGCCAGGGCTTGGGCTCAACTACGACTTGCATCCTTCCAAAGTCGCTAAAATGAGTCCCCAGCTTGTTGGGGGCAATTAGCTTACAGTTGTAAACCACTTATAGACTGCATAGCATGGTATGAAGTGGCATATAAGTGAAGCTGCTGCTGCTACGGAGCAGAAGGGACTCTAAAGATCAGGAGAGGGCACCTGGGACAGAGCCACCATGCCTCCCTTCTCCACAGAGAAGCCAGACCTTCCTTGGTAGCACCAGCCGTTCCAAGGGGGAATTCACTGTGTTGGAAGGGACCACAAGGGCCATCCAGTTGAACCCCCTTTGGCCATGCCAGAAGACACTATCAAAGCCCCCCCCCCCCCAGGACAGATGGCCCTCTAGCGTCTCCTTAAAAACTTCATAGAGTTAGAAGAGACCGCAAAGGCCATCTAGTCCAACCCCATTCTGCCATGCAGGGAGACCCCCCTGGAACAGATGGCCACCCAGCCTCTGTCTCAAGACCTCCAAAGAAGGAGACTCCACATACCATCTTATAGCATGGTGTAGAGGACACTGTGAGACCAGAGTTGAATCTCCATTTAGTCATTGAAACCCACTGGGTGATCTTGGGCACGCCACACTCTTTCCGTCCCAGAGGAAGGCAAAGGCAAACCCCCTCTGAACAAATTCTGCAAAGAAAGCCTTAGGGTTGCCGTGGGTCAGAAATGGCTTGAAGGCACACAACAAGAACCACCACCGCCACCACCAAGCCTTCGCATGTGCCGCTATCCCCTTCCACACATGACGCAACCATCTGGGGGGCTCCCCATTGCCAGGTGCCTGTCCTGCCAATGGCACACGGCTGTTTCCTAGAAGGGCAATGGGACTGGAAGAGGGAAGGGTCCTGACCTTCCAGAAAACATTAGGACCGTGTCGCAGGCAGAATATTGCAGCAATTGCTGTGGTTTTCTGGGCATTAAGAGCTGCAAAAAACGTTACTTCTGCAGGATTTTCATGATTGCTTCTTTTGTAGCAATCATCTAATTAATAGATGATAGATATTTACAGCTTTAATTTCAGTTCAGCTAAAGACCTTCTTCTTCTTCTTCTTCTTCTTTTTCTGGGAAATTCCCTGTCTCCGCCAACATCGATGCATTTTGAGAGCTTTTCTGGGCAGCCGGAGGGCAGCAAGGCAGTGGCAGGTGTCTGTTGCTTGGAAATCAATTAACATCTACCTTGTATTCTGGCCACTAAACTGCTTTCCTGCTGAATGCTGTGACTGGATTTTAGATTCTGAAATGGAAAGATTCCCACCAAGAGAATGTCTTCTAAGAGCGGAGAGCGCAAGGTGAGGCCGAGGGGAGGGAGGCAAGAGTGTTCCTGGACCATGTATTACAATGCCACAGTTTGCCAGGAAAAGGATTCCTGATGGAGAAGTCTGCAGGACTTTTCAGGATAGGAAAGCCATTTATCACCTATATTTAAAGTTGAATTTGCTGATATTTTATGGTATTCGATATTATTTCTATTAACATTTTATGCTGAAATTACAGAATGATTCGTGAGTGCTGAATTTTTGATTGCTTTTACACTTGCTGGGACACTATTAAAGTTGATTTACGTTAATAGCACTGCAAGAAGATATTAACAATGAAATTTCCAAAAGCACTTAGCATCCCATAATTGGAGTTAAATGACAAAAAGAGAGAGGATAATAAAGTAAGGGGATAGAAGGAGGAGAGGGGGATATTTTTTGACAGCGTTCCCCTGGATGTCTTCTGCTTGCCATTAGACCATGGGAGATTGCTCCATGAAATAACAGAACCACTGGCCAAGAAAGGGATATCAGGAGTATGAAATACAGGGATTCAAAGAGGAAGGATTCAAATTTTGATGTGGCAGATCTTACAGGTAGGTACTTTCTGGCTGTTGCTCATCCTGGCAGTTTTTAAATGTGGTTGAAAGCAGTGGCTCCCAAACTTTGGTCCTCCAGATAGTTTGGATTTCATCTCCCAGAATCCCTGACTTCTGGGAGATGAAGGCCAAAACTTCTGGAAGACCAAAGTTTGGGAATCACTGGTTCAAAGTTTATGGCTGATTCGGCAGAAGTCTCAGGTGGACGTATGACACTTTGGAGGAACCATCCCAAAATACAGAATGTTTATGAACATAATCAGAAGGTAAAACGGTTGAAACCAGGGGTCAGAGTTTTTGATTAAAATACACAATGATACAGCTATACTGGTGCCACAGCCAACTACCACTCCCAGAATTCCCTAGCCTTGAGCCAGGGCAATTCAAGCAGTGTCAGCCCAGATTATTTCTCCAGTGTGGAGGTAACCTAAGATTGTAATAAACCTATGAGCAGGTTTCTAAACCCTTGCAATGCTTAGAAAACTTTAGTTGTCATAAGGACCAGGACGTTTCTCCAACTGCGTCTCCAGGAGGTTTCCTGAAGGAGAGCGCATGATACTTCGGACATGAATGAGAAACATGCCCATTTGGTGGTGAAACAGACTTCATCAGAAGGTTGCATGCTCTCCTTTGGTGGAGGATTTTAAGGTTGGACACCCACCTCTTTAGTTGCCACTTCCTGCCCTGGTGAGGAACTGGACTACACAACTCTCAGAGTGCCTTCCTTATGGTTCTGTGATATTCAGCCATAGTAGTTCCTTGCTTAGTTTTCCATGCATGGGGAAGCCATGCTGTTTTACCTCATCTTTAATTGTGATATCCACATGCGCCTTCCTTGGAGACCCGGAGGTGTAATTAGTCTATGTCGCAGGGAAGATGTGGTGTCGGCAGAATTATAACTGGGTTTGAGCCGCTGTGATGGGCTGGGGTGCCTCTGCCCCTTGCGATATAAATGCCTCTGCTAATTGGATTGCCCAAGCTAATCAGAAGTCAGGCAGACTTTGAAAGAAACTGCCTTCTTCCTGCTGGTGTCAGCTGATAAAGTGCTTCTCTATCCTGTGCACAGAGAAGAGATTTCACAGATACGGGAGGCCTTTCTAGAGGAGCAGCATCGCTCCCATCTTGGTGGGATGCACACATCCGTTCTGTGTCTTACTATCAGCCAGCCCTGGCAAAAGCAGCGGGTAGATAGATGCCTATCACCAAAAGGGTCCCATGGCACACAAGAAGTCTTCTCCTGCCGGTGCTACCGAGGAATGGTCTCCAGTTGACCCACCAAGAAAACTCTGAAAAGCCAGAAAAAGCTCCAAGTGTATCTTACAAATGACAAATGACAGGGATGTTCAGCTTGCAAAACGCTTTGGACCGAAAACATTTTGAACAGGGCTTGACCGTTACCTAGAATAAGACATGGGAAGGGAGGCATTACATGCAGGCAAGGTACTGATTGTCATACTGGCAATCTTTCCCCAAACTTTTGGCCCATGGAAAGGCACAATGATAGCAGCCTCTTGCCCCAGCCCCTTAGCCGAAGTGTTCCTTGGGGGAAAGCGGATGTAGCTCACCTTTGCCTTCCTAGCCCCAGCATCCTATGAATAAAACATCCCAGGCTGTGGATCGACACTTCTCAGGTACCCCCTTTGAACACCCACCTCCGGCCTTTTCTTCTTGCTGCTCTTATTCCTAGGTTCTTCGCTTGGAGAAAAAGTGCCATTAAGGATATCCAAACAGTAAACACTTTTGTTGAGTAATCATCTCCTACATTTTGTCTTTGGCACCATGAAAATACACCTTGCTCTGTATTTATGCAAACTGGAAAGTCTCATGTGAGGATGGAAGCAAAACAGAGCTGGCCTGCAGCCAAGGCATGTCCCAAGTGAGCCCTCATAGCCACTTGCCTCTCAGTTCTCCAGAAAAAGTGGCTGTAAAGAAATGAAAATATAGATTACCCTCCTTCTCTCCCCGTCTTCTCCTCCTCCTCCTCTTCTCTTTGCTTTCCCTGCCATTTGCAGACAATCCCTGGATCTCCTGCGCTGGACCCAGAACCGCTTGGGGTCCAAATAGGCTTCTGCCTCTCTTAGGAGCCACTGCTAGAAGCCAACTGTCATCCTGCACAAGCCTCCCTCTCCTCTTTTCCCAGTTTCCTTTTCAGGAATTTACAAACATTGGCCACCGATCAATATCTGTATTGATTATGCATTGTGAGTGAGTGATCCAGCCTGGAAGAGGAAGCAGCCAAAAGCTGCTGCATTAGAAATTGGGGGGGGGGGGGAGTTGACAAAGAAAGAAAGATAGAGAGAGAGAGAGACAGACAGACAGAAAGACAGACTCAGCTGGCTTTGCTTCTCTTGCTGTTGCTCCTACTGCAGGCAATGCAGTAACAGAAGAAGGAAGGAAGGAAGGAAGGAAGGAAGGAAGGAAGGAAGGAAGGAAGGAAGAGAGGGACCAGGAGCAGGAAAAAGCAAGCCACAACTGGGGGTCTGGCTCCTTCCAGAGGACCTTGGGAGTCAGTGAGTCCAGCCTCCGCCATTCTCTGCCTGGATCTGGAGGACATATTGCTCTGAGAAGGAGAAGTGACTCATGGTTTTGGTATCTGCTACGTAAGAGCATTCATTGGGAGATTCCTTGGCTCACCAACAGACAGCTCAGAGTCGGAGCAATGAGGTAACACAAGATTTCTTCCTGCTGCCTTCCTAGGAATATGCAGCCGCTCCAGATGGCTTGAGCATCTCACCGCACCCAAACATTTATAAGGGCCGGACAGCATCGTTTGCAAAGTGAGTAAACACAAAGCCTTCCATAATGTGCTTGCCATCTAAAGCAAAGCTGTATTTTTTTAGATTTGTGAGGAAATAGACAGCGACGGCACTTGCTGTGTGTGTGTACAGTATATGCTTATATGTGTGCGGATGATGGCTGAGAGGGATGGGGAGCAGCTAATTGCCAGTGATGTTAGAAAAGGGATTATGAGAAGAGAGGGAGAAATGATCACAGGAAAACAGTTTGGACCACAGCCAAAAAATGAAGAATCAAAGAGGAGCAAGGCTAGAGCTCCTGCGACAGGACTCAGAGGAAGATTTTGTGGCATTTTCTAGCTGTGGACGGCGCAGATCCTGGAACCAGAGGACCTGCCAGAAGGAAGCGCCGCATCCGGACCTAGAACAAAAAGGCGGCAATGGACTGAGTGACCACAGGTCACTGGGAAAGCCCTAACAGGGAGGGCTTCACACCGTTTCATTCTCAAAGGACTGCCAGAGAGAGACTCAGAATTAATGGTGCAAAATTACGAGTGCATTATTCTCATCTCCTGAAGCCATTCTGGGACCATATCAGTTGATGCTGTCATTGTTAAAGGGTCCAGAAAGCCTTTCCAGCTGTTTTCTGTAGGACCTGAGCTAAAATGTACATATCTGTCCTGGGCTGAAGTTTGGGTTCTCATTCTTGCTGTTGATGCTGTTGTTAAACCTATTTACTCACTGAAAGAATGAGCACTGGTTTTCCTCCTTTTTGCTTCTAGGATTGCCAGATTTTCAGAGCAGGGCTTCTGAAGAAGTACCTCTTCAAGATTTTAGCCTCCGTTTGACTTTTGGCCATGCTACTGTCTTTGCAAGCTGCCTTTTTTGTTAGAGACATGGATGGGAAGGAGAAGGCTGCAGCTTCAATCAGAACCAGGGACTTTTTGAACATTTCATTCTCAAAGCAGCATTTGCAGAAAGCTGTCTGGGTGGTATTGCTCAGGCAGAGAAAGAGAAAAAGCAAAAGCAAGGTAAGCGAAATGCAGACGGAGGCCGTGCATTGGGCATTTCTGCAGTAAGGCTCGGTGCTGCTTGTCCTGGTGAGACCTGCGTTTGCAAGCGCAGCGCTTAGGAGAGTCTGCACAGCCCTGGCTGCAACGCTAGATATGGAGGGCTTCTCCTTGGCGCACCAACCAAGTTAAGTCAAAGCCAGGCATCCAGCAAGAGACTGTCCTCCAGGCTCAAAGGGGCTGTCCTCCACCCAGCAGGGCTTTTGGGTTTGCACAGGGCTTTTCTGGCTTCTGGGTTTTTGCTCCCAAGGGCTTATAGTGAAAACAAACAACCTATCTCTATCTAGGCAGATGCTGCAGACAAAGCATGGCAACAGCATCCACCAAAAGAAACCACTGCAGAATTGGAAGGACCAGCTTATCTACAACGCTTGGACATCACAAGTCATTCTTGTGATAACTTGGAAGGGTGATGTGAGATGGGTTTGGCCCATCCTGCCTCCCCTTCTTGAAGGAGAAAAACATCAAAACTCTGCCTTTGGGGTCACACCACATTCCTCTGGATACAGTAAGCTTTTGCCTTGTGGATAAAATGTCAGGGTGCCTTTTGCTTTGTGGCACAGTGGTTTGAGTGTTGGACCACAACTCAGGAGAGCAGGGCAAGCCCCACTCTTTCTGCCTCAAGGGAAGGCAATGGCAAACCTCCTCTGAGTAAATCTTGCCAAGAAAACCCCATGATCCTTAGGGTTGCCATAGGTCAGAAGCGACTTGAAGGCACACAACAACAGGAACAACAACACACAACTTGCCAGAAGAAGTCAAGTCACTTCCCCTACAAATAATCCTTTTAACACCGTTCCTTCTACATCAAGGATGGGCACAGTGCAGCCCTCCAGATGTGGCTGGACTGCAACTCCCAACATCCCCACCGTGAGCCATACTCACTCAGGGATGGCATAAGAATGCTGTTGGACATGAGGTTCTCACATCAGAAGTCATACATTTTTCTGCATTTTGTGTTCTAACTCTTATGACACTAAAAGTTTGTGCAGATCAACCTGATTCCAAGCAAATCCAAATATTTATGAATGAACAAAGCAAATATTTCACTGCTTTTGGAAACTGAACATTTTTATCAAGCTAGTGAGAAAGGCAAACTCCATCTTCCATATTGTTAAAGAAAGGATCAGAAAATAAAATGTTGGAATGCTTTTATGCAAATCTATGGTGTGACTGAATCTGGAATAAAGTGTACAATTCTGGACACAGTGCCTAAACACACACACACACACACACACACACACACACACATTGCACTCTTCTCCAGAAACACATTCTCTCAAATGCATGGATTTTCCTCCTATCTTCTTTCTTAACTGTCCAGCTCTCACATCCATCCATGGGAATAATAGGGAATACAATGGCTTCTATGATTCTGGCTTTTGTGCTGAGTTGTATGTCTTTGCATTTTAGGATCTTTTCTAGTTCTTTCATAGCCCCCCTCCCCATTCTTAATCTTTTTCTGATTTCCCGACTGCAGTCCCCATTTCTTATCAATGTTTGATCCCAGGTATGGGGATTCTTTTACTATTTCTATTTCTTCATTGTCTAGGTTGAACTTGTGAAGGTCCTCCTTGGTGGTCATTATGTGGCTGTTCCACTAGTTCAAATCTAGCAGTCCCACAACATCCCAGGCATTTACAAAAGCCACAATGAAAACAACAACAACACCCACTTAAAAACAAACAAACCTCAGCCTACAGTGTTATGCACATATACTTGAGAGTAAGCCCCAGTGAATTTGCACAAAATGGCATAGTTTTACATTGCAGAACCCTACCTCTCCAAGCCATTGAGACGCAACATTGCACTGGTCAAATGTGGGGAGGACCTCTTGACCTTAGTCAAAGGTGTGGAAGTTCTTCCCTTTCATCACCTACAAATGGTTAAAAAAAAAAAAGGAGTTCAGTGTCAATAACCTGAGAAGCTGGAATTTACCTCCAGAGCCCAGAAATGCTACTTTTTGTTGGGGCTAAAAGTCCAGCCAGAAAAGCCCAGTCAGTTTTAGGCCACTACTCCTGCTTGCTAAGGGAAACTGTCTGTCTGTCTGTCTGTCTGTCTGTCTGTCTGTCGCAGGAGAAAGAGAAGAGAAGGAAGCGCAGCTGCTTTATAAACAGGGCACAACTTCCAAAGCTCACAGTGGGCAAAGGAGGCTGTATTAAAAAGCAAAATATTGGAGGTTTTAACAGCATCTGAAGGGTTTAAAGGGGAACCAAAGATGCTGTGTGTTGGCTGAGGCAATTAGCACCGGATTATTTGAAAGAGGGGAATGTTCTTGCCCATCACTGTGATCATGTCACCTTTCTCTTTACGTTTCTGTGCCAATTCCCCATTTCAAACAACCAGTCCATGGTGTTTTTTCAAAGGAAGAGACAGAAGATGTGTGCAGCCACAAGGGGCTTTTGATGCAGCTATCATTTACTCATTTTACTTATTTAAAGCTTTTAAAAAACAATCTTGCTCTTCAACCAAAAAGGCTCCAGGAGCAGGCTATATAGGGTCAATAAAGACAAGAGTCTCTATGGCTGCAGGCCTGTGATCTGAAAAGACATGCCAGAAAAGGAGAAAGAGATGGGGAGGGAAGGAGGCTTCCAGGAGGGCTGGCGCACTGGCCCTCCTCCTTCCAGATCCCCTTCCTCTTAATGGAAGGGCTGCCGGTGGGGACAGCTGAAGGACCAGCCTTTTTTCGGGAGGAGGGAGCGTTAATGGTGGGGAGGCAGACATACATTGCTTATTGTAATCTACTTTTGCCAAAGCAAAGAGGCAGAAGCAGCGAGACAGCCCCATGAGAGAGAGGCACGGCTGGAGCAAGAAAGGACAATGGTGCCACTGGTGAGGGCAAGCCCTTCCCCTCTCCCCTAATGGTCAGTGGGGTGGCATTTGCTCCACTGCCCTCTATGGGGAAAGCTGCCATTAGGCTCCAAGGTTGACTCAGCCTTCCATCCTTGTGTAAAGGGGTTGGTAAAATGAGTACCCAGCTTGTTGGAGGCAATTGGCTAACAGTTGTAAACAGAGAGTGCTGCGTTCACTATGAAGTGGCATAGAAATATAGGTGCTATTGCTATTGCTATTGCTATTGCTACTACCAATGGGGTGGAGAGCAACCCCTCAAGCCCCAGGGAGTCAAAATCCTCCCTGCTTTCCTCTGTCTTCCCTCATCTCCAATTCCTTTGCTGCCCATCCGCTCTGTTTCTTCAACTCCTGCCTCCATACCTTCCACCATGTTGCTCTCTTGGGCTCCCCATCTTCCAGCCAAGACGCGGCTCACTCTTTCTTGCACCCAGACCCACGTCACACATCCCTGCGCCTCATTCCAGGACTCTGTGTCTCTTCTCTGTTTGCTCAGCCCAGATCCTTTTCCCACATGAAGGGGAAAGGCAGTCCTCTGGGGCCTTGGTCATGTGGAAATGGTGGCGGTCAGCAACGGCTATGGAAGCCTCTTGCGCCAGTGTTCCAACCGGCTTCACATGCCGCCTTGTGGGGTCAACCCTGTGGCCTTCCATGGGAATGGTCTTGGCCCTTGATCTCTCTGGAGAGACCCACCAGTACCTCCATGAGATGGAGGCAGAGATTTCCATATCAGCAAAAGTCCTCCCATCTGACCTCAAAGACTGCAGCTGGGAGACTTTCAGAGTCAGTGGGAGTCCTTCTCTGTTTGGGGAGAGTCTGAAGCTCTTCACACATCTTGGTGAGCATGGCTTCTACCCACTGCCCTCTTTCCCTCTCTCATGCTGTTTGCAGATGCAGATCGCAAGATTCGGAGAGATGGGGCAGGCCCACTGGCTGCCAGAATCCTTTCCGCCAAACCCTTCCAAAGCAGCAACCACAAAGTTCGGCTTGCATCCTTCTGATCCCTAGATCCAAAGCACAAACCACAAACATGCCAGAATTATGAGTCCACCCTATAATTTTTACATGGTGGTTTTGAGAAATAAAAGTATTTGTATGTGTTATAAGTTAACATTCCCCACTGTGGCTAGAAAGTTTGTTTGTTTGCCATATACAGCGAAGGGAAAGTGAAACTTCTAGAAATTACTGGGGTGGATTAAACAAGGGCCTTCAACAGAAAGACGATACGAAGCAGAGCTGTTCATGATGGCTTTGCTTCTATGCACTTTTGTACTATTTGGGGGAGGTTTGGGGAGGGCAGTTCTGTGCCTCTAGAAGGCATCTGTGACAAGCAACCGATGCACTTTCTGGTGTGCTAGCTCAATAAAATTGTGCCAGTTTCAAAGGACAACTTTGCATGCTGCAATAGGTGTGTCAATAGAAATCATGAAAAGTGGGCATTTGATAGTCCTATCACGCTTGCCTGCTTCCCCTACTTCTGACTGCAAGACATGGGGATGTCTATTTTTTATTATTCTATTTGGCATAACATGCAAATTCAGTCTATCATTATGATACCGTCACACATATACTAAGGCACACACATACACAACTCTGTCATTACACTGAATGCACAATTGTTGTTGCAAACATGCTTTCCTGCCCTCTTCCCTGACTGTATTTTGTGCTAATATCACCGCATAGCAAAAGGAAAGGTGGGCAAACTGAGGTCCCATCATTAAGACCAGTCCGGTTGCCTCAGCATAACTCACCTCTGCGCGGATCCAAGATGTGTACTCCTGGAATACATGAGCTTTAATACAAACATTTTAATCCCAAATTTCAGGACAGAGTCCTCAAAAGGTGGCATGCAAACAGTTAAAAACAACAACAAAGCAAGCCCAGAACCAAAGGAAAATAAGAGGTGTGCTCCAGTGTTGTTATGGAACAATCCAATTTTATTTATAAAATAAAAGCCTTTTTAACAACAGCAAGGCTTATCAAGGTTTTGTTCCATAATAACATCTCTTATTTTCTTACAATTCATGGTGTGTGTGTGTGTGTGTGTGTGTGTGTCCCCCCGGCCGGCCTCAACTCTTTCTTTGCCCAGAACCAAACCCTGAGAGAGAACCATCGCTCGGGGAAGCAAGCCCATCTGCAGGGAAGCCATGAGCTGTAATGGACAGAGCTGGGGCGATTGTGTGGCTGCCCCCAGCATCCCAAGGATGCCCCCAAGATGGGAGAGGCAGGGTGGCCATGGGGCCCAGGACGACTCTCTCTTTCAAGCGTGAGGCCACTCCGCTCCCTCCTCTCTCGCAGCGGCTGTCCTCCACATGGAGCTGCCAAGCGCTTGTCGCACAAGACGCATACAAAGCCGTGGCATCTGCCTTTGTCTTGCCGCATGCCCACATACGGAGGATGATGCCTGTTTGTGCCTCGTTGCAATTAGCCCATTCAATCCCATGCCCCGTGTTAATTGAAGAAGAAGAAGAAGAAGAAAAGCACGTCTTTCCTTGCCAAGAATGACGGCTAATCACCGAAGGCTTTGGGGGATGCCTGCTTCGCCTTTCATCCGCTTTTTGTTTTAGGGGCAAAGCTGGTTGTCTCCCTTTTGTTAGAAATCCCTGGGTAAGGCTGATGCCAGCTCCAGCTCCATGCTGCCAGTTGTAGTGCCTGAGGGGACGCAGAGATCTGCCCACACAGACCCAGCAAAATTAGCAGCAATAGACACAGGCATGCTCCACAGTTGCTTCAAGCACCTCCGAAGTGTCACAAGACATACTTCTGCAGCCCAAAGGAAAGGCAAGCTCTACCAAAGACGCAGCAGGGCCCTCTTTGCCCCTCCATCTTTGCTGACATAATAGTTAAGAAGAGCCCAAAGGTCAGACTAAGTGGGCCTGGAAGTTGGCACAAGGTGGGCACCTTGTGCTCCCTGAATGACCCTTGGAAGGGGGACAGCCTGACCTGACAGCAGCCCAGGGATACATAGTGCAGAAGGATGACCGCTGCCGGAAGGAGGGAGAGTCCTCTAGTTCTCTCTAGTTTACTCTCTGGGGACAGTAAAAACTACTAGATCGTGCAGCAGCATTGGTCAGCGCTTGCAGTAAGTCACTTGGGCCAGCTAATCACTTCTGGAAATAGTTTTTTGGCTGCAGGTTATGAAGCAGAGAGGATGTGGCCACAGCAGGAGCTCAAACACCAAAGGGGTTTCTGAACGGGGGTCCTCATAAATACATCTGTATGTATGGCACATTGGCACTGCCAAAGGAAATGCAAAGGGGTGCATGCTGTACAAGGAAGGCCAGTCAGTGACTTGAAGCAATTCTAGGAGGTAACTGGATGTCTGAGTAAGAATCTGGCTGAAAACATCTCCCCTCTGCGATAAAAGCCAGGTCACATGCATTGCAAAACACCAGTTTGTTCATTTATTTACACAGCAGCAGCAGTTTAGCCTTAATTATTTATGATAATAATTCATAATGGATTAGTAAATATGCTGTGGTTTAACTGGCTTTTAAAAGGTGACATCTTGTACAACACAAATCTTGTTTTTGGCTCAGGTTTGAAATTTTGCAAACCAGCAAAGAGACGCACGTGCGAACGCACATGCCGAGGAGGTTCACGGACCACTCCAAAAAGCCTGAGGGATTTAGCATGACTTTGCATGGCTGCCTCTCCTGCTCCTGCGCCTCTTCACTATTGCTATGGCGGGAGGCTGCCATGTCTCCTCGAGAGGAGGAGGAGGAGGAGGAGGCGGCGGCCGTACTACGGGAGCCAGGCCGGTGGTGGCCGTGTCCGGAGGGTCAGCCGGCCACGAAGCATGCACCCACCACCACAGACACAGACACAGACACACACAACCAGAGGGGCCCTTTTTGCAAAATTCCTGGCTCTTTCTCTGTTTAGCCGTGTCATTTATATTCCCTGACCTGGCAAAAGCAGTTGGTTCTGCAGTCTGATTAAAGGAACTGGGCATTTGATCTGTAATTGTTTTTCAATGGCTGTATCTTCTTCTGTGTTATTGCTTTACATGGTTTGCGTTTGTACAATATTGAAAATCAATAAAAGTACAAAAATGTATTTTCCCCCTTCCTCTTAAAAGTGAAACGATCTTGTTAGGATTCTGGTGCAGACGTGTTGCAATGGATGGCAGCCTCCTTCCTCCTTCTTCCTCTCCCTTTCCTTTCCTTTCCTTTCCTTTCCTTTCCTTTCTTTTTCCCTTTCCCTTTCCCTTTCCTTTCCTTCCCTTCCCTCTTCTCTCCCCTTTCCTTTTTTTTCCAGCATTAAAATATATGAACATTTTAAACCATTTTATGTACAAAAAGCTTCTACAGAAAGCACAACCACTCTTTCCTTCACTAAACTAAAAACACAACCATGTAGACAATTCTGGATTTTAGAGTATTTCAGACTTCAGAATTCTGGATAAAGGGTACTCAGTCTGCATAACATTCACTGTATGTAACTGTATTTGGATAGAATATTTGACATATTAAGCATTTTGTTTTTTTACAAGGTAGTTACAAATTGCACTTACTTTTTTAAAAAGGTATTTTTTGCAACATTGAAGCTACAAGGTGCTAAACTTTAAGGAAGAGAGGAGCTGAGCTGCTTTGAGTCTCATTTGGGAGAAAAGCAGAAACACATCAAATAAACAGACACACAAACAGTAAGGAACCTCTTTGGTTTTGCCAGTTTGAGAAGCAGACCCCTTCCACAAATAGAACAAGATAGCAATGTTAATAGAAGAGAGGAAATTATTTTGTCTCCAATAGCTATGGCTGAGTTAAGCAGACATAACACACTTATTTCCATAAAACGAACTAAGAAAAGAAAACCAAGAACAAGAACTGCAAATGGGAGATATTCTGCATGGGCTTACATTAAAAATTCTTCCTCTTGCATCGCTTTTAGAAATTATTTTGGGACATTAAATATATGAACACAGAATCATAGAGTTGGAAGAGACACCAAGAGGTCATCCAGACCAAACCCCCCACGAAACCAAGGCACCCGCAACAGATGGCCATCCAGCCTTTGCTTGAAAATCTCCAGAGAAGGAGACTCCACCAGCCTCCAAGGCAGCATCTTCCTCTGTCTTAGAAAGTTTTATTCACATTTATCAAAGAAAATATTCCATAATGCTCCCCCTTCCCTGCCAATTTTTTCCAGATTTTTTTTTTTTTTGGGGGGGGAAACATACCCTCCAACTGTGCCAATTTGGGATGGAGACAATTACTAGACTTACTATTTTAACCATGGTTTTTGTATGAATCTATCTACGTCTTTTTACTTGCATCTTTTTAAAGCCCTTCATGGTTTGGGTCCAGGAAATACAATGGCATGGGCAATCCTAACTTCAGTATTCAGTGATATCTTTATATTTTAGGATCTTGTCTGGTTCCTTTATAGCTGCCCTTCCAAATCTTCTGGGTTTCATGACTGCAGATTCCACTTTGATTAATGATTGAACCAAGGTATGAAAAATCTTGAACTATCTCGACGTCTTCATTGTCTACTTCAAAGTTATTTAAATCCCTTGCGATCATTACTTTTGTTGTTTCAATGTTCACTTGTAAACCTGCCTTTGCACTTTCTTCCTTGACTTTCTTCTGCAATCATTCCAAGTCTTTGCTATTATCTACTAGTAAAATGGTGTCATCTGCATGTCCTAAACTGTCGCTGTTCCTTCCTCCAATTTTCACGCCTCCTTCCTCTGAGTCTAATCCTGCTTTATGTATGGTATGTTCAGCATGCAAATTAAACCAACAGGGTGATAAAATGCACTAATGTAAAATGCACTAGCGTCGTGTAGTGTAGTGGCAGGACCCAGTCGTGTCCAGTCCTCAGCATGATCCCAATCTGACAGGCAGCGTGAAACCCTGCCTGCGGGCAATTGTAAAGCTAGAAGGGGAAGGGATCTATTATTAATGGCAGAAAGTGAGGTAAAATCAGGGCAGAGAAATAACATTAGCCATGATTAGTGCACATTACTGAAGAGGCCCCAGCATTATCCTTTGGATGCAGAGAACCACAGAAAGAGCGCCCGGCTGTGAGGTCCAGTGCAGCTATTCCCCTTTCCCAGTTAATGTGGATCTCTCTCTCTCTCTCTCTCTCTGAGGCCATGAAGGGGAGATGGGAGCGCCTGCTAATGGCAGCAGAGCAACCTCCACCTTTGCCAGAAGCATTCTGGACCTTGTGGGTCACAGTCATAATGTTTGGTTTGGTTTTGGGGAGAACTATGAAGAACGCTGTTAAGAGGTGTGAGATGGAAAGGTGCCAGGGAGCGGAGACGGCTGGGGAAACGTTGCGGCAAATACAATGAAGGACCAAATCCCTTGCAACCTTTCCTCACCTTCCCACTTCAGTCTCCAACATCCTTTTGAAGGCTAGGAAAGCCACCGTGCCCAAAGTCCGTGCATCCCTTGTAGGCATCATCTACCTGACAAACTCTTACCGATCATTCTAGCGAACAGGACACCTCCTCCCAAAGGCACAGTGGCCCCCATGAAACAACCTGCCCACAAAATGCACACAAGCCCAGTGACAGCCTTGCAAAAATCTGCTTATTTACAAATACACCGGCTGAGCCAGCGATTAGAGGGGTAGCCCTAGAAGTCTCCAAAAGAGTTAATGGATGGTGGTTTGAGTGTTAAGAACTGTAGCAGATTTTGGTGGCAAACAGGCAAGGTCACATTCCTGATTTTCCAAAATTTCCCCATCCGTTTCCCATCAAATCTCCAGCCGTATTCCATGAGGAGACCCAACGGGATGCAATTGTTTTCACAGTGCAGAGTAGGCACCAGCCTGGCTCTCAATTAAAGTTGCTGTTGTTTTTAAAATAAAGCAAGGGCATCAATGTAGGGCATTTTAAGCACCAAAACAGGCAAACTGAGCAGTTGTTTTTCCCTTGGCAGAGATTTTAGGTACAGAGATTTACCAGATCTGAGACAGGGCATGGAAGCCTGACCTCCCTATGGGCCAGAAAGGGGTCTTCCATGCCCCCCATGTCCTCTCCTCCATTGCCAGCAGCCCCAGGTTCTGATTCCCAGCCCGGTTCTGCTAAAGGACATTTCCCTTCCTCTTGGCCCTCTGTCCTCAAGGGCATGGGTGACCCATAAGTTCCACTGCTCCTGATGCCCACTCAGATGAATTGTGTGGATGATGATGATGATGATGATGATGATGATGAGAGGGGAAGGCTCTTGGTGGGTAGATCCCAGGGTTGTAGATGACCTTCTTTGCCACTGCTCTTCTTTGCTCCTTCTCCCTCCTTCATCCACACATCCATTTATGTCCCAGGCACAGAAGCATGTGTGAACACGCAAGGACTACCCACCTCCCATCATCTGTGCCTTGGATGATGGTGGCAGCAGTGATGGCATGCCCTTCAAAGCAGGCCTTTAGATCCCCTGAGCCTCGTGGAGGAAGGTGCTCTTCTGATGAGCGGAAGAGGACTGAGACCAAGGTCCACCCAAGAGCTTTCCTTCAGGGGCCGGTGGGGGGTCGGGGGCTCTTTCTCCCCCAAAAAAATTCTTGCCCCTGCCCTCCTCCCCATTGGCTTGTCCCACCAAACCTTCTCCTCCCAAGAGCCTCCTCTTGAGCTCTGTGCTCAAATTGCCCCCAGAGCCCACTGGATATTCCTTCAGATGTCTAACAAGCGCCGAACACCACTGAGGTTTAGAGAGACATAGAAATCAATACTGCGGCTTCCACCAGTCACGCTGAGGGATTAGCCATCCCAAGGAAAAGCGCAGACGGTTGAATAAGAGAATCATGACTCCGAATAACCTAAGCGATTTATGAAGCTCCAAAGCAGGCCCCTGGCCTTGATAACCTCCACTTGGCCCAGGAGAAAAGGTGGCGGTGGGGGCGGCGGCGGGGGGCTGTGAAAACATTTACTTGGCTTCCTCCCCTCCGCTGTCCATGAGGGCCAGCAGGAGACCTCTGGGGTCAACAGCCCAGCCCCAAGGAGAGAGCCGCCTCTGAGAGAGACCCTGTGCCTCCTGACCCTCTGGCACAGGATGGACAAGGGAAGACAGCCATTCTATGCAGGGAGAGAGAGGCCAGCGAGTGTGTGGACAACGGTTGTCCAGGGGTGGAATAAAAAACCCATGGGTTCCTAAGGACCATCAGCCAAAGTACTACCATCGGGGAGAAGACGTAGACCAGCAACTCATTGCCAGGACCGGGGGGGGGGGTGCTAGAGGCAGGAGGGTCTTTTCAGTTGATGCCCCTTTGGGTAGCCAGAGGCTCCATATTGACAATCCCTTAAAGGAGTCCTGAACACTTTTCTATTTTGACCTGTTTTTATTCAAAATGCTTATTACTCAGTTCCACTTGAGTCATTTTAAGCTGTTTCTCCTAAGTCACTCTTCTCTGCTGTGCAGGGTTTTTGATGGCTGTTTTAGTTCTGCAATTGTGCTGAGACTATATATATATATATATATATAGTTATTAAACATGTACACTCTGAGAGGAGGCTGCTAGGCTGGTTGAGCTCCCAAGGCAAGGCTTTGTCTGTAGTGGCTCCCTAGCTAGCAGCCTCATCAGCTGGTCCAAAAGCCTTCTGGGGATCCTGGCATGTCCCTGGTACCATACTGACACCTTCATCTCTTGTTCTTTTTTGCCAGCCATCACCCCAAATCTGCCTTTTTCTGTCTCTCCTTGGCTGGATCTGTCCAAGTAACACCCGCATTCTCCCCACCAGACACAGATGTCCCTACCGTTATCATAGCAACCTCCTGGCTCTTAATTTTGCAAACCATTGTCTCCCACCTCCGTCTTCTTTTCTTTCTCCATTGCTGCTCTGAAGGGCTGAAGGGAAGCAAAGTGTCCGCCTTCTGCTAAAGGCAGACCGAAAGAGAGATGGGCCTCCTCTACCTGTAAATGTTTGTGGCCAAATAAGTGTGCATTCTAGCCACGACCACCTTGTCACCCAATTTCCCACTGTGTCTAGCACAACGCACGGTCTGCTGCATGTGGGCCACAACTCTTCCAGAAATCCTAATATGTCTGTGTCATTCAGTACTCACATGCACAAGATGTGTTATCTGTGTGCACATGTGATCAAAGACACGCAAAAGTAGTCTGTGAACACGATGCAAGGTGTCCCTCACAGCAGGTTGCACAAACCAGCTGCCTGGGAGTGGAGGAAAAAGTGGATGCAGGTGTTTGTCGGCTGGTGCTCCGCTGTTTTCTGCACAGCTCTTTTTATGGGATGCCTGAAAATAGACACTTGGTGTCAGACTTAGACAACCAGGTCCAAGATCACTTCTTTTCTCAGTCCTGGCTCTCCTGGATGAGTGTGGGCCATTCACTTTCTCTCAGACTAATCTGCCTCGCAGGGCTGTTAGGAAGATAAAATGGGGAGGGGGTCACGGACAACCTATGTGCCATTCCGGTATCACCATTAAAAAAAAAAGAAATGTTGTTGACATCCCTGTAAAAAGGCTTTGCCAGGTGGTCCCAAGCCCCTCTCCTCCTCCTCCCACTCCTCCATGGGCTTTGTGGTGGCCTGTGCATTGCCATCTGAAATCCTCCTGAGAGCCCATCAGGCCTCACAAGCGCCTGAGCCCAGCTCTGAGAAGGAGAGCGGATTGCATAGCATCCCATTGCATCTCCTGCCTCCTCCTCCTCCTCCTCCTCTTCTTCTTGGCTGCACCGCCTGACCCCCCTCCACCAGCAGCCTCCATAAATCTGCCTCACCTGATGGGAGATGGGCTTTTTAGGATGTCTCTGGGTGCTTTGAGGTAGCACTTCTATGAACTCTGTGCCACAATAAATAACGCTACCTGCAATATGTCTTTGGGAACGTGTCAGCAGCCGCTGTCCTGCCATGAATTTTTATTCTTTGGCCGCCTGGAAGATGGATTCCAGATACAGCATTTTCCCGCACTTAGTGTCAGATCTCTTTACCCCTTTGCCCCAGCCCAGTGACAGGGACCACAAATAAAATAAAATAATAAAAGAACAGCCGAGGAAAAGGCCGCAGCAGCCTGAGGGAGGAGAGGGCCAGCTCCTGGCTCCTGGCGGGGCACAGAGGGGCTCTGCAGGGTAAAGAGACCCTCCCAGGATGGAGCCCATCCCCAAGGGCCACAAGAAGAAGGGCCAGATCCAAAACACATGGGCAGCCAGTCTCTCCAAAGGAGCGTGAACAAATCTGGGGGCAGCCACCCCCAAACACTACCCCCAAAAGCCCCAAGGACGCTGCTTTGTGAGAAAGAAACAAAAACAACATGCAAGCATGCACACACAGAGAGACCCCAATGTGCCCCCAATGCATAGAAGTCATACATAGGAGAAGAGAGGAAGAGCAGCCAAAGCTGGACCACAGGAGGCCCATCTAGCCCAGCATCCTGTTTCCCACACCAGTTTCCCTTCCCCTCTTCAGGGACGTCCTCCTGCCCCTGGATCACCCCCTTTGCCCTTTCCTGCCCCTGTCCTGCCCTCCAGATTCCCCCTTGGATTTCACCAGCAGCCTAAAGGAGAGGGAAGACTCCACCGGCCGACGTTCTCCCTGCTGCCCAGCCCTGAATTGTGCAAAAAGGTCTTCATCATCTTGTCCCGGGGCTGGTTTGTCTTATAGGCATTAGCCCATGGCTTCCAGTTCATGGTGTGTCCTTAAAACCTTGCCATTCGTTCCAGACTATCGTTCTGGATTATGGGGATTGTAATCCAAACAGAAATGTTTCCAAGTGGGGGTCTTCCCACGTTCTGTGTAGAAAGGTGTGTCCCTTCCCTAGTCCTCAGCCATGCCATGCCATGCCATGCCAATTGGCCTTGTCCCAAGGCAAAGCCCAGATGTGGCCTGGTCCAGCCAGTGATTGCAAGGCAAGACCAAAGAGACTGGCCAGGCAACCTCATTATAGGATTTGTAGTAGCTGCCTTACCACACACACACGCCTTGCATCTTGATTGGGGGACCTGGCCTGTCTTCAACCCCACTGACTCCCCCCCAGTGCAAGCCAACGGAGCCCCCCACAAGCCCCCCACACTCTCCCCAAGACCGACAGCGTGTCTGGCTCCAGAGCTGAGTGGATGTGGAGGTGATTTACAAGGTCGTTGACAAATGCCTGTATTGATCGGGTATTAAAGTGTCTTGTGATTAATACAGCCTTCGAAGTAATTAGTGCAGAAGATCTCTTATATCTCCACATGTTTAAATAATGCATCTGCCTGCACCCCGGTCCCTGTCAATCAGGCTGGCTTGGGGCAAGCACCGGATCCCAAGATAACTTCTCTGGAGACTGGCTTCCTGCCTTCAGAGATGGAGGCTCTGCTCCCCTTTGCCTGGTATGGTGGCATAAAGCAGAAGGGCTCTGTCCCATTGTGGCCTCTGAGGAGGGGAACACGAGACTTCAGAGGTGGAAGAGCCCCAAAAAGAGCAGCTCTAGCTGCAGACAAACCCACTTCTTGTGTCCACTCAGGTGCTCCTGCGCTCAGGTGGATGGAGGCGGATGGGGGCCACATGGCTCCTCCTTGCTTGGCATGACTTTAGCATGACTGTGGCATTGTTGGGTCCTTGGGGGATGGAGCCCAAAAAGGGCAGCCGAGCCCTCCAATTCCATTGGGTCAGGTCTGAAATGCCACTCTGCAGCCACCTGGACTGCTTCCAGGGCCAGAGGAACACTTTGCTGGTTTTGCTGCAGCTGGCTTGGCACGGCCACAAACTCTCTGCAGGCTTTTTGTTGTCCTGTTGGGCAGCCTCTTTAGCCCTGGCACTTCCAAAGGGTCTTCTGGGCTCCCAACTCCTGGTCCAAGGGGGTGAGTTGTTTGGGGTCAGAGAGTCTTTGCTCCAAATGCTGCACAATACAACCACCTCTGGAGGTGGACCCACTAACCAGCTTCCTCCTCTGGAGTGGCTCCTGGGTTGGGGCCATTGTTTCTATTTTTGAGAGCCCAAACTACTGAAGGATGCCCTTGGGAAACACCTGGGCTCCTGGAGGAAGCCTTCTGGATCTCTGCAGAGAGGAAGGACGGACTTGGAGGTGCCAAGAGCCATGCAGTCACAATGCTCCTGGTGGGGACCTGTCCTATGTTTGTGTCCCTGCTAAAAATACTTCTGAGGTTTGCCTAAGTCACCAAGAGGAAGGAGAGGGCCACTTGGACCATCCTGGAGCTGACAATTAAGAAACCTCAAAGTAATTTTTGAAATGTCAGCATCTCATTTAGCAGAGGGATAAATAATGAATGATGCATAATCTCTGTCCTATGCGGGCAGTACAACTTTGCAGTGTCATTAGTAAACTAACAGTATAATATCTCGGTGTCACAGTTTAATTATATCTTGTAATTAGTTTCAGCAGCAGGTCGTGCCGAGTCAGCCCCCCTGAGCTAAACAAAAGGTAATGGATATTTCTGAGCCCCTCCCTTGCCTGCCCCCCCCCAAAAAAAACCTAATGGGAAGAGGCTGAGGTGGGCAGGACCCTCAGGTGGGAGGCAATGGCCGAGGCAAGACCAGCACTAGCAACAGCCATGGCTTCTTTCCAGGCCCAAGATGAACTGTGGCCCCTAGGCTGGCCTTCTCCTCTTGAATGCCATGTGCCAAGCTTCCCTTTCTCCAAGCCATCCACAAATGCACCTGAACATGGATTTGATTTCACAGCGGCACACAATGGTGGAATCCTGTGTCCAGTTCTGGGCACTACAATTCAAGAAGGATGTTGATACTCTGGAAGGTGTCCAGAGAAGAGCAACCAAGGTGACCAAAGGTCTAGACACCAAGCCTTACAAGGAATGACTGAGGGAGATGGATAAAGTTTAACTTGCAGGAGACTGACATGATATCTGTCCTTAAATACATCATGGGATGTCATGTAAAAGATGCAGCCAATGTTAGACATCTTTAGAGAATGGTGTCATGGAGGTGTGTGGGGTATATATATTGTGTGACCCTTGGTTGCGAGGAAGTGATTTACATGTTAATCTGTGTGTTGGTCTGTTGTTGAATGGCAAGGCCTCAGGGTGGGAGGATTTGCAGGAGGATATGTGTGTCTATTTAATTAGCAATCCTTTGTCTGCAGGGAAACCTCCTGACCCTGGGTGATATTCATTTGCATGTATAGAGTTTTAATTTTTGTGTTCTTCAGGACTGGTATTCAAACTTTTGTTCACTTTAAGGGTTTCTTCTTTCCTGTTGAAGTTATCTAGGTGGATTTCAATGGCTTCCCTGTGTATTCTGACCTGATAGTTGTTGGCATGGTCCAGAATTTCAGTCTTTTAAAATAGCATTTTATGCACAGGTTGGTTTATAATGTGTTCTGCTACTGATGATTTTTCTCAGGCCTTGCCATTCACCAACAGACCAACACACAGATTAACATGTAAATCATGCCTCCCAACCTAGGGTCACAGAGTATATATATATATATATATATATATATATATATATATATATATATTCCACTCACTTCCATGCCAGCATTCTCTGAAGATGCTAGCCACAGATGCAAGTGAAACATCAGGAATAAATTCTTCCAAAACACAGCCACATAGCCCAAAAAACCCACAAAAAACTAAGGTCTAGGAATGTTGTGGCTGGCAGTGGGGTGTGCACAATGATTGTCTTTTTTATGGTGGTCGGTCAAGGGATGCCACATGCCTCAGCCAACAGAGACATCTCTGAGTGGCTCATGTGGTGATGCACCATGTCCTCCTCCTCCTCCTCCTCCTCCTCCGGTGATGGTGGCAAAGCAGGGCAACATGAAGACCACAAACCAGGTCCAAAAGCAAGCAGAGAGACTGGTGGGGTGGGGGTCATTGAGGAAACAGCCCCTGCAAAGTGCAGTGCCCTTCCCTCCAGCCCATCCACCTCTGGCCTTCCAGGCTCCGGGTTCAATGCATCCAGGCTGAGTCTTTCTTTGAAAAGGAATCTCTTGGTGGGGTGTTTTTTTGGGGGGGTGGAGTGGGGATGCTGGACTCTCTATTTATAGAGCCATGTGAAGGTTAAATGAGGAGCGACTTGCGGCCCTGACCCTCCCATTGTGAGCCCTTCAGCAAATTTAACAAAAGGGGAGAGGAGAGCAGGGTTTGGGGGGGACCCAGGCTGGGGAGGGGGAGGAGAGCCCACCACTCCTGGGGACGGTATGTGCGTGTGTGGCAATCTGGCTGGTTGCCATGGAGATGTGATGACTTGTTCACATGGCAACATACCTTAGGCCTGCTATTAACAGGAGGAGGAGGAAGAGGAGGAAGAGGAGGCAGCTGTGCAAGGTGGGGGGATGAAGACACACCATCTCTTTTTTATATGTGGACATGTGGGACCCCCAGGACATGGGGGGGGGGGAGAAGTGGGGGGAGGTGGTCCTGGGGGTCTGCTTCCTCCTCCTCCTCTTCTTCCATGCCCCCCTGCTGCCCACCCCCTCTGCTATGTGCACTGAATGATGGGGCAGATTTCACCTGGGGAGATCCTGAGCTTTCCAGGAGACCTTTCTGGGGTTCCTTTGGCCCAAAGCATCCAACAAAGGCTGAGGGAGGTTCTCTCTTGGCTCACGGGGATGGAGCCACCTTGGAAGGGGAAGGGGCTTCAGCCTTTCCTGGGGCCAAAGGGCTGAGGAAGGGTTCTCCTGGCCCTGAAGACACTGGAGTCAGTTAGACATTCCTGGTTGAGAACTTCAGGAAAATCAAGTGCCAGCCCCAGTTAGTGGGGCAGGGAGGGCACAGAGAAGGTCCCCACTACTTCCTTTCCCCTCCGATCTTCCTTCCCTGGTGCAGATAAATGCTGGTGGATGGGCTGAGTGAGGAGGCAAGAAGCCCACCTGCCCGCTTGCTCAATAGGGGCAAATCCACCTGGGAAGCTAAAGCAGTTTCACTGCCATCTGCAAGAAGGGCCTCACCATAACGCCAACAGTCTTGTGCCTGGGAAAATATCCAAAATATCCAGAGTGATGGAGCTGCTCAGAAGAGCCAGAGCATCCTTCCGGTATCCTCACTGTGTCTTCCCTCCCACAAGGCTGGTGCCTTGTCACAGGCAGCGTGGCACCTCTTTATCTGTGGCATCTCAGAGAAACCTGGGAAAGGCCACAGGTGCCCAAACCGCTGCCCGGCCCCCGTTCTGGCTTTCTGTAGTCCTTGGACTCCCTTTGCTCCCTCCCATCCTTCCTTTCTTCCTTCCTCCCTCCCTCTCATCCTCATCCTCATCATGGTGCCAGACATGGCTACTTGATGCCCTCAGCCTGCCTCCTGGCCCCTTCATTAAATCCATCGCTGTCCAGTGGCCTTGACCAGTGGAGCCTGGGCCTCGCATTGCCAGGCCAGCTGCTCCAGGAGGGAGGGAAGAGTGGAGCCCCCTGGCATACTAATTGGCAAAGGAGGCAGCGATTCATCAGCCTCCAAAAGGACTCCAGCATCTACAAGCACTTATGACATGTAATTGGTGGTGCATAAGCAAGCCCGGCCACATTAAAAACCCTACAGATAGTCAGAGATAAAAATTAATGACTTTTGCTTTGTGTAATCCTGCACGCATTGGTGGGGAAAGGAGAAGGTGGGGGTGGGTGAGGAAGAGCTGGGATTAATGGACAAATCTAAGCAGAGACAAAGGAACAAAGGCTTCCTTTCCCTTGTTTACACCCCAAACAATAGGAAAACCCACTAGTGACAAGTTAGGGGAAAGGCAAGCAAGCTGGAAGATGGAGCCCAGCTCATGGCTGGAGCAGGGCTTCCATATCCTGACCTAAGCATACACACACACAACACACAACACACACACACCTGCCTCCCTGCCCAGAGGGCTCCTTCTGTATGGCACAGACCAAGAGGATGCTGCAGAAGGAGCCATGGAGGCAGAGAAGACTAGAAGGGCTTGGAAGGCTAGCCTTCTCCACCTGGGACTTCTGGGCATTTAGGATTCACAGGGGCAAAAAGATGCTGACCCTTCCTTCCTGGCATGGTCCAGTTCTCTGCATGCCCCCATAGACTGGTGGCTCTGGCCAAATTCTGCCCCCCACTCTTCACACAGACTTTGTGGGCAGCGGGGGGGGGGGGAGGGAGGTTTCCTTTACAAACAAAACAGGGGCCCCAGATGGACCAAGAGCTGGCCATCCTCCTCTCTTGGTCTCCCACACCCCAACAGGTCCCTCACCCATCTTTGGGACCCATGACTCAAAAAATACTGGGGGAGGAAGGTGCCCTTCACTTTTGGGGTTTCACAGGCCACCATCCCTTAGAAATTAAGTCTGGGGGCAAGAGGGAAGATGTGGTGGGGAGGCATCCTCACCCCAGTGCTGACCACAGGAGGGGGAACACATGCCCATCCACTTGCCCACTCCACTCGCCCACCCAAAGTGCCAGCATGTGCCCCAGTTTCCCTCCCGTCCCTCCTCTTCCATCGATGGCTAAACGTCCCTTGAGTTTCAGAGTAAACACTTTGCTCCAGTCTGTACAGCTCATAGTTTTAAACTGTTTTATTTGTTTTAAACTGCTGGATGATTCAATATCCTTTTAGACTGTTTAAATTATTCTATACCGTTCCGTCTTAACTTTTTCCTAACTGTCTTCAGCTGCTTTTGCTTGTATGCTGCCCTGAGATCTTCTGATGTTGGGATGGTTATAATAAAGTCAATAAATGCATAATGAAAGAGCAAGCAAGCAAGCAGTTGGCAATTCAAGAAGCCACTCCAGCCCTAAGGAAAGGGGGAGGGAGGAGAGGGACCCCCATGTTGGGAACTGTGGGGTGAGAAGCATTACCAGATTGTCCCTGTTCCCCCCACAAAAGCACTCTGCTGCGGTCCCTTCCAATATCACCTCACCTTCACCCGCTCTGCCCTGTAAGAAAGCCTTTGCCAACTGCACCATTTTCAATGTCTTTTCACATTTTGAGACTTATTCTATGCAAAATTCATGCATGGTTGTTTTGCACAGAAAACAGCAGTTGCAATGCAGGAAGAAGCACATTCCAGTACAGAAAATACTGTGCAAAACAACCAGGTGTGAATTTTACCTAGGATAAGTCCCGTGAAGATTCTTCTCACTAGGTTTCTTGGCAGTCAAAAGCCACATTTCTCAATACTTTCCCAATACTTTTGAATATTTTCCCCATTCATATCTCTGACACACCTTTGCAAGACAGACAAGACAGGTGAGGGGAGACTGTGACTTTGATGGGTGGGTGGGTGCGACTAGGTTATGGGGTCGTGGTGGGGAGGCATTTGGGAGCAGCCCCTTTCTGCTGGCTTTGGCCCCATCATCCCCAGACAAACAGCCCTGGTCTCTTGGAAGGGTTTTTGGATCTCCTTGGCCCTTTGCAGGTTTCCTGGGCAAAGGAGGCCAGGCAGGCCAGGCAGGGACTCTGAGAAGAGAAACTCATTGATATTGGCAGACCACTGAGCAGAAAGTCAGAGCCATCACTTGTGTTTAAGCGGGGCTGCCAGTCCCCAACCTGTCCATCCTTCCACGGCTGGCCAGCGGCCTATTTGCCCAGCCTTGATTCCCCTTCCTGTCTCTGACTCCTGTTAATTTCATCTGGGCAGTTTCAGGAGGGATGTTTGCTGAGGGCCGCTGCTGGGGGAGGAAGCTGTGGCCGCAGCCATTGGGACCTGATAGAGTGAGTTCATTGACGACCGGGGGCTCCTTGGCGCATCGAGCTAAAAGAGGATTAATTATGCTTTGTAGATTAAGAGGCTGCACACTCAGAAGCCTTTGTATTCCACGGGGGTTTGGGCAGAACTGCCAGTGTTCAACAACCAAAAGCAACTCAAAGCCTCGCACCCCCTGCACTCACACACACACGGAAACATGCATCCTGGAGCCAAGGCCATCTTGCTTTGTGGGTAAAAGCCCTGCTGCGTGCCTGCGTACACACACACACACACACACACACACACATGCCACATCACATCACACACTGCAGGGTTCAGGAGGTGCAAGGCGGGGGTCACTATAGCTCTTCAGCCTCTCCATGGAGGGCCCAGGCCCCACTTTCCTATGGCAGCCTCCCTTTCCGCTTCCTCTTGGGAGCATCTGGCCTCCGCACAATGCCAAGGTCAGGCTATTCTCCATTCCCCAGGTCCAAACAAGAGATCTTGGACTCTTTCACAAATAGGTTGCTGCCAAGATCAGGGCTTCCCAGGCGATCGGATGTTGAGGGCCAGCATTTTTCCCAGGACTGGCACAATATTTGTGCCCATTGACTACCACTGGGCTTCCATGGCAAAGTGGGGATTTGAGACCTACAGTCCAACACTCAGACCACTACACCATGCTGCCTTCAGTGCCTACAAGCTGACTACGTTTTCTGGCAACCCGTTCCTAGGGTTTTCCTGGCCAGATTTCTTCAGAGTGGGTTTGCCATTGTGTTCCTCTAAGGCTGTGAGCTGCCCACAGACACCGAGTGGGAATCCGTGTGTATGTGCCTTCAAGTCGCCTCTCAACCTGTGGCAAACTCATTAATTCTTTCATAAGGTTTTCTGTGGCAAGGAATCCTCACAGGTGGTTTTGCCGATCCCTTTCTATGCACCTCCCATCCCAGTACTAATCAGGCCTGAACCTGCCTAGTTTCCAAGGTCAGACTGGATCTTGAGGGTCTTTAGGCAGAGGTCTCCATGGCTGAGAGGGATTTGAACCCAGGTCTCATAGAGCTCTAGTCCAACACTCAAACCACGACACCAAGCTGGCTCTGGATGACCATTACTCTAGTTCATTGTTTTGTACAGACTCCTCTCTATATTTGTGTTCTTGGCTCTTCTTTATTCCTTCTTCTGCAGGGCAGCTTTTTAACCCAGCGTGATCCTTGAGTCCTAATAAGATCTTTCCCATGACAAGTATGTTTCCTCTCCTCCTCTTATGCCCCACAACTAGCAGAAGGAGACCAGGAACCACCCAGATCGGCTAAAGATCCAAAGGAGGACCCACTCTGACCTTTCCAGGTGAGTGCAGAAGCTGTATTCAGTCTACAAAAAGAAGTGGCTAAAATGAAGACTCTGCCATTGCCGCCCACACCTGGCTTTGTTTGGCGTCCTGCGAGATGGAGGTGGTGGTGGGATGCCCCGTGTCTGGCTGACCTGGCACCCAGCTGCATTTTGGCATTCAAAGGGAAGCCCAAAGGCCTTGGCGCACCACCAGGCTGGCAAAAGGCAGGCTCCCAAAGAGCTCTGCTGATGGAAGAAGCAATTGCTGCTGCTGCTGGCGGCATTTAAGTGTTAACTGTCCAGGAATAGCTAAAAACAGTGCGCTAAGTGGTCATCACTAGGTAACCGTCTCCGACAGATAGGAAGAGCGAGGGGGAAAGCCCTGGAGTAGCTATCTTTAAAGAGAACAAGCAGAACTGAGTAATCCAATTTAAGGGAGATAAGAGCACGCCGGTAGCCCTGTCCTTTAACTGGACAAACGCCTTCGTTCAAGTGTCAACCCCAATCCTGGAAAGGTCAGCGCAATGGGCCCGGAGCCTAATGCACTCCAGACTTGGCTGAGTGGATTTCTGAACAAATACGCCGGCCCAACAGAATTGATTTCCAGCCCGCCACCTCGGTCCCTCGCCTAATTACGCTGCAGTTGGTGGCCGGCCCTGCTGCATCGCAAGCTGCTGGCCAGCCAAAAGAAGAGCCTACTGTCATGGCTTTCCCTTCCTCACTTGACTGGCTTGAAGAGCAGCTCAGTCTTCCTCTCAATTCCCTGATCTTGGCAGTTCTCCATATGAATGCGGGGGGGGGGGGGAGATCCATGCCTTCAAGCACCCAAATTGCATCTTCCTCTGCTGGTTTTATCAGGCAGAAGAACCTGCTCCCAGGCCATTAGTCCAAGGGACGGGCCCTATCGCTTGCCACCTGTGTTTGGGTGCCATGATGGCCCTTGGGTTTCCCAATGAAGCTGAGGGCTCTTCCGGAATCATTGGCCAAGGAGGGCGACTGCCAGGCTGAATGTCAAGACTGACCAACCAGTTCCTGTGGTCCCTCCTCTGGCCGCCATGCATGATGTTGGCTCTGCGGCCACTCTGCTGCAGCCAGCAAAAGTTGCCTTCCTTCCAGCCACCAGGGCTCACTTCCCTCCACCTGCCTTCCCTCCAAAGCTGGAGCAAGTCTGGCCAGATCCCAGGTATATTTTTCAGCCTCCAATTAGCAGGCTCCAATTCATCACCCCGAATCTCTCCTGGCATCAGAGCCGGGATTCCATCCTCCCGCCTGGCAAATCGGTCTTCATTTAAAATCTCCTCTCTTAGCCCTAAATGGAAATCAATTCTGCAAGTTTAGCAAATAGTTAATTACTCCACAAAGAGGATTGATTGGCCTTTGAT
Source organism: Phrynosoma blainvillii (assembly GCA_026167975.1). NCBI lineage: Eukaryota > Metazoa > Chordata > Lepidosauria > Squamata > Phrynosomatidae > Phrynosoma > Phrynosoma blainvillii. The sequence continues at coordinate 31,407,277 of JANUYF010000007.1, read as the reverse complement.
CACCAGAAAGCTCTGTAGTGCTATTAGTCTCTTTCATCTGTGATTAAACCACAGAGAGAAAGAAACAAAAACTAAATTAGGCCTCCCCTGTTATCCTACAACCATTTAATGACTGGATAATCTCGGAGAGGTGTGATCAGGAAACACCCATCCCATCAGGACAATGGTGTGTGTGTGTGTGTGTGTGTGTGTGTGTCCCAATTCAGCCTGGAAAGTGAGTGGCAACTTTTGGGAAAAAGGGGCAGAAACTGGCCCAAAGGCTCGGAGGGGTTGTGGAGCGTGTCCCTTTGGGACCCTCTTTCCTTTGGGGTACGGATGGTGGGTTTCCTGGTGAACGATGCTTGCCTCTGCCATTGTCACTAGGAGGGAGATGGGCTTTTGGAGGGAGTCTGGCCCTGCCTTCTCTCCCAGAAGGATGGAGGCAACATTTCAAGTGGCTTAGAGTTCCCAGGGAGCTTCTGACCTTGGATAAGAGTTTGGTTCTGTCATGATGCATGGCATTTCTGTTTCTGCTGGTTGGGATGGGTGCGAGGTCCTCTTGATTCAGCTGCTTGGAAATGAGGGTGTAGCCACACTGCAGAAATAAAGCAGGTCAACACCACTTTAATTGCCAGGACTCCATGCTACAGAATCCTGGGATTTGTAGTTTGGGGAGGAACCAAAGCCCTCTGACAGTCCAAGCTGAATACCTCTCCAGAACTACAAATCTTAAGATTCCACAGGATGGAGCCATGGCAGTTAAAGTGGTATCAAACTGCTTTATTTCTGCAATGTGGCAGATCTCAGAGTCTGGCAATCTAAGCCAGTTTTTAAGAAATATTAAGACCAAGGTACCAAGGTTTGTAGTCTCACACACAGACACAGACACTCACACACACCTTTATTTGAGGTAGGTATGGCCCCTTGATGTATTACTTTTGAAGAGGCTCAGAGGCCTTTCCAATGAATAAGTAATCATGGCGGACATTTTTATGTGAAGCCATAGAGGAAGACTGGGATCTCTCTGGATCTTTAGCCCAAGAGCTGGGTGGCATCTCCTCTGAATGCCAAGTGATGCCAGGCTAGGCAACTGCCAAAGAGTGTGACTACACAGTTATAACTTTTGATAGCTGCTTCAAAGACTGGGAATTGTAGTGTAGTGGGGCACTAGAGCTCTCTGGTGAGAATTCTAAATACCTCATGATACTAAAGGTCCAGGATTCTGTGGGATGGAGACATGACATTGAAAGTGGTATAATTATGTAGTGTGAAAGGGGCTGGCCTCAACCATGGTCTTTGCTCCATGTGTGTGTGTTCAAGCTGACATGTCCAGAGTTTAATCCAAGAAGCTCTGATACTTCTCAGAGAGAAATGTCTCTCTGCCATGATCTCATGTCTCGATGCTCCTTGTGCAAATGGTACCACAGAGGCTCCTGGTGCCCTTTGAACTCTAGGATGCCAGCCATGGATTAACTCATGTTGTTGTTGTTGTGTGGTCCTCCTCTCCCCTCTTCCTCTATCCCCAGGTGTCTCATTTCCAGGATGCTCAGCCATCTTTCCGCTCTGGTTCTGCCACTGTGCATCCTGCGGTGTGACAATTGGTCTCAATGGCCGTCAAAGAGGCCACAGTAAATGGTCTGGGTCAGCCCCAAGGTGCAAATGGAGATGGAGGCACTTGAGGTGGTCCACCTGACCCCTTCACTCAGTAGCAGGACATCCGGAGGCACTCAGGTCCTCACAGTCTCTGGTGGGAAGGAGGCCCATCTGCCCCATTGGCACCACTGAGAGACGAAAGAGTGGGGCTGAGGAGGCAGGGGGGCAACCCAGAAGGGGTTTCTCTGGCCAAGGGAGGAGAGTTAGTCCCACCTCCAAGGACAAGGGCTGTGGACGCTGGGCTTCGTGAGCACCTGCCCTCTAACCCACCACCAGGGTTCTGGAACTATTCAGAAATGGAGTTCAGCACCTTGGAGACCTCCTTTAGATGAAAGCCTGGATTCACTGCCCTCCATGACATGGGAACCAGAACCCACCATGGATGCAGTAAACTCTCTCTCCACTAATTTCTTCCCAAAGGAAAAACACAAGTAATTTCAGCAATTTTCTTCTGCTGTGAGAATGCATGAAAATGGCCTTTTAAAATACAAACTATTTACAGTTTGAAATTTATTCTGCCCAAATTTCAAATGTGACTGTTTTGTCAGAAAACAGCATTTTCTATGCAGAATATAATATTTCTGCACAAAAATATTATTTTTGGTGCTGTTTTCTGTGCAAGGCCAATGTGTGCAAATTTTGCACAGAATAAGTCCTTGCACTTGTCAGTCCATGATTCTTCTTGTCAGAGTTTCTGAATGCATGAAAGAGAAGGTTTTCTGACTTGGCTGCTGGCCCTCATGACTTTTTGGCACCTTCTACAGACTCCACATGTGGATTCCAGTCTCAATATCAATGTTCTTAGTATTTAGCGTGTGTTGTTTTGGATTTTACTAGGGTATTTTCATTGCAATTTGAAAGATGTAAACCTAGTTAATGCTGTTGCAGAATACTGACTGCAATACTCAGGTCCCAGGAGGAGAAGGAGGAGGAAGAAGAAGAGGAGAAGGTTTGTTATTCCTTAGGGCCTTACTTCTTCCAACAAAGTCCATTTCCTGGCACTGGCTGAACCAAAGGGAGGCCATTAATAAACGAAAGACTTTACTCGGCTTTGCTGACCAGTCTGTGTGTGTGCGTGTGCATGGGGAACGGAGGGGGGGAGATGAGATTTGAAAAGCTGGGCATGCTCAGTGCTCACTCGAGTGCTGAGCTGGAAGGAAGGAGATGAGAGAAACCTCTGTTTATGGAACTTCACTTAAATCAGTGGCACGAAGCACTGCCTTGTGCAATGGATGCCTCTGCCGCACATGAACAGAGGCATGTGCACTCACACGGAGTGACCCAGTGGCCCCTTTCCTGGTCTCCACTTGGCCCTCCGGTCCAAGGCGGCTGCCCCTTTGCCTTCCTTGCTTCCAGCCTTTGGTAAAAGAGATATGAGGTGGGAAGGGATGAAATGAGATCCCATTTTGCCCTGCAAAGGACAGCCTTAGAACCACAGAGTAGGAAGGAAGGGCAAGGGTCATCTGGTCCAACCCTTTATGCCCTGAGGAATCCACAACCACAACGCTCCCAAGATGCCCATCTCATCTCTGTTCAAAGGCCCCCAAAGAGGGAGAGTCTCTCTTACCCTCCTGAGGAAGTCCATTCCACTCTCAGACGGTTCATACCATCAAGAGATGCAATCTCCTTTCATGTAATTTAAATCCATTTGTTCTCCTGGGACTTGGTTACTTTTAATTGTGCTTTAATTTCCTGCAACAGAAAACATTTTTATTGAGGTTGCACTTGGGCTGGGCCTATCCTCAGACTCTCTCTGGTCCTTCTGTGCCACATCATGGTAGCCCATGGTGGCCACCGTGCCTCCTGCCCCAACTCCTGCTGCCAAGGGAAGAGACAAGGGAAGGGGCACAAAGGGGGGCTGCTGAGAGCCTTGAAGGAGAGCCCTGACTGCCATATTAGAGAGAAGATTATGACACGGAGAGCCTTGAGCAGCTCTAAATATCTCCTCAGCCAGAATGGTAAGAATGGTGTTTGGTGAGAAGTGTGGAAAGCCCACCATTTCATACCTTGGAACAGCTCTGACTTCTGCTGCTTCCAGACCCAATTGCCCGTGATCCTGCTATCATTCAAGGCCTGGGAACTGTGTCACCCTCCTGGGGCAATTTTAATCTTTGCCCTCTCATGCCCCAAATGCCAAGAGGCCCCAGCTCAGGAATAGGGCCTCTGTATTAATCCAGAACCTCGCACTTGACAGGAATCCTCCCTTGGCCCAGCCTTCCCTTGTTGGGGCAAATGATCCCCCCATGGTCACTCAGTCCCCACTGGACATTCCGGCCACTGAGGCCACTGTCTGCTCCCAGGTGGGGGTCGTGAGTGCATTCTCCCCATCCTCCCGAGGGGGGGGAGAAGACTTGGAGGCCTTCCCATTGCCAGGGCCTTTGGTGCCAGCGATTAAGGAGGCTTACAGCAGATGGGATTCCTCACAAGCCAATTAGCTCTTTGGCTGTCAAGCAATTAATCGGCTGCCCAGAGGAAATGTGTCCGCATGGTGCCAGTGTGTTCTCTGACTATCCTGTGCTCCTGAGTGGTGACAAAAATGTTGGGGGTGGAACCCGCCTTTCTCTTTTGGGGTTTCAAAGACCACACCCTCCTCTAGAAGCCACGTCTCTAAGTGGGGGGTCAGGTGGGAGGATGAGGTGACCCCTGTCCTGCCCCCCTGGGGGGTGCAGACCCACTGACCATCACATGTCTCCCCTGCTTCCCTTCCGCCCCTCTGTCCCCTCCCCTTCCACCAATAATGTCTATTCAGAGAGCAAATGTTGCTAAACGTGTTTGAGTTGCAGAGTAAATGAGCAGCAGCAGAACATCAATAGATCTGCTGAGATAAGGGATTCTCAAAGTGTCTTCTTTGGCGAGACCTTCCCTGGGGAGCCCCAGATCCAAACGGAGGGGAACAAGAGAAGCCCCAGAGGAAAGATGCTCATTAATGGGTGTGGGGGGGGGGAGAGGGTCTCAAGCTCCTTTGGCTGGCAGCGTTGAGCCCAGATTGGTTTCTGTGGCCTTCTGCGCAGGACGGAAGCCAACGGCAAGACAAGGTGGCCTCCCTCTCTGACCTCCGCCCTGTACTTTGGGTCATCCTGCTCTTCAGAAACACTGGCTGGCCACTCAGCTTATCCCCCCCCCCCCCCGTGCCCTATGCTACCCTTTAAATCCAAGCACACCAACAGATACAAGTCACTGTGCAGAATTTAATTGCTTAAATATTGGGAAAAACAAAAAGCAACTCCTCTTTCCTATCACCTGTCCAGGTGCACCAGGTAAAGTAGATCCGTGATGGATTGAGCCGGAATCAATTTGTTTATTTTCCAAAGTAGCCCCATTGCTCTCTTGGTTGGTTTGCTGCAAACAGACCCCAATGGTTGCCATCCATCTCTTAGGCTTATTACTCTTCTCTCCTGCTCCTTCTCTGAGCAGCTCTGCATTGGTGGCCCACTCCTGTGTGCTTTCTATCCTCACAACAACCCTGCAAGGGTTGGGAGGCTGGGAGAGAGGGAGCTGAGACCCCTCCACACACACATTCCCACGTCATGCCACACCACGCCACGCCACGCCATGCCAAAGGGACTGGTTGAGCCCAAGAGGCCACTTGGTCCATTTGCAATTCTATCTCAGACTTTAGCTCCCATGGTCCCTCTGCATTGGCCATGGTAGCTGTGGGCTGATGGGAACCGCAGTCCAAGTCATCTGCAAAGAAGGGGAGTGGAGGCTGCCCTGGCTGCTCTATCAGGCTGCCTCTGCAGAATTTGGGAAGCTAGCGCTCTCTGGATGCCCCTGTCTTGCTCAGCTCCTGCCCTTGCCTTGCAGGACACAGCACTCCCTGGGCAAGACTGCTTCCTTTTTGCTCCATACAAGTGCCCCCTACCCCCATTGCGGTGTCCTCCTCCTCCTCCTCTTCCTCCTTTCCCATCATCCCCCACTCTCCACCCAGCCTGCTTCCTGTCCCACCTTTTCCAAATTAAGTCAGCTGCTTTGATTTCTTTGACTCTGAACTGCATTTTCATCAAGGTCCAAATGGGTGGGTTAGTTTCTGCAGGGCTGTTGACAAGCCCTATTGGCATAGGGGTGCAAGGAGTCGGTCTCCCCCCCCCATGAGACTAGGCCACAACTACCTGGCAGTGGCTTCCACCGGCCAGAGGGCCACCCAGCCCAACCCAGCCCTGGAATGCCACCCAATACGTAGCCTGTTGCCTGGCTTGGGCAGGAGCCATTCCCCGGGGCTCAGCCTGACAAGGACCCTCCGCCACCTCCCCCCACCTGCTTCCTCTCTATTTGCATATGCAAAACAACTTGAGACGATTCCCTCCAGGGATGCTAAGTGGCAGCCATATGGCGGCATGCGGCTTCTGCCACGTTCGGTATTAATCTCCCTCGTTTAGATAGTGTTTTGTGATCATTATCTCATTAATCCCCACAACATCTCAGCCGGGCAAGTAGGTCAGCTCTCTCATGCCCATTTTACATGGCGGGTGGTTTGTAGGAGGCCTGGGGGGGAGAGAATGGCTCATGCCAGGCACATCGCTCCACGGATGGATGCCCCGGACTGTGAATCTCAGGCCTCTCTCGCACATAAACACACAAACACACACAGAGACAGGATCCCATCTGTGGCATTGCTATGCCTGGCTGTCAGCAGGTGGGGACTGAGCCTGTGCCTCCATGTAGGAAGGCTGGCGGGAACGGACGAAGGAGAGCCGGTTCTTCTGGGCACCCAAAGGTTGCCATCCAACATCCCTTCAGTGTGGCACAAATATCTACACATGGCAACACTTACGCCAGCACTGCCAACCCCCAAGCAGAATACTATCATTGCACCACACATGCCATTGACTAGACGCTGTTGTGCCATGTGCAAAGTGCAACCGCAATGTTGCTGTATGCACAACTCCACTTCCACTACTGTCAGCAGAATACGTTTGTTGTGCCATGGCAAACGTTTACGCATGTGTATGCCACTAGCAGGAGGCCACTCTCCCGGCATACGTTCTGCCTTGTGCTCTAAGCACTTGGGTTTGTGCAAGCCACAGAACTTGGCTTTTCTGCCCATTAACCCCTGTGCAAGTCCACACACAAGTACACCAAAGAATGCAAGAAACCTAATGGTGTGTGCACACTCAGGTGCTGCACACGCCAAGGGGTGAATGCCTCTGCACGGCTGTATGTGTGATTGATGCGGGGGTCTGTGGAGCATAGTGGGGTTTCCTGGGGCAGGGGGCCACTTGGCACCTCTCCCTCTAATTGGCTTGTATGTGGGTCTGGAGAGAGAAGGCCGCTGGGGCAGAAGAGGCTGCCCAGGCCAGTGATGATGAGGGCTGGGGAAAGCAGATAAGGAGGAGGAAGAAGAGAAGGAGGTGGAAGAGGCCTTTCCTGCCTGATGAGTTGGAGAGGAATTGTTAGGAAGCCAGGCTGGTCCCTCCGGGGTTCATTAAGTGGCTGGTCGTCCACTATCTTCTGTCACTTCTGACCTGGAAACATTAACATGAAAGAGGCCAGGCTGGCGATATGGAGGGGCGTTATCTCTCTCTCATTTTCCTTCCTTTCCATTATTCTCTCTCTCTTTCGTTCAGAGTCCTCCCACCCAAGGGTGCACAGCAGCAGACTTCGGGTGCCATAAGGAAGGGATGCTCCCCAACACCCCCAGTGCCTTTCCAGGCTCAATTGCACAGCCTTCCTTTGACAGCCTCTCCTTTCTTCTTCCCAGCAAAAGCCCCCCAGCACCAGCCCCACGGCTGGTGGGGGGGAAGAAGGAGGCAGGGATGGATGGATGGATGGATGGACAGAAGAGGGGCAAGGCAGGAGGAGGGGGGCAAGAGGGAAGAAATGCAAGGCAAGGTTTCCAGTGGGGTTTGTGGCCTCTTGGAAATACCCCAACCCAAACACACACACGCTCTGTCCTGCCATATGATGGTTTCTTCTGCCACCCTGTTAACTCCTCTGTCCCCTAGAAACAATGGCTGGGACCCCATTAGTTAGTCCAGACTCAGTTATGGCACAGTGAGTCAAAAGGATTCGGTGGTTCGACTCCAGTCAGGACTAGCAGGAGGGCTGAGGCCAAGGCTGGGCAATTCCTGCTTTCTACAGAGTGGATGCCAGGAAGCAGCTGTCTAACTAGAGCTTGGACTACAATTCCCATTGTCCCCTTGGGGGCATGAGGGAGAAGGCAGGGTACCCAACTTGGAAGGAAACCTTGTTTGGCACAGAGAGGGCCTCCCTTGGCTGCTTGGACCCAATGGGCAGCCTTCTGAAAGTGGCCCCTTGCCAAGGTCAGCTTTGAGAGCCACCACCATGCCCTCCCAGACCCCTGGGCAATCCCAATGGGGGAGATCCCACTGAGACCACTGCCCCACTTGCTCCAAAGCTGCCACACACAAGCCTCGAGCCTCTTAATCTGTAAACAGGGTGCGGAGGACATTTCCAACCGGCGCTTGATGAAAATAATCTCTGGCCAGAGGACTCATTAATCCCAGTGGGAAATCCAAGTTCTTTATCCATTCTTTGGATTAGGCAGGGTGGGAGCCCTTTCCCGCGTGCCCACAGGGTGGCTGGAGGGTGGGTGCTCTCTGCTGACCCTGCCCATGGCCAATGCCATCCTGGCTGCCACCGCCTCCTCCCTGCCCTCCTCACCCACAGAAGCATTCTGCCTTCCTGGCCTGGTTTGGAAGCCATGGAGACTCCTATGGGGGTGGGGGGGTCTGCCCTCTCCTGTTCCACCAAGTGCCCCAGATGCCACCATCAACCCCCCCCCCCCGGTCTCAGAGCCAGGATGACCCATTTGGGGTCCCACCTGGGCACTTTGAGCTCCGGTGGTCCTGGGTCAGAAGCCCAGGGTTCCCGCAGGCCAGTCTGGAGTGTAAGGTTGCCTATGGGACCCCCTCAGTCCTGCCTGCTCCCCACAACCCATAGTCCAGCTGCAATATCCCTGAGACATTTGCGGAGGGCTCTCTTGTCCTCCCTTCACTTGCCTCCCTGCCAAGCTACACATATTTAGCTCCTTTAATCTTTCCTCATAAATCAATCCCTTCGGCCTCCTAATCCCTTTTGTTGCTTTCCTCTAATCTCCCTCCTGTTTATCAATATCTCTTCAGGACCAAGGGGACGGGGACTCCGCTCAAGGCCCTGGAAAGGGAATCCTCCTTAGATCCTTCTCAGAGGGAGGTGGGCCAGAGGGGAGGCCATCTGCCCATCTGCCTCTTGCCCAGGTGAGCCTGGCTCAGAAGGATACCTGGGCATTCAGCGGCCCACAACTTTCCGGGCCAGGTGCCATGGACATGCCTTTGGAATTTCACATGCAAAGCTCACTCTTGTGGGGATTGGGACCTCTTCTTTGGAGCTGTAGAAAACAACAACAGAAGCAGCCCCCCCCCCCGGTCCTGATTTGGGCCAGGAGCCAGTCCCATTTTTCCATCTGTTTTTCAAATGTCCTGGTTTCTCTCTCCTCCTCCCCCTTTCTCCTTTTCTCTCCAGCTTTCTTCACTTGCGGCAAACTGAGTTCAAAGCACAAGAGTAGTATGCACTCCATTAACGCAGCAAGTGAAACAGGAGAGGAGAGGGAAGAGCCTTGTCCTTCCCAGCCTACTCAGGCAAAACAACCTGCTGCAGCCTCTCCTGGCTTGTGCCTTCTTCCCCATTAATAGCTTTTGCCATCTTGATGTTGCTTGCCCACGGGTGTCCTGATTTCCATTTGTGAAATGTTGGTGAACCTGTGTTTTCTGAGCAAGTTTCTTCAGAGGGAGTTTGCCATTTCCTTCCCAGAGGCTGAGAGCATGTGACTTGTGCAAGGTCACCCAGTTGGGTTCCATGGCTGAGCAGGGACTTGAATTCTGGTCTCCAGAGTCATAGTCCAAGCTCACTACACCAGGCTGGCTCCTGCACACTCTGGACCAGGTCACAAATGCCCCACACGTCCACACGCAGGAGAAAGTGTGCACCATGCTCGCTCACTCACATGCATGTGCAGACACATGTGCATATGCGCCCAGTGCCACACTTTGCCCCCAGGTTCCTCCTGGGTTCACCCCTTCTTTCTTCTCGGGGGGGGGGGTCCACTGTCCCATCTGTCCTTCATGCTTTCCGGAGGTTTCCATCCAGCCGACTCCATTGCTCCATGCCCCTGACATTATTCTGCATCACCCACAGAACAAGTGTGAAAACAACCCTGCTTCTGTGTTTCCCATGCACGACTGTTAATTTGCCTAATTAAATGTAATCTTGTTAAACTGTGTGTATCTTCAGAGTAGGAAATCCACTGACACCCGGGTCAGAATTGAAAGCAACAGTGTGAGTCAAGTTCCTGAATCTCCAGTCCTGGGGAATTAAGTGGGGCCTCCTATTAGCTCTTTATCGTAAGCCTTTTTATGCTGAAATTGATACTGTACCATGAGGTACATTATTTGATCAGAATGCATTTTCATGTTACTTTGTTTTACTTTAAGCAGCACACCTCATTGCAATTTCCCATTTGTTTCCCTCTTTGTCTGGGGTCAGCCAAGGAGCAGGACGATCCAACTGAGACTCAGGATGACCACAAGTCAAGCCATTTTGGGGCCAGATCTCACCCCCAAGAAGGACACCCCCATGATGTCGTTAACCAGGATGCCCAAAGTCATTCAGGCCAAAGCCACTAGGTCTGACCAATGAAGGCAACAAACACAAACACACTTGCTCCCGCTCTAAGATTCCCCCTCCTTTCCCCAAAGGCTGAAGAACTGACCAGCGGCACCTGCGTTGGCAGTCTGGCCCTACTCAGAAGAGCATCATCTCATGATGGAGCGAACATGTTTTTAGGAGGGGCGGCTTTGGAGGGCAGGTGGACCAGGCGAGGTTAGGTGGCTCTGCCAGGTTAGAGTACCGCCATGCGCTCAGTGAAGGGCATCCCTTTGGATGCCATCCACAAGCTCCCTCTTCTTTGTCCAGACTGCCACTGTAGGTGCTGGTCAGGACTGCTAATCACCCAAGGGCCTGATGCAGAAATGACCCCTGAGAAGATCTAAGAACCTGAAAGCACACACTCTCTAATGCTTCACAGTTGAAAACCAGGACACATCTCAGTTTAAGTAACATCAGTTGCAACCCCAATCAAAATCCTAACCCAACCCAAACCCAGTCCTAACCCTGACCCTAACCCTAAACTCATTGCTAACCCTAACCCTAATCCCAACCTCAATTCTAACCCTACTCTAACCCTAATCCTAACCCCAATCCTAGCCCTAACAGCAATGTTAACACTAATCCCAACCCTAACTCCATCCTCAACCCTAACCCTAACTGCAACCCTAACCCTAACCCAACTCTAACCCTAACCCCAATCCTAACCCCTAACCCTAAAACCAATGTTAACTCCAGTCCCAACTCTAACTCTATCCCCAACCCTAACCCTAACCTTACCCCTAACTTTACCCCTAACCTCAACCCTAAACCTAATCCTAGCCCTAACCCTAACCCTAATTCCATCCTCAATCCCAGCCCCAACCCGATTCCTAGGACCCTGTCATTTGGTCCCCTTCCAGGTGAGACTGAGGGCTGAGGGCAGCTGCAGCCATGGGAGTTGGTGGCCGATCGGGACTTCCATCATCCAGTGCCTCTGAGCCAGAACAGACATTTTGAAAAAGGGGGGGGGCAGTCGGAGAGGCAGCAAAGAGAACGGCCGCCCGGTGCAGGAGGCCGCATTCAGAGAAGAACGAATGAGTAGGTGTCTTGTGTGGATGGGTAATTACCGATTTTCTCTGTTTATGAAAATGTCATAAATATTGAAGTGTGCCAACTATTATCTCTATAGATACTGATTTAGCATGAATATGGAGATTTGTTAATTATCACTAAAGCTGTTCATTAAATTCTGGAAGTTCTTTCTTTTTTTCTTTAAAAAAAAAAGCCCTAGTAAATAAGTATGCCATTTACTCTCATTACATTGCATAAAACCCCAGCATTTCCATATTGACCTGTTTTTGTTTATGTCTTGAAGCAGATACAAGAACTTCGCACATCATCTCATTATCATCATCTCATCATCATCATCATCATCATCATCATCATCATCAGTAACTGGCTCTTAATATGAAAGTCAAAGATGCTATTCTGGACTTTGCCCTCATAGCACAGGCAAAGATGAACCACGAAAGGGGCCACAGGGCCACTAGGGCACAAATTGCAGTGCAAAAGCCAACAAGATGGAGGTGCAAGAAGAAAGGAAATGGAGGCGACAAACACAAACCTAGCAATGCAATAAGAGGGAAGAAAGGTAATTATAAAACTACAGCTACTCAATGCTTAGATGAAGGACCATCGACAAAACAACCAATGCAAAATAAACTGGACAAGACTGATAAAACTGTGGAGCAGCTACTGAATCAGTCAACGCAGATTTATAGTGGAGGTTCAGAAGAACATGCCCTGTTTCCTACTGTGACGCAAGCACCACACTTCCCTTCCACCTGCTCAAAAACTCCATGCATCCTAAACCTTCCACCTGGCAGAATCACCTTCTGGAGCCATACAGTCCCACCAGTCAGATCCTGGGGATGGAGGTTTGAACTTTGTTTCCCAGGACTTCCAGAGGGAATGTCCCCACCGCCCTGGAAGGCCTCCTCATTGGCATCCCTGGAGCCCATACAATGTGCCTCTCTTGCCACAGAAGCCCAGGAGCCACCTGAGCTTTTCCTCTGGTTCCTCTGCAGTCCTCCTCTGGGCCTTGTGGAGCCAGATTTGGAGCATATAGCCAGCCTTCCACATTAATAGCCACAGACGTACCTCTCTTCCACATTTGCACTCTGATGTTCCCCTGATGCTAATGGGCTTCGCATGATACAGGATGCATGAAGCTCTTTGTGCCCTTGTCTTGTGCGATTAAACCAAATCTAGAGAGGTTAGCATCATAAGCAGAGCCTGGAAATGTTATTCTTTATGACTCCCAGAATCCCCAAGACGGTGGACAAGACTCTGGAGAACAAAGCTATTAAGCTATTCTTATACTAGAGGATTCCCACCTGCAAGACAAAAGGCAGTGCAGTGCAGTGATTCAGTTGTAGCCCCAGAACGACAATTTGAGTTTTCTTCCTAAACACACAATGCCTGGAGCCCTCTTGGTTAGTTTCAATTACAGTAAACCCATTGAATCAAGTGTTAAAGAGTGAGTCCATGTGCAAGGAAATCCCATTGATTCAGTGGATCTATTCAAACTGGGACTGTGACTAGGATTCAGGTCTTAACCTGGGAGTGAATCCCAAGTCAGTTCAAGTCAGATCAGGCCAGGTCTACTTGTAAATCCCTTTTCTGAAATCGCTATCAATATCCTCAAGGTAGGTTCTCACCAACACACCCTTATTTATGCCTGTGTTTATCCAATTCATATGCTGACTTTGTCCCAAAAAGGGCGACTCGTGGTAAGATTGAATTGAAATGCAATTAAGCCACAAAATGAGCTCACCCACTAAAGCACAATTACATTAAAAAGCACAGTTTGCTAATAAACTCAGCAATCTTCCGTAACCAGTCCATTACAGAAATGGATAAATAATGAAAGCAAACAAAACTGTCGAACACACAATTTCAATAATCAATACAATAATACTCAAATCCCAACAACAATTCATTAAACCAAAATAAACAGCCATACTATAATGACAGCATTAAATGGCAAGTTGCAATTAATTTATTCAAACTAACAAAAGTGCCAATGAAACTCAGCAGCAACAAAAATTAATACAAGTCAATTAAAGTGCCAGGGTGACAGGTGTAATAACGCTATTAAAGTGCATGATGTCTCTGGAGTCAGAGGAACTTATTTCTGAGCAAAGACGCTCAGGACCGAATGTGGAAAACAGGGGCAGGAACGGCTGAAGACTTGCAAGAAGATCCTCTCTGCCCTTTCCACTTCCTGAGGTCTGCAAGAAAGGAGAGTGCCAAGCGGAGGAAGCAGCTGGGATAGAAGGAAGACCGTTTCTGCAATCTCTGGGAGGAAGGTGGCTGAAAACCCCTCCATGCCATCCCTGCCCCATCTTGGAAGTCGCAGCGAATGGGAGCGATTTTGGGGAACCTTCTGTATACGTCCTGGCAGAACCGATGGGCATCTCTGGGCACCAAGGAAGGCCAAGGCAGGATTAAAGTGCCCCTCACCATCCTATTCCTTTGTTCTCATCCCAGACAAGCCTGGGAAGTGATATCCCAGGAGGCCTCACAGCAGATGAACATAGTGCATAGCACCACAGGGATGGACCATAAGACCAAGGCACAAGGAGAAGCCCATTGGCATTGACTCCTGTGGCCATGTTGCATGTCTTTCTGGGAGAAGGAACTGATGTCCCAGAGGCGTTCTCCCTTCCTCAAGCCTTGGCCACCCCACCCCACCCCACCCCACACACACACACTTGGGTTTTTTAAATGCACACAGTCTCTATTCCCTCAATGATGCTCTCCATGACCTTGTTTCTCTGGGTGGGCAGAGAAATCGAATCCATGCATGAAACCCCTCCTGCCCTGCCCTCTTCCCCTCCTTCCAGCATCTCTGCTGGGACCACAATGCTTAACTCCTATGGCAGACACTTGCTCAGTCACAGAGGCGGTGGCTTTTTTGAAAAATATCACACACACACACACACACACACACACACCTTTGTGGCTAAAAACCAAAAATAATCTTTATTAAAATCAGTATACTGTTGGGTCTCAATATCCACGGATTCCTTATCTACTGATTTAACCATCCACAGTTTGAAAATATTTAAAAGTACAGTTGTCCCTCCATTCCCATGGGGGATCTTTTCCAGACCCACCCACGAAAATGGAAATCCACAAATATTCAAGCCCCATAGGCTTGAATGGCCGTGGGCGCACACGCCATTTTAACCATTCCCACTTGCTGGTCTGCAAAGGGCCGAAACTATGGACCCAAATTCTACGAAAATGGAGGGACGAGTCTCTCTCTCTATATATATGTATATAAATTCCACAAAGCAAAGCTTGATTTTGCCATTTTATATAAAGGACACCATTAAGTCAGCCCTCCATATGCACTGATTTTTTTTATCCACAGATTCCACCATCGACAGCTTGAAAATATTCAAAAATGATATAAATTCTAAAAAGGAAACCTTAATTTTGCTGTTTTATATAAGGGGCATAAGTTCACGACACCATTGTATTTAATGGGACTTGAGCATCAACCCCCGTGTTTACCAAAATCCATGGGTGCTCAAACCCCATTACAGTCGCCCCGGATTTTGGTATTTGTGTGGGTTCCTGGAACCAAAGCCCTCTGGATACCAAGGCCCCACTGCAACAACAACAACAACAACAATAATAATAATTCCCCCTTGTATTTACAGTCATCCCTTGTAACTCGTGGGGGATCTGTTCTGGACCCCCCCCCCCATGAGTTATGAGGGTCATGTATATTCATGCCCCATTGCTAATGGCGGTCACCCTTCCACAGATTTCCAAGTCCACAGATTTCAAGTCCACAGACTTGGAGGGGCGACTGTAATGGGGTTTGAGCACCCATGGATTTTGGTAAACACGGGGGTTCTTGGAACCAAAGCTCAGCGGATACCAAGGGCCCGCTGTATTACTATGCCATTGTAGTTAATGGGATTTGAGTATCCATGGATTTTGATATCCATGAAGGGTCATAGAACCAAACCCCAGAAGATACCAAGGGCCCACTGTATACCTACACCAACAGAAATAAGGCCAGGAGACATAATATAAAGCAACGACCGCCATCCTAGGGGCAGGTTGGAAAGGGCACTTTGGAGGGTCTGGGGGGCCATTGCCTGGAACAAGAGGGAGAGCTGCCCAGGGCATCTAGTGCGCTGACCGACCGAGAGAGATGCCCACCTCCCATGGACAGGGCATTTCTCCCAAGAAGGGCTTTCCCTGCTCTCCTCCTGGGGGGCTTCAAGCCCTGGAGGCAGACAGGAAGTACCCTCCAATGGCCCCGAGTCTCCTGCCATCTAGCAGCTAATGTGGGGCAGTTCTCCGCGGAAGCAAAGGTGCGGACAGCATGACATGACCCACAGAGACATGCCAGGTAGCCTTTCCCTTTCTGGGGGGCTTTGCAGAGATGGCTTTTTAGGAATGTTTTTGAAAATGCTCGCTTTCGATTATAACCATACAAAACATGCAAGGCGCAGGATGATCCTCCACTCACCTCTATCTCATATATGATAAAACTGAACCTAAAAAGAACATCTGAAGCACCAAACCTCAAGTGGCCCATTTTCCAAAACACTACTGAATAAACATATAAAAACAAAACCCCTTTCCTCCCCCAGCAATCTCTACCAATATTACATTTTTCAGTAAAAGGGACCCATAAATGTTTCTGTTAAAGAAAATTAATTTTGGGGGAGAGGGGTGTGTGCGCTTTCTTGCGGACGAATTGTTTCCGTAAGTTTCGTTGTCCTGGCTGTTTGTCGCAGCTTCCCCAGCTATTCCTTTTCTGCTTTTCTGCAGAGGAAGCTAATTGCCATTTTGCTGCTGTTAAAATGTTTGCAGCTGTTATTAGATTTCTTGCTGAAATCCCATGTTCCTGCTGAAATACTTAAAATAGCCCAGTAATATAGTGCATGTAATATACTATGTAATAACGTAATAATGCACCAAAAAAAAAAAAAGGCTTATTTGAAGAGGATGTCTATATGTACAATTTATATGTGATATAATCTTTTTTGTTTTGGAAAAGTATTTCTTTTTTCACATTTCCACCATATCAGGCAAAGTTTTACCAAATTTCCAACCTTTATTAAGGGTGTATCTTAGCTAATATACATAGATTTAGAAATCAACAATATAATGTTTTTAATGTTTTATTTCAAATGACCACAGTGGGAAATTTCCTTTCCTTATATTCTCAAACAATCTAGCTGAAAGTTGTTGCTGCTGCTGTGATGATGACTGAAATCAGGAATTTTGAAGGAGGAGGATTTTATCTATATTGATATATTTATCACATTAATGAGACTGCATAATCTGCTTGGGCTTCTTGTGCATTTAACCATGTTTTAATATTTTAATCATTTTAAAACAATACTATTTAACTCTTTTTAAACTTTTGCAAAGTAATGTTTTAATAAACTAATATTTTAAAAATTATTGTAAGCCATTTTGAATCCCATCTCAGGAGAAAGAAAAGTTATAAAACCAATCAATCAATGAATAAAATTTCCTTCTAAGCTTTCTGGTATGCTCAGGGAAAGAAGTGAAGAGAAGTCTGGGGACAATTTTGTCCAAAAACACTTGCTCAACAGTTCCCAATTTTGTCTGATGGTTATGGTGGGCTCCTTGCACAGGTCACTGCATGGAAAAAAGGATTCTTTTGGCATTTAATGATATGGAGGGAGAATGAGAGGGGACTGAAAGTAATGCAAAGTTCCTGGGTTCTCCCATTGTTGCAACGGGAGTCACAGGCATGAATGCTGAATTCCTAGTTGCCCCTTCCCGGTCCATTGGTCCTTTATTGATCGATTGCCTTTTCAGCTCCTTGCTCAAGGCCTCGGGTGACTTCTGGAAGACGTTTCTGAGGGAGTCACAGGCATGAATGGTGTTGCAATGGGAGTCATAGGCATGAATTTGCAGGACAGGAGCAAAGCAGTGGAGGACCTGGGGTCTTGGAGAAGCCTCATCCACAGGATTGCCTTGAGCCAGGGTCTGCTCAAGGGCAGCCAACAACAACAACAACAACAACAACAACAACAACAACAACGGGAGCATGTAATTCTCCAAGGGAGGTTGGTCAGTGGCTGCAAGAGATGGAAGGAGAGGCTCACATCACCCAAGGTGGCTCTGTTGACACATGATGAGGATGAGGATGATTTATATCCCACCTTCCTCCCAGTACAGGGACTCAAGGAGGCCAGCCTCAACACAACACACACCCACACACACCATGCAGCAGAAGCTTTTCTGGTGCCCAAGGGTCCAGGCAGGCCCTAAGAGTAATCAGGGAAGAAGGAGAAGAAAGAGAAGGAGGAGAAAACCCCACACGGCAAAAGGGCCTACCATCTGCACCTGCCCCAGGTGATGATGTTTGGAAGAGACTTGGAGCCCCTTCCTGTGCCAGGCAGGGATTTGTAGCACAGCAGAAGGCACCTGGCATGGACCCCCAAGGACCCCGCATGCCCTTGCCTTCTGGCTTTCTTGGCATGGTCTGGACATTAATTTGGGAACAAGTCACCCAAAAGTGTTGGCCAACTGTGCACAAACTCCCTTGCGCCTGACTGTGTGCGGACACACTCTTGGGGCATTTGGCTCTGCTTTTGAGATTTTGGGGGGAGGATTTGTGCACTTCAATATGTGTGTGTGTGTGTGTGTCTTCTCACATCTCTCTCAGCCTCACAAGGGACAGTAGCAATGAGTGATGCGCAAACGGTTAAACAGCTCACATTTCCATTCCACTTTGCCAGTGGGCATGGCAAATTTGATGTAATTAAGAGCCATTTAGAAGGCAAAGTGTGAATGAATCCAACGGCACTTCTGAATTTTTAAACGCGTCCTAAGTGGGCGACCGTCAGCGGCTGCCTCTCCAGAACATAAAGAGCGGAAGCGCGCAGAGCGGAGCAGAACCCGGAGAGCAAAGGTAGCGGGCCGGAGGAGGGCGACTGCAAAATTCAGTCACATTTGAAAATTTTCTGCTACAATAATTCACTTTATGTAGAATTAATGTGGCTGATTGAACGTTTGTGCTGCAATTTACTTATAATTAACATTTTATGGTGAACAGATTTCACCATTGCCTTCATGCTGGGAACTCCGAGCCATAGGTCAAAAACAGAGATGAAACAGATAAGCACAAAATGCCCTCACTGAAATATTAATGAGGTTTTAATTTACTGCTTTAAAATACATCTTTCATCAATGCCTGTATATCGAATCATTATTTCAATTTTTCCTCCCAAATCACATTAAAACTATAATGAACTTTTCTGGCCTTTCAGAAAGCTGCAAAGGAAAGAACATGGCAGTTTGGTGGAAGCGCAAACCAACCTGCCTTAGGATATGTATGGTTGGATTTAGAATTAGAGATCAGTGGAAAGTGTTGTTGCTGTTGAGTGCCTTCAAGTTGTTTCTCCATACGATGACCCTAAGGTTGCCCTCAGGTGAGAGAGTGTGACTTGCCTGAGGGCAGCCAGTGGCTTTTCACAGATGAGCAGGGATTCGAACCCTGGTCTCCAGAATCATACATAGTCCAGCATCCAAACTACTACGGCTTCCTGGATCTCAAAGGGACATACACTGGAGCAAAAGATCCAGGGTCCATTTGCACTCTATAGCTACAAATCTATAATCCCATTTTAGCTGCCCTGGTTCCAACCCTTGAATCCTGGGATTTGCAGTTTAAGGAGGGGTGTTTAGAATTGCCAGCCTGAGGATTCTAGTACCTCACCAAACTACAGGTCCCAGGATTTCACAGGCAGGTGAAGTGGAACGATAGCACTATAATTGTGTAGTGTGAATGGGAGCACAGCAATCCTTACAGGCGTCTTGGCAGCAACTGGGTGGAAGTGAGTCTCTCTGAGCCTTAATTTCTCCCAGTCCCAGTTGCATTTCCTTCTGGATTTTGTTCCCCATTGAGTTGTGAGATTTTCTGGGGTTTCCCCCCCCCCCTGCTCTGAAATTTGTACATTTTTTCCAAAAAATCCCTTCTGTTTTGTGCAACTTAACACCTCAACTGGCCAAATTGAGACAACCTTCCCCGAGTGTTTCTCTGTATTCAACCCTCCAAGAGTGGCCAGATGTCTTAAACACAAAGGAGGACAAGGCACCGCAAAATGTACAACATTCAACAAAAAATGTAGGATGTCACAAAATAAATGCTCAAAACACTAATATAAATATAAATTCCTGCTTCTTGGTCATGCTCAAAATAGAGGACATTTTGAAATTCCTCCTGGGCAGAAGGTTGAAGTGAAGGACATGTCCTGGCAAAGGAGGACATCTGGTCACCCTGTTCCCCCTCGTTGCAGTGCACATGTTGGCTTATCTTGCTTGCATTGCCAAACATCTGCATTGTTTTGCAAACCCTTTCTTTCTCAGAAATGCCCCTTAAGCCTTGCCAGCGCAAGAGTTGCACATCTTCCCAGAAAACGTCTCAGGGCTGCACTGTTTTCATGGAGACCGTGGAGCCCAAGGAAATCCCCTCCACAAGAGGACCCTGGACAAGTGTGTGTGTGTGTGTCCATCTGAGCTGGCCAGAGGGCGGCTTTGCTCTTCTTCTCCCATCAAGCGCATGAGCTGCAACCTCTGGCTCACAATTTCAGGCTCTGAACATCAATCAAAAAGCCACAACCCCAAGTCAAGAGGGAGAAAGGACGGCCATTCTGCACCCAGGGTGCGAGTGTGACTGCGCCTGGGTGTGTGTGTGTTAAGGCAGTAGTGCCGGGAAACACATGCAGAGACCCAGATACACACAGACACAGAGAAAGAAAGAGTGGACAAGTCTCAGACTCATAGAATCATCCATAGAGTTGAAAGGGACTCCAAGGGCCATCCAGTCCAACCCCCTTCTTCTGCCATGCAGGAACTCAAAGCATCAACCCCCCACCCCCACCCCCCCCGTGGCAGATGGCCATCCAGCCTCTCTTTAAAAGAAGACCTCCAAAGAAGGAGACTCCACCAAAATCTCCATTGAGGGAGGAGTGTGTTCCACTGTCGAACAGACACAAGTCAGCACCATCTTGCTTTTATTTTCCTTGCATATATTGTCTCATTCCTGCAGCATCTCCCCACACGAACACATCCTGGGTACTTCTACATCCCAAATGAAAGAGAAATGTAAAATACACACACGTGCGCACACTCACACTCACATTCAAAACAACACTTTCCTTTGCACAAAAGCCCTGGATTTCATTCCCAAGTTTCCCCCTTTTTTTCACCATCGAAAGCTGTGAACTATCCCTGGAAATTATTACTAATTTTTAAACAGCCCTGAAGAATTAAGGCACAAGAGGAAAGGAAGACATGTGGAGCAAGAGGATGGGGTTGGGGGGGTTGAATGTGAGAAAGAGAGAAAGAAAAAGAGGGAAGGAGGGAGGGAAGGAGGGAGAGAGAGAGAGAGAGAGAGAGAGAGGTTAAGCTCAAAGGCAGAGAGAGCGAAATGGACCAGATTATACAAAATTAAAAAGCAAATACGAGCAGACAATTTGTGCCGAGTGATTGCAAGCAATTACAGGCCGGCTTTTCTGGAGGGAAAATGGGTGGTGGGGGGAGTATTTCAGCTTAAAAGGAGACTTTATTCATTCCTGATCAGCTTCTCTGTCTATTTTCTCTTTTATTCTAAGATATCAATTTTATTTTATTTTAAAAGGGCAGCCCTTAGATGTTACACGTCCAGCCCTGTGAAACCCACCTTGGCAACCAGGCTGAGATTCAGCTCCTTTCTACAGCCCTGGAAAACCAATCTGCTCATAAAGAAAAAATTTTCCAGGGAAAAAAATGTATAATATATGGGAGCAGCACAACAAGAGCATGGCACTTCTCTTGCAGGAGAGCTTCAATTTCACTGTAATTGTCAGGCGAAAGGCTCCTTTGATCTGCAGAATCATTATTATCTTTCGAATGTTGGTGCATTAATGGAGCAGCTGCACTCGGGCGGGGGGGGGGGGAGATAACCCCTGGCTTTAACAGCCCCCTCCCCATGGTCTCCCACTCCCCACACCTCACTCTTTCTCCATGGCCTCAAGGGCTGGAAGTGGAGCTCCCTCATCTTTCCAAGCAAGGCTTTGGAGGAACCATGGCGGGCAGCTTGAGGCTTCCAAGCAACAAACTGGGCTTTTCCACCAGCCTTCCCTTCCCTTCCCTTCCCTTCCCTTCCCTTCCCTTCCCTTCCCTTCCCACAGAATGGAGCAGAAACATGGGTGTCATCAGGGGGGTCCAAGGGGTGCCAAACGCACTGGGTGACACCCTAAAAGGGAGTGACACCGCTGCTCCCCAAACGTCTGCCTTTGGGCAGAAATGGACAGTGCATTCACCCTTTAAAATGCTGGAGCTCAGTGATGATAATAATAATAATAATAATAATAATAATAATAATAATAATTTATACCCCGCCTATTTGGAAATCCAATCAGGGCGGCTTACAAATTTTAAAATCACATACAGTCCCAAATCACATACAGTCCCAAAAACAATCCCTCCCCCCCCCCCCAGTGATAGAGATGGTGGGAGTGGGGGAGAGGCTCAGTGGGAGGAAAAAGGAAAGCCCCCAGGGTTTTATTTTTTAAAATTAAAAACATCGTGTCTTACTACATTTTCACTTTAGCCACATGAAACTACAGCCATCTCTCTTCTTATGCCGTCCACAGATTGGAGCGTCCGCAGATGCCCCGGCCTGTTCTCCTCAATGGCGGCACGTGCATGCAGCCGCGCCAATGCAACTGCGCACATGTGCATCGCAGCGCCATTGGAAACAATGGAACGTAAGGTCCCATGGATTTTGCTATCTCTGAAGACTTTGCTATTCCCCACAGATATGAAGATCCAACTGTACATGTACCTGTAAATACGTTTAGGCTGTGTGTATGATATTGCAATTTAAATTATAAGTTTAATTTTGCTAGTTGTTTATGTCGCAGCTGTTGCCATTACGTTCGGTGATATACGGGAATTACAATTTATGAGTAACATTAGTACAAAAAGTATTACTAAGGTCTGTATGCTGAGGGATGGGGGGAGGAGGAGGTCAATGTTGTTGGTGGGGAGACACCATGAGATGCCAACCCTAGTGATGCCACTGGCAGAAGGGATTTAAAACATGGCATGAAATCATCCTATACAATTCTCTGGCTTCTGATGATGATGATGATGATGATGATGATGATTTAAATAAAACCAAAGCGTACATATTCTTCTTCCATCTCTCCATTTTGGATTGTCCTCAAGGAGAAATTCTATCCCCTTTGCTAAATGCAGGATTGGTTCTAGTTCTTATTGCAATATTTCTTGGGAACGAATCTGAATTGCCAACACTTTCCCCGAAAGGAGGGGATGTGTATCTCTGCCCAGCCATGGAAGTGCATGAGGTGACCTTGGGGAAGCCCCACTCTCTCAGCCTCAGAGGAAGGCATTGGCCAGGCAAGTTCTGAACAAATCTGGCCACGAAAACCCTGGGATAGGTGGATTGCCGAAAACTGGAGTCAACCTGAAGGCACTTCAGAAGAACAGCTTTAATTAGGAGCACAAAAATACAGCAAATTGGTAAGGGGACCGAAAGCCAGGCTCTTAGGAGCTTAGCATGCAGAGCTGTAACTTTCATTTTGGGACATATTGTTTTAAAAAGTTCTTTCAGCCAAATTTATGAAGGCATTTTCAGATTTGGAGGAATGGAACTGGGGGAATCTTACCCATTCCTAGTTCTCTGAAGCCTTCTCCATGGTCCTTTGCTCCTTTATTGATCGATTGCCTTTTTTGCTCCCTGCCCAATGCCACAGATGACTTGTGGAAGACATTTCTCAGGGAAGGGAAGGGAAGGGGGGAAATATCACTTTCAGGAGTATTTATATCCTCTATTGGTAGCTGGGCTTCCCCACTTCTTCCACCAGAGGCTCTTGCTGGGGCAGAAAGGGACGTAAGCCCCCCATTTGCCCTCCCCCCCCACACCAATGTCCCACCCTGTAAACCTGACCCTAAACACCCACCCAGACCCACAAGGAGCAGTCGCCCTGTTTCCTGCTTCATTCCCCCCTCCCCACAGGATTTATGCTCAATTTGTAGAAATGGAGAAAATGAGATTTCTGATTTCAATGCCATTTCTTCAATGAGGTGATTAAAAGAGAGAGAGAGAGAGAAAGAGAGAGAGAGAAGAAGAAGAAGAGAGAGGCAATGGCATTCGACTGTATAGGATATTGATCCCGGAGCTATTTTCCTTTGCAATAACCATTAGCCCAGTATTATTTGCAAACCTCTAATGTGAACCTGGAGATGTAATTTGCATTTCTGCTTTCCTTATTTGCTTTAACAGAACAACAGTTTGTTGTTGTTTGTTAAAAAAAAAAAAGGAGCATTGGGCCTTTCAATGCATCCCTGTTGTTAATAAAATCAGCAGCCAAGGGGTTGGCTAAACTCTCCTCTCCATACAAACTCCGGGGAACAAAAATCACACACAGTTTCCGATGGGCGAAGCCAGATATTCTGCCCTGTGATTCTGCACATTTGTGATGAATGTGCAAATGAAAATATGCATGCTAAAACAAAAGATTTTTACTCATATGCTATGTCAAAGGGAGGGGGGCAAGTCTGCAGGTAGATGTAAAGAGGGGGTCCCAAGGTAAAAGGTTGGAATACCTGATTAAGAAAACCATGAGAATGGCAGCATTCTGCACCCAGGATATAGTTTTGGGCAAGGGCTCAGAAAGGGCCCCAAGTCTCTCTGCTCCTGGCCTGCCATGTTTTCTCCTCCACTGCAGTAGAATTTAGGGCGCTGTTGTTGCTGCTACTTGTAATTAGAAAATTTTGAAAAAATGTACGATACCACTCAACTTCCATGTCAGTGGGCGAACAAACCCAATCCAGGATTTCCTTCAAACTCTAAAGGGGATTCCCATAGTGTTGATGCCATGTGGGAGGGAATGGCATTGACTATCTTGGGGAGCTCCTTGAAAACCTGGAGCAGATTCACAACCACAGGGACATGGAAGCCCCCAGATGTTCCAGGATGAGGGATGCAAAGAGGCAACTGGCATCCATGCAGCTCCTGCCCTTCATCTGGGTGGCCAAGAGGAAGGGTGCCATGCCGATGCTGTTGGATCGGGACCTCCGCAGGGCAGGCATGGCTGATGGTGGAGGGCTGGGAGAAAGTCAACGATGGAAGTGATTTTGAGGCTGACTTGAAGGGATTAATCAGCTGCATGCAGCGCTTGTGACTGAGACCAGCCAGAAATGCTTCCTCAAAGCAATGGGGGGAGGGGGGGACAGAGCTGAGAGGCAGGGCTGAGACCCCCAAAATATGACCAAGGCACTCTTGCCCCAGCTTAGTGCCAGTTCTGAATAATAGGGGCAAGTAAGGGAATGTGTGGGCACCCCAACAAAGCTAGCAGGATGGAGGGAAAGGGAGCCCAGCTCCATGGCCATGGGGGGGGGGAGGTAGAAGGGGGGACAGCTTTGACCATCCTTGGCATGTACAGTAAGCAAATCTCCCCCCACCCCACATGGGTTGACATTGGTGCTCCGTTGTGGCTCTGGACGGGCAACCAAATTAGCCCTTGGCCGCCTCCGGTAATTAGGAGGTGCTGCTCCCATTAGGAGTCCCACAATTGAAGGAAGAGAATGGGCCAAGGGCTTTGTTGTTACAAACAATACAAGTCATGAGAAAGGAGCAGGCGGCTGCCTCGGCTCTCTTTTGCCCTCTTCCTTTCTATTTTGAGTTTATTTTTTGGGTGGGCAGGGAGAGACTGCTGTCCTTGATGTTTCCAAGTTTAGTAAGAAGGGAAGAAGTTGCTGGACTTTCCCAAGGCAAAAGCCACATTTTTTGGACCTGAGGAATAATGTTTTGTTCCCTCCCAGGCTGCATTTTCTTTAACAGCTGACTATGTACCTATTGGAAACCTTTAATAATATGGAACTGATCAGGTGGAATTGGCGGGGGGGGAAGGAGCCATAAGGAACAGGGAGAAGAGACAATGGTGGCTCTCATGGATGGGAGGCAAACCTGCTTCACATTTGAACTTTAAAGGAACTGTCCTTGGTGCTAAGCAGTGGAAGGATAGTACCTTGGACAGCTCCTTGACCAACCATTTGGCTGTAACCCCAAACTGGCATGGGAGCTCCTAGTCCCCACTGGGAACAAGCCAAATTGAGAAGTCCACAGGTGGGGTTGAGGGACCACTCCCCCCAGATCCAAAACAACTTGGATTCCTTGAATTGGGCCCTGGTGTCACAGGAAGGCACGCTCCTGCTCCTGCTCCTGCTTCTCACCACTGCTATGACCCTCCTAGTCTAGCCGTTGCAGGAATCCAGAGCAGGCTTAATGGAGTATGAAACCCTCAGATCAATGCCAGGCTCTTTGCTTTGCATGGAAACAAGTGGAGGCAAGGGGCTGTCTGGACCAAGCCCACCCCCCTCCAAAACCACTGCTGCCGCCATGGATGCCTTAACCCCAGATCTTTATTTCTTCATTGCCTCCCCTCTGGGCCTCTTTAAGGAAGAGGAGTAGTAGGCTTCAATGGCGGGGGCGGCAGCAGCGGCAGCAGCAGCAGTGCATTGTGGGGCACAGTTGGCATCTGCCTGCAAAGTGTACTTAAACTTTGCATCTGATCGAGTTATGTGTATTGGATCTGAAACCAACGAGTCAATTCTTCCCGGTCCCTAAGTGGCGATTTGTGGTAATGTCTCCATCAATACAGAGAGAGTGGTTTGCAAGCTGGTTTGCGTTAAGCAAATGTCTGTAGGATGGGGGAGGGGAAGGGGGCAGGGATTGCCTCCAAGGATTCTCCCAGCTAATGGCTTGTGTGCAATGAGGGGGGGGGGGTACAGGACAAGGCTGGGCAGGAGGCCTGGATTTTGACACAGCTCTGGGGAGCAAGGGATCTCCTCCCCTTTCTTCTCCATCCAAAGGGTTATTTCATTCCCAAATCCACTGATGCCCAGCCTTCCTTTGCCCAGTTTCACAACTGCCCTTCCTGGCACTTGCCATGCACCTGGTCCTGAGGGGAAGCCTCACAGGACAGGAAGGAAGTTGTCACCATCTTCATACCCTGATCTGGCAGGAAACCATCAGAAAGAGATTGATGGGATCAAGAGCCAGATCCAGTAGAGCGGCCCATCTTTTATCTAAGACCAGGTTCCTGAGGTCAAGGCATGCTGCTTCCCAATAGGAATGGGTCCTTTCTTTGAGGGGTGTCATTCTTCTCTCATTTTCCTCTCCAAGGAAGCAACAAAGAAGCAACAAGTAAGTTTAACAATGTTTTTCTTGCTGTGAGAAAGACTTCGAAAGCTGTGCAGTTTTTGGAGATTATTCACAGTTTGGGACTTATTCTGCAGAAAATTTGTGCATAATTTTACTGCACAGGAAACAGCATTTTTTACTGCACAGAAAACAGTCATTTGCTGTGCAGATAAAGATACTCCTGCAACAAAATTATTGTCTGAAATATAAGATGTTGTTTTCTTCACAAGAAACCCATGTGCAAATTTCGCACAGAATAAATCTCAAACAGCACTTTTTTGACCATTTATCAAATATTTTCTTCCCATTCCTACTCTCTTCCTCCTTGGGCTAGACAGAGGAAGTGCAGAGTTGGGGGGATGCCCAACAAAGGACCCCCCCTCACTACAGGAGAGCCATTCACAGGTTGAATATCCGCAAGTGAGAGATGATGGGGAAGACTCCTCAATTGCCCCCTCTCACCCCCCCCCCCCCGGAGGACTCTCTTCTGACAGAATTTCACTCATTAATTGTTTTGCAACTGTCCCTCTCTGTCCCTCTGGGACTATGTTCCTGGTGCTGCTGCTGGTAGTTGTGGTGGCACCTGGAGCACAATTTATGGAAACTTTCCATTAAAATGATGCTACTTAGTTTTGAATTTGCAGACTATCACAGGCTAAACAAACACATGTCTGATTTATGGAGCTCTGGAAATCGAGAGGCAAGGCCGGTGCCACATGAACAAGCTGCAAAGGAGAAGGCCAGGATGTTTCTCTCAGTTGGCCTGACCCCAATGGGTTCCTTGGTGCCCCCCCCCCGGCTGCCAAAGTCCATTTCCACTGGCTCAGCATTTTCGGAGACCTGGGAAGCCCTGAGTCTGACCCTCCGGGAATGGCTGGGTTGACATTCCCTCCTCCTTTCCTACCCACACCCCAAATCTCATGCCTGCCTTGGCACCTGTGTTTCAGCTCCACGGCCATCACCTCTATCAAAGCCCCTCTTTGGTTCACACTTGGTGGCAGTGAAGGAGGGAGGTAAAAGTGCCTTTGAGGTCACAGGCTTGGCATGTTTTCATGCACAGGTTTTCCTGTGTTTGGGAAAGCAGGGAGGAATGGGAGAAACAATGTTCCTTTGAGGATTTTTGTAGCTGCAGCTGTCTCCTTTCATTCCACAACCTGGCAGCTCACAAATCTTGGGAAGCAGGCAGGAGCAAAGTGTGTGGTTCTCCTGATGCCGGTGGCAGCAACTCTTTGGGCTCTGGCCATAGTTGCAACCAGTCTTCCCCCTGATAGGGAGGCAAATCACCTTCTTGCTGGCAAGAACACATGTTTTCAGCATTTCCCCCCTTGCTATGAAAAAGACTCTGGACTATTTAGATATCTATTTGGTTTAAAAAATGCATTTACTCCCCCCCCCCCTGCATTTCCTGCACAAAGTCTTCTTTTCTGTGCAGGAAACCTGTTTTGTTTGTGCACAAAACAATGTTTTCTGTGCAAAAATCCCATGTGTGCTTTTAACAAAGAAGCCTGAACCGCAAAGGCTCTCATTGCTCCAGTATTCTCCTCATCAGGAGACCCTCAGGAAACCCATCTTCCTGCTTAGCTGTGCTCCTGAAGATGCCAAGGGAGCCAAAGTGTGTGTGTGTGTGTGTGTGTGATTTCCACAAACACGAAGCAAAAGACCACCACTCTGCTACAACTTTCCTCCACGCCTCTAGGAAGAAGCAATTGCAGGAACCAATGCACCAACCCAGTGCCAACACTGATCTCAGCAGCCACTTCTTTCTAAAATTAATGCCCAAAAGGAATGTGTTCTTGGATGTGGTCACCCAAGGTAGTAACACCTTAGCCCACTTCTCAGAACCAAATGCTACCAGACAGGAGGAAGAGCAACTCTCATGGCTTACAGGGATGAAAGATGCCCACCTCGAGCCAGTCCTCCATGCCCTCCATACTGGTCTTTGCCCCGAGGAGGCAAGGAGCAGGCTAGGCACAGAGCCCAGAATCCCCAACAACAATGGCTGGAAAGGCATGATTGTGAAGTTTAAGGGCACCAAGAGAAGGATCCAACTAGAAGCACACATTTAGGTTTCCTGCTAGAAAGAAACATACATGCATTTGCCATTGTGAAATATTTAACTGGTTTAAATCTCACTCTTTTTCTCCTTCTCTCAGATGCCCTTCTGTGTGTCTGTGACTTATAGCTATCAGTCAATAATCAAGCCAATAGCATGGATAAAACTAACAATCAGAGAAAGCATCTAAATGAAATGGAATTGGAGTCGCCTTCGCAGGATCCATTAAAGTAAAGAAGTAAAGGAAGGAAGAATTCCACTGAAGAGTCCATGACAGCCCTTATTAGAAACACCTCAGAGCAAGAAGGATCAGACTGTGAACAGAATGGAAAACCTCAACAAGTATCGCTCAGAATTAATTAGGGAAAGTTTGGAAGAAGGATCTCCTTGGAAGTGGGGATGGATGGATGGATGGATGGTGGTGAGGGTGAGGGTGAGGGTGGGAGCAACAGCACTGAAAGAGGAGCCAGAGGTCACTTTCGGTTGGGAGGAATGGGGCCTGGGGAGCAGCCTTAGTGGGCATCATCTGGAGTGATGATATCAGGGGCCCCCTTTATGGGGAGAGTTCACACATTCCCCCTCTTTATTGCAGGATAGTCATGTTGCAATGGGGGGGGGGGAGCACGTACCTGTTGTCATGCCCAAAATGCCTTCCAGAGTCAACCTCTCCCCTGGGGGACACCTGTGGGGAGGTAGGGGCCCACCTGGCCTTTGGCGTGCAGGAGTGGGGGGCAGCTTTCATGGCAGGCACTCCCAGTGGGGGGTCATGACCCATTTTTGGCTGAGAACCACAACTGAAAGTCGCAATATAAAATAAATATAAAGTATAAATTTGATAGTTTACTGGTTTTATTAAAACATCTCTGCCCTACCCTTTATCATGAGATGCTATTAGAACAAGAGAAACAATTAAAAACAACCCCTGAAAAAACAACAACATGATTTTGATAGGATAGACACTTATGAAACAGATCACCAAGATGAAACAACAGGTATGGATAGATGCAATCCCCAGCCGTGGGGGACTCTGCTAAGTCTCTGAAGCAGATGTGTAATCTCTTCTGCTTTTTTGGCAGGAGAAGTTGGCAGGCTTGGCCTTGTGTACTTGGTACCGGTGTGGAAATGCCTCAGTGGCCCAAGCAGTGCCACCAGAAGCCTCAACAGCCACAGAGACAGGTGGAGTCTGACACACACAGTGGCTGAGACCCAGCATTGGGGTTGCTTGGCATACATCTATACAAGCAAAGTTAAGCATTAATGGTCCTAAACAACCCTCTGTTGAATAGCAATAATGCACAACTGAACAATGTGCTAAAGAATACACAAGTAAATGCATAACATGGATCCATGTGCAATTGATTCAGGAGCACCACATGCATAAACCCACTTTCACAGCCTTGAACTGAACGCAGGCATTCTGCATCAGACCCAAAATGTAAAATGTACGGTTGCTTCCACAGATAGGGTTGCCATATTCCAGTCCCTCATATCCGGGCACCTAATTTGCATATTATACAAATTATTATAATCATGCATATTATTAATTTGCATTCTGATTATGCAAATTCAACACAATAATCATTGCTGTTTTTTTACCGTTATGTTTCAACCTCTCTTGAGGCTGTTTGGAAGGGAAGTTCCACTGTACTGCCTAGCCTTAGGCTCAAGCTGCCAATGCAATCTCCACACAACACAAGGCCATCTCTGTTTGCCTCCTTCTCCTTTCCTTTCCCATCTTCTGAGCCTTCGGAAGAATAAAGTGGAAATGCTACACCTGTGCAGTAGCGGCCGGGGATGAGGCTCCCACCAATGCCAGTCATCTTGCATGGTTTCCTGCTTCAGCACCACTGCCACATTTTAACCTACCCATTGGCCTGTGATGAAGGCGAAATCCAGGATTTACTGCTTCAATTGGCCCAACCGGGCAGGACATTTTTTAATCCCTACAATCTGGGATTTTCCAGGTTTTCCGGGACAAATGGCAAACATATCCACAGAGGAACTTACACAGGTGTAAGTTTCTCTAACAGGATTCCAGCTAATGATGCACACAGACACACAGACTCAGTGCCTGTGGTTTTGTGTGTGTATCTCCTGCTTGCAACTTGACCAACAAGGCCCTCCTTGACCACCCCTTCTTTAAAGACTTTGTGCAAAGGTGGCTTCCCCCTGATTTCTGGCCTGAGCTGCCCCCCTGCAGAGGGTCTTCCCATGGACTCCATCAGGCCCAGATACCTGCTTTTGGAGAGCTCTAGAGCACTCCATCGCTTGACCTCATCCTCATCAGTCTGGCCAGACCAACTTGCCTGGTGAACATGGCTAGTGGGAGGTCATCCCGAAAGTTTTATGGAGACCCAGCTTGTGCTCAGAGCCTCTTGAAAGATTGACAAGACAAAGCACACACCTCCCCCCCACATCCCTCCACCAAAACACCAGGAATTTGCTGGGTGACTCAATATGGCTCCTGGCAGACATCTTCCCGTGCCTCTCCTTGCCCAAGATGCTACACAGCCTGGGAGGGCCTAGAAGGCCACCCAAAGACTGAGCCAGTCAAAGGGAAGGAAACAGATTGCAGATTTCTAATGATCAGTGCCCAAAAGAGGGTACAAAGGCACATACACACAGAATGCAACAAGAACAACAAAGCACATAAATGTCCTCGTCACCACCACCACTGCTGGTGTTTTGCCATCAGTAGGGAAGTTTCTCTTTAATTCCAAGGATACAAAGGATGGTGGAAAACGCCACCCTGCTCACCTGCCTCTGGGATTTCACAGGCAATCTTTGAAAGCAACCATAAAAGAGCCGAGTTCTCCGCTTGCATGCCGCTCTCCTGAAGCGTACCTGCTCACCCGCCCAGGCCCTGACCGCCGGCTCTCATCAGGCAAGCCATGCTCTCTCAATCTCACTCGCTCAGTCTCCAAAACATGGCATCTCCAACCAGAGCAATAAAAAGGAACCCCAAATAGAAAATCATCAAAGGGAACAGAAGGGCAACAAATACGGGAGAAATAAGCGATGCCGAGGGAGGCAACAAAGCGAGGTGCTTGACCCACCTGGAGAGCCAAAGGAGGCATCGTGTCCATCTTGGCCAATCAGGCAACAGACTTGGCAACGGGCAGGAAAATCCACATGGGCTCCTTTGGCCAAAGGAAGGCATTGTGGCTCATCAGCGGACGGCACAACGAGGAAAAGGCTCCGCACCTTCCCCCATTTCCCCCTTGTCCTACCATGGAGATTGGCTGCTGGAGTGGGGGTGGCGGGGGCGGCGAGGTGGGTGGGAGGTGGATGGGTGGACAGACGGGCGGTGGGTGGGAGGTATGGAAGGAAGGAAGGAGAGAAGGAAGGAAGGAAGGAAGGAAGGAAGGAAGGAAGGAAGGAAGGAAGGAAGGAAGAAGGGGACTGGGCTGGCAAGCTGGCGGCAGTGGTGATGGTGATGGTGGAGATCAGCCGGGGTGGGGGGGTGGGTGGAGGGGGGAGAGCAGAGGTGGCCAGAATACATATGCATGTGCCTGTGCGTATCTATATTTAAAGAAGCATATAGTGCATGAAGAAAACAGTTTATACCTTGGGGGTCATGTGGGGGAGCCACTGGCAAAGATATATATGAGACAACAGAGGGAAGAAAGAAGGAGGAGGAAGAGGAGGAGGAGGAGGAGGAGGGAGCGAAGGAGTGAAGGAGGGGAGAGGAGGGAGGCCGCAAGAGCACGGAGGAGAGAGGCAAAAGCTTTCTATTATTCGGGACATTGGTGATGCACACGGAGGCAGTTGGAAGATTAAATTAAGTATTATATCTGCTGACCCAATTGCCATGGTTACCGGACAGCGGAAAATATTAATCAAGCCAAGCCTTTTCTGCTGAACATACCGGGGCGGGCGGATGGACGGGCGGGCGGGCGGGCGAGCGGGCGAGCGGGCGGGTGGTGGCAGCGGCAGCAATGGGGAGGGTGAGGGGCAGGGGAGAATATTACATATAAATATATACATCTAGGCATTGTTCTGTCACACACACCTGCAGAAAGTTGCTGAGGAAGTCACTTGAGACGGTCAAGAGAAAACCATTAAAATACACACATATTATTATTATTATTATTATTATTATTATTCATGATGTCACCATCCAGTGTGCTGCGCTTGGGGGACAGATATGTGGGAACCGAGGGCCTCCTCACACCTTCTTTTTTTTCTCCCTCCATCTCTTTTGGAAAAGTACTCACTAATGACAGTTAACTCTGCCATTGGGCTGATTGAGACGCCAACGGCATCTCCAAAGCTCATAGGAGAACCCCATATTGCTTTTCCAGACGAGAGGAGGAACGATGGTTCAAGCAGACCATAGGCAAAGGAAGAAGGTTAGGTGGGCCACCAGGCCTCTGGGCATCTCTGTGCAGGCCATCCACATGTACCGCACTTCCATGGCTCCTGTCACCACTACAGTCCCACCTTGGAACCAGAAGTGCCAAGGACTCTCCACACTGAGCTCTCTTGCAACTTTAGAAAGCCAGTGTTGGCCAGTGGCCGGTGTCCCTTGACCACTCTTCTATAGAGGAAGAAGATACATCTGGCTGGTAGCCAGTCAACATGCGCTGGGGGGAGAGGGGAGGATGGGAGCACTTGACCAGGGAGACTGGTCACTTGCTGGAGAGAAGCCAACACCATTTCACTGCCACTCCCTGCCAGCAGGTGGTGCTGCAGCCTCATCTGCTTCCACTCCCAACTGGTCAAGCCACAACAGGAACTTCCTCCTGATTGGCTCATTCGTATATAACTTCCTGGGTCATGGCTGGGCCTGATGTGAAACAAGGGCCACCATCTTTTCCCATCTGCTTCACTTCCTCCAGAATCATGTTCTCCAATTGGAGAGGAGGCGCTCCTGACTTATGAGCTGACCCATGGCTGAGGACAGACCTTCCAGATGAGGACAGTGTCCATGCGCAGAAGAGGAGAGGCCCCCGATTGAGCTGCTCCTGGACGGAGAGCAGGAGAGGAGGCTGGCCTTCCACTGAGCCAGAACCCTGAGGGTCCTTCTAGCTCAGTCCGGCCAACTCTGGCCAGCAGTGATCTGGCCCTCCAGTTCCTCTTGGGCGGGATCTCTCCCCAAAGGGATCCTGACTTGAGTTCTACCATCCAAGGACTCACCAGGTCCTGACCCTGCTTAGCATCTGAAATCAGACAAGATCAGGTGTATCCAGGCGATGCTGCTGCTGGGAAGACCAAAAGTGGCCAACCCACGAGGATTTGAAAGTCCTCCTCCTCCTCCTCCTCCTTCTCCTTCCCTAGTTGACCCATTTGGCCCCTGAGGGCATCTGGAGAGGACCTCCTCATGGTGAGGTTGGCCTGGCATTTCGCATTATGGCACCCACTCTGTGTTTTCTGCATTTTTTGCAGAAAATTCAGTATTCACCACAATCTCTTAGTTTTAGAGCACGTTGGAAAGAATACACTTTTTCAATGTAATTCAATCCACTGTTTCATGAACAATATAAATATTGTACTTTAATTTGGTGCATTGTGTTATTTTACCTTTTATTATTAATGTACAATGACTTTGAAATTTTCAGATCTAAGTGTTATAAGAGTATTTGTATGTAGAGAACTTAGTACTCTACAGCATTTTCTCTGTGCATTTCACGTTACGGCACCCATTCTGTGCTTTCTGTGCTTCCTGTTGAAAATTCAGTATTTGCCAAAATCTCTTAGTTTTAGAGCACATTGAAAAAGATACACTTTTCTGCAGTGTAATCCAATCCATTGTTTCATGAACATTGTAAATATTGTACTTCAATTTGGTACATTGTGTTATTTTATCTTTTAGTATTGTTGTTCAATGGGTTTGACATTTTCAGATCTGAGTGTTATGAGAGTATTTGTACATAGACAACTTAGTACTCTACAGCTAGAATATTGGAATTAAATTAAAATTATTAATGAATGTAATTTCAATTAAAATATAACATTTTATTTTTGGGTGTTGTGTTTATTTTCTCTTTTATTATTGTCACACAACAGCTTTGAAATCTTCAGATCTAAGTCGTGTATGTGTATTTGTACATTATAAAATCTGGCGCTCTAGAGGTAGACTATTGTAATTAAGTAAAATATTGCACTTCATGTCTGTGCATTGTGTTTATCTTTTATTACTGACATGCAATGGCTGTGAAATCGTCAGATCTGAGTGGTATACGAATATTCATCCATGGCATAAACTGCCTCAGATTCTATTTAGATTTTGTGGCTTATTGCAAAGTGGTTTTGAACTATTTTAACATTTTAAACCTATCTTTTAATTATTTGACAACAGGTTATTGTTCTTATCTGAAATCTTCCAAATTGTTTTAAAATGTTCAAATTAAATTTATTCGTTTGCTGCCTGGAAATCCCTCAGTATAGGATGGGCCATTGATATTTTAATAAATAAAATAAGTGAAATGGTTCTTCACTATTCATGGCTCCTTCCACTATGACATTGGCAGCGGGAGCCAAAACTGCAGCATGAGCTACTTTGAGGTAGACTCCCTCTGAAAATGGGGGCTCCCTTGTCTCATTTAGGCAGGGACCTGTTGGCCTGAAGTCCTTCGGGTGCATTTTTCCAACCCTTGGTCTTTCTTTCCACCATCAGGGACAGTTATCCTTCCCCCGTCCGGCCCTTTGCACCTGAGGCATGTGCTGCAGTGGCATTACCAGGATTGTATGCCAAAGATATTTAGTCACCAAGTGACAAAGGAGAGAGAAGCAGAGCTTCCGCTGCCCTCTAAATATTTGCAAACAAATATATGCACAAACTTTGGCCAATGAAGGCCCATTAAGGCAAGTCACATCCTCCAAAAGTGGGCAAACCTGATGCCTCCACCAGCCGTGTCACTCGAGTCACAGCCATGTTCTCCAGCACAGTTTCATCAGGCCCTTGTTTGGTAATGGGCCCAGAAGGCCCAGAGATGATTTTCATGGCCATGGACATCTCGAGAGCCAGTTAAAATGGGATCACAGCACTATCATTGTGTACTGTGAAAGGGCAACCAGTGGTGCAACCAAATGCACCATGCACATCCATGCACAACATGCCTCCATGCCCAATGGCAATGCATGCGCAACACCTCTTCCGTAGCCTTGAGCTGAATGTGGCCATTTTGCATCAGGCCAAAATGCCCAACCATTTCCATGGGGGAAGTGACACACAAGAAAGACGGCCACAAGAGGCCACCCTATATGTAGCTATAGTTCCACTTCCTCTTAGTGGAAGCTCTTACCACAAACCCCAGAGAGGTCTGGAGACCCTGGCAATTCCCAACGACATCAATGAGCCTCCTCCTGCCATGAACCCAAGGGCAGCGGCTCCTTTTTAGCTGTGGCTGCTATTTCTATTGTTACTCTATTTATGAGACACAAGGTGGCTTACAACAGTTAAACACAAATAAAAATTTGCAGCATACAAAAATGAAAAAAAATGTAATTAAATTATAACAAAATTAAAACCAGTTAAAAACACAAACCATGACAAATAGGCAATCCAGCATATAATGCCAGGCCCATTTCCCTCAGCCAAGAGTCCTCCTGCAGAAACAGAACACTCAAGACCACCTTCTCTGGGAAGGGAGGCCCAGCACTGTCCTGCGCACATTCCAGCTCTTTCTCTTCATCCCAGCTACTCTATCACCCATGTGCCCCAGCTTACCTCCTCCTCAATGGTGCACCCTTCTCTCTTACACCACGTTTTTGCTCTCCGCTGCCGCCTCCTCCTCCTCCACCCCACTCCAGACTCCCCCAGGCTGACCAGAGGCCTGGTGGCTAGTGTCCACTTTGGGGCCATAATCCCTTTTTGGCCTGGCAAGGGATCGCCTCACCCTGGTCAATGTGGCTAGCTTAGGGCAGCTGTGTCCTATAAATTGTTAGCAATGACCATAAGTACTTTGAGAAACAATTTAATTCTTCACTCCCACCAGGGTGGGCTGATATATTCTTTCAAGGTCATTACCCAAGGCTAGGAGGGTCACTTGATAAACGACTGACAGGCCCAATGAAGGACTCTGCGCCTGAGCTCGGGTCCATTAATTAGACAGACGCACCCGAGAGGAACTGTGGCAAAGCCGGGCGGGGGCCATAGGGTGGGGGCAGGGATAGGGAGCCAGGTCCACTGGTTCCTGCCTTCCCTTCATCTCCTGCAGACCAAGGCAGCTGGTCTCTTCAATCTGCACCAGGCATTGGCTATCCATTGTCCTGGTCCTCTTGGTTCCTACCTTGGACTGGACAGGAGAGCACAAAAGGGTCACTTGTGCTGAATGGTACTCACCAAGAGGAGCAGAGAAGAAGTTGCCCAAAAGTCCAGGAAAGTAGGCAGGCAGGCTACACATTCTGGCCCAGGCCCACAGCCCCTTTTCAGGCCACTAGCCTGGTGAGCTCTCCAAGGAGGACACCAAAGCCAAGCCTCTCACTGGTTCCCAGAGAAGGCCCAAACCATGAAAGCACCCACAGCAGGCAAGACACCTGCTGGTGCTCAGCAAGACCTTGAACCAGAATCTCTGGGCTGGTTCTCAGGCCAACTTTGGTCAACTTCTCAGCTGCCACCTCCGTTGAGGCACCATGTATCCCCAAGGGGGGGCTTTCCCCACCAGCAACGTCCCACCCACCAAGGCGGTGTCTTCCACATGCTCACATGGGCCTTGATGGCCCACTCCCAGATTCAGTTGCCACACACTGCCACTGTCTGAAGGAGAGTCGCACGATGAGGAATCCCAGGCATGGTGGCAAATGTATGAACCTCCTCCTGGAGTGGCAGAGACTGGTTCACCTGGGCATCCCAAGCTCCCCACATCCACCTGAAACTTGAACATTGAGCCCTGTTTTGGGTTTCAAAGGGTAGATAAGCTGACACAAGCAAAGCCAAGTTCCAGGCAGTGCCCACACAGACAGGAGCGCCAACCTTCTCGGGCAACAAAGATGGCATCAGTTGGCCAGTCATGACACAGTTTCAGGCCTGCCTTTGCTCAGTTGGCTGCACTTGGCAAGTACAAGGCCCAGTTGGGGTGAGAAGAATAAGGTAAGCCATGGTTCCTTCAGGTATCATAGGAAGGGCCCATTCATCCCACCACCTGAGTGCCAACCTGAGTGCCTTACCTACCCATTTGCCATGCTCTGGTGCCCCTGAGGGCAGGGGCCACAGGCGGAAGGGAAGTTGGAAGGCCCCCCCCCATCTGTCAGAGCCCCCCCCCCGCATTCCTTTGTGGAAGAACTCAGCATGCATGGAATGACCAGCATGCCCTGAGCTCCCCCCCCCCCCGGCCTAGCCTTGGAGTCCCATGGTAGCACTTGTGCCTCCTAGTCCCTCTGCCCTCCTGATGTCTTGCAATGCTTTTGCTTCCATGCATGTGCCCTGAATACTGTGGTGTGTATTCTTACCCAGCCATTTTGGCAAGGGCACCACATGGCAAGACCACCTGGAGCATGTGCCACGTGCCGAAACAAAGCAAAATAAAAGCGAAGACAACCCAGGATTACACAGAGCATCTCCAGGCAAGCTGAGTATCAGTCCACAGCTCTCCATGAATGTCGGCCTGGAATATTTTCACTGCTTGCTTGCTCCCAGCCAGAGGCCCATTCCAGAGACATGGCCAGGCCAAGTAGGAAGCCAGCCCCACCGGACACAGAGGACCAGGCACTGCCCACACAGCAGAAGCCCTGGCTCAGGACCTTTCACCCATTTGTAACATGCATGTACAGGAATGCTGAAAGGAAACATGGCACATGCCAGTGCCTGCATGGAGCTGCCCTTCCAGTGGCAACTGCAGGCACCAGTTGAGGAAGAGGTGTCTCACTCTTACGCATCAGGTTAAAAGGCAGAGGGAGGATGCCATTTTGAAGAGCACCTTTCCTCTGACGCCGCCTTCTCCGGCGCCATTGCCACATCAGACAAGAAGTGACATCCCCAGGATCAGGCATCTCTCTCTGTCTCTCGCCCCCCACACCAAAGGAAGCATCCTTCCCTCCATCCCCTGGTCTCCTCTTGACAGAATGTCAGCAATGCACCTGGGGCAGCTGAATTTGACCCCTGGCTATGTCCTGCCCAAGGTTTATCCATAACCACTTGCACAGAGCATCATGTGTACAGTCACCCAAATGTGGAAGGCGTTCCGGGAGGGAGATGGAGAGCACAGTTTCTCCAATTATGTCTCCTTGTCTATGGGATGTGGGGAGTAGGGGAATCTCTCTCTATCTCTCTCCATCTCTATCCACTTCCTATGCACACACCGAACAGTTACTCAAACACATGTAAATAGAAGCGCCATAATCCCATTTGTTTGGCAGACCACCGAAAGGCTAAGAAATGAAAAATGCACTCACACGCCCTCTGGCACCCCGGGCCCAGTGCGCGCGTGCGGAGCGCTCTCCCCGTGGCCGGCTTCTGGCTCCCTCGCCTGCCCGCCCGCCTGCCTCTCTCGCTGGCTGGCTGGCTGGCTGGCTGGCTGGTGGCTGTTAAGAAGATACTTAGAGCGCGGGGATTGCTCACAATCTGGTTGTGTGATCCACATACAGGAGCCGTAATATGCCTGCTCCTATTTCGCTGCCTCTCCCCCACTCCCCCCCACCGCCAGCCCATCGCTCTTGTTCTCATGTTCAGTGGTTATTTCAGCTTAATGCAATGACATCACGCGGCTCCCTTCGTTAGGCAGAGCCCTCGCCCGGCCGGCCGCCTCCCCCAACCTCCCCCCCATGTTCACTTCCAAATGATGGGGAGGCCAGAGCCCTTGTCCATTGGCCCAAAGCTAGACTCTGGATCTGGCGGTCAGTCGGGGCACCAGGTGGCACAGCTCTTTGGCCGCTCAAGGTGTGGGCACTGGGGAAAGCTTGGCACTGGGCCGGGGATGGTGGCCATCTGTGTGAGATGGACTAAAATTAGGGTAGGGGGGGGAAGGTGCCAACAGAAGAGAGTGGAAGGGCAGCAATGCGGGTGGTGGGGGTCTCTGTATTACGCATGTTCATTTTTATACAGCTGTCTTGAACTGCCGGCGGCCCTGGCCCAATGCTCCAGCCTCCTTGAATCGAAGAGGTTTGCCCATCATGTTTGAATGGAAGGAACCCTGGGGTGGGCACAAAGGGGGCACGGCAGCTCATTTTTCAGCATCACACAACAGCCAAGGAAAACATTCGTATTAAAATGTGCTCAAACAGCTGATGTTGTTTGATAGCACCAGTATTATTATTGGGAATCCATCAGTTTTTCTTTGATTCCTCCCCCACCTCGCCTGACACACATCCTTTTGTTTTGCAGCCTCAAACTTAAGGGTTCGTGAACCCCAGCCGCTTCCAGGAATCTCCATGTTGGATCACAAACAACAAGGAAGTGGAAGGAAGCAGAAATGTAGCTAGAGCACAGAGGAAGAGGAAGAAGAGGTACTGTGGGACGGAGACCTCTGCCCATTGGTGGGAAGAAGGGGGCTCCAAAGCCCCCCAAAACAAGGCGACTGTTTGGGCCAGTCTGCCGAGAGGCAATGGGAGGCCATTCCCAACATGGGTCAAACAGACCCAGAGGCTGAAGAAGGACTTTGGCTTCATGAAAATGTTCCCCTCCAACCATCAGCCAAAGACTGGAATCAAAGCATCCCTGGGATTAAGACAGGCCTTCTTCTGAGCAGTAAGTTAACTGTTCCTAATGAGCGAGACGAACTTTGGCACATTGTGCTTTGCAGGTGCACTTACTGTCCCTGAAAGGTCTTTGCTGAAAGGTCATCCCTCTGAGCCCAGTATCATCGTCCTCATCATCCTGAAGGCACTTTTTGGATTTTCTTGT
Organism: Phrynosoma blainvillii; assembly: GCA_026167975.1. NCBI lineage: Eukaryota > Metazoa > Chordata > Lepidosauria > Squamata > Phrynosomatidae > Phrynosoma > Phrynosoma blainvillii. Next base: position 31,366,939 of record JANUYF010000007.1, on the reverse strand, counting down.
TGTTTCCCTGCTGCCTGGCTGGCTGGGACGGAGGCTCAGACCTTGGACAGCTCCCCCTTCTTCTTCCTCTTCCTCGTCTTCCTCCTCCTTCTCCTCCTCCTCCTCCTCAGATTAGAGCCACACATCCAGGAGGGAGCATCCATGCCTGCCACAGGCGGCCCAAAGGACCTGGAGGCAGGCAAGTCGGCATAAGCAGGCAGCCAGGAGAGGCCTGGCCAGATCACTGCTTTGCGGCATCAGCATCATCAGTCTCTGGACTTGAACCCTGCCCTCTCAACCCAGGGCCTTCGTCTCCCCCGCCCCCCTTCGGAGTCAGACATACGCACCCTCACCCTCTTCCCACTTCCCCCAACAGCCCCCCCTGATTCTGCTGGCTCTTCTGTCAAGCAGAGGAGAAGTGCTCAGGCTGGCTGTGAATGAATGCAAGTGACCCCCATCCACCCAACCCACCCACCCACCCGTTCGTTCGTTCGTTCGTTCGCTCGCTCGCTCGCTTGCTTGCCCCCACCACCATCACTCTGAGCCTTCTGATGCTGGAGAAAGAGAGGGAGGGAGAGAAAGAGAGAGAGAGAGAAGGGGGGAAGGAATGGGAGAGAAGAAAGTGGGGGAGAGAAAGAGGGAGAGAGAAAGAGAGAGAGACCCAGCGCATGGCCCCGGCTACTTCTTCCCAGGTAATTAAAGGGTCTCTTTTCAAGGTTGCGTGGGTAAAAGACAATTTGGCCTAATGAAGCATTGATCAGCCAGCAGGAAAGGTAGGCAAGAGCTGCTGGCACTGCTCGCTCATTCGTTCATTCGTTTGCTCCTTCTTTCCCTCCTTCCTTCCTTCCTTCCTTTGAAAGGTGCCTTCCACTGCTGGCCGTACTGGGGATGCTTCTGGCTCAGCTGTCATTGCCTGTGTGACCTGTCTGGGTTGGAAGGGGAGAAGAAGATGGGGATTTGCTTTAAATTTATTTCAATTCTGTAATGGCGCTGAGGTATATTATATGTCAGGTTGGATACGATTATTAATCAGGGGGAAATTATATTTGCACATATGGGTGCGCACGGCGATACGCGTCTCTCTCTCCGCCCCCCTTTCCCCTTCCCATCCCCTTCTCGCCTCCTTATTCCCCTCCCGCTTCTTCCGAATATTGCATCCTTCATTATTCACATTAAGACCCCCTCCAATCAGCGCTTCCGATGCTGAAAGCGTGAGGTCAGTTATGGAGATGCAGGAAATTATCTGGGATTGGAGGGGACATTTCTGCCAATTTGTAAGCAAGAGCCGGCATTAGCACCAGGTTTTCTCTTAGCCTTGATTGGTGTGGAAAGGCGGGGGGAGGTCATCCCTACCTTAAAACTGGACCTTCCAAGGGGGTTTGATGGCAATATGTGTGTGTGGGGGGGGGGGAGGTCCCTGGAGAAATATCTCTCTGAACAGAACCAGGTTGAGCATGAGTCCAGTCCAGCACAACCCAAAGTCCATGATCTCAGGAGCTGATGGATGGAAAGACATGGACAGGCGGGCAGACAGAAAGAGGGAAGAGTCCATCTGCTCTCATCTGCTGCCTTTGTGCTTGCTTCTCTGGTTCATGGCAATTTCATTCCCCCAATGATCCAGGAATTATCCAAGGGGGATCAGGGGCTAATAAATGTGGGCAAAGGGCAAGGTCAGGGAGACCCACCTGGATGGAGGAAGCAGCAGCGTGACCCTTTTTTGGAAAGTGGGGCTCCGCATCCCACCTTCAAACGAGAAGCGGAGGCCGCAGGGTGCTTGGCAAGGGTGGCACGGTCCTCTTTTGCAGTACCAGGCAGAAGGGGAGGCTGTTTCCAGGCTGGCCACCCTTTGGGTCTCAGCTGGGTCTCTCCTGGCCCCGAGGAAGAGGAAGAAGAAGATGTGTGTCTGGAGGGGCCTTGGTCCCCTTCTCCTGCTCTTCCGTGCCGAAAGCTGTGCCGGCTGCACTGACTCCTCTTTCTCTCTCTGCGATGCGCGGTGCAATTCCACCCTTTCCCCTTTCGTCGTCTCTTCCTCGGGTACCAACTGTCGCATTTTGCGTGAGCATATCCAGAAGAACCTCCTCAGTCAGTCAGTCAGTCAGTCAGCGGGCCTAAAGCGAAAGGAAGGGAACTGTTTAGGAGGATGAATGGCTGAAGAAAACACCAGGGGAAACAAGGGAGAGAAAGGGAAAGGGAACAGGGCTCCTTCCCTCCTGCAAAATCTGTGCCTAGGATCATTCCTTTGCATTTGGACAAGGGGTGGCTCTGATAGATGTCAGGCTTTTGGGCTCTTGTTCAGGAAGTAAAGGAAGCTCACCGCTCGCTTGCACCCTCTCTGTGTGCCGCTCTCCCTTTCCTCTCTTCTCCCCCACCGGTCATTTCAAGTCATGCCTAAAACAGGGCCCAGTGATGGTCATCTGTCTACACACCAAGAGGAGAGGGACTTTGGGCCAGAGAAATCCCGGCGGTTCCAGGTTTGTGGACTGAGAAGAGAGGAAGGGAGACAAAGGGCACTCACTTCCCCATCACCTTGGCCTGGCTTTTCAAAAGAGCATCTCACACACACACACACACACACACACACACACCCCACACCACCCAAAACACAAAGCGTCAGCGGGAAATGGCAATTTTATGAATCCTAATCAATCAAAGGGCTTATTAACTCAATGTGAAGCCAGATTAAAATCTTTAATTATAAATCGTGCTAAAAGGAAAAACAAAATGTACTTATGGTACATTGAAAATTCCGGATATTAACATCGTTGTTATTATCTCCCGCAATATTAAATCCCCCCCTCCCTGCTTTGCAAGGGCCCTCCTTCTCCTTTCTCCAAAGAAGAAGACTGCAGAGCAAAACCTCATTTTTCTTTTCTTCTCTTTCTGCCCCCTCCCTTCTCCTCCCAAGGCTTATTAAAATGTATTCTTTTCTATTGCACACCAGGCAGTTTGCAGGGAAGATGGCGGGGCAGGAGGGGTGGGACGGGATGGGATGGGATGAGATGGGATGGGATGGGATGGGGGGGTCAGGGGGCATTCAGGAAACCCCATTACAGCTGCACAGGGAGAGGCATGGACGGGGGGGGGGACTTTATTAAGGGTGGGAGTTATGAGGTGGGCAGGTGGGGTGATGCAATCACATACGAAGGAAGCATTCCTGGCCCCAAAGGAAAGAAGGAAGGAAGGAAGGAAGGAAGGAAGGAAGGAAGGAAGGAAGGAGGCATGCAGCAGCGGGGGGGGGACATGCGTTTGATTGGCAGGGCTGCAGATTGGTAGCCACAGGAAGGGCCCTTCCTCAAAGCCAAGGTGGCGGGAGAAGAGGCAAAGGGGCCGCTTTCTTCATCAGGCAGACATTTGGGAAATGACCACAGCAAATTTAATCACAGTTGGAGGGAGGCTGGCGTGGGGCGGCCACATGCGTGTGTGTGTGTGTGTGTGTGTGTTGTGTGCCGAGAGAGCAGTGCCCGAGTCACATGTTTTATTTATCTGCTCAAAGTCACGGTCATCCTATTGTGTGTCCCTCTCTCTCATTCTGCCATTTCGCTCCCCCCTTCCCCCCATCTCCTACCCCATTTCCATTGTTAACCCAAGAAGCAGAAAACTATAACCTCTCTCTCTCTCTCTCTTTTTCTCTGGAACAACCCCCAACAAAGGCCAAAGGCCTGGCTAGAGAGAAAATTGAGAGAGGGGTGTGGGAAGGGGGTGAAATTGGGGCTTTTCATATTCAAATCATAAAAGCAAAATGCATGTGACATTGTGATGCTAAAGCCTGCATTTTCTGTGCAGCAGCGGCTGCTTGATGGACTGACTGCCTCGATTCCTTCTTCTTCATCCCTTCTCTTCTTCTTCTTCCTCTGCCTCATTTACAAAAACAACAACAACAACAAACAACAACAAAAGTCCCCCCCCCAAAAAAGGGCTACTTAGGCCAAGTGGCAAGTGATGGGGGCAGCATGGGAGGAATGGGGGAGGAAGCCCAGGCCTCAGCGGCAGCACCTGCAACCCCTTCCTTCCTTCCTTCCTTCCTTCCTTCCTTCCTTCCTTCCTCCCTTTTTACTTTCTGTGCAAAGGACCTGCTTCTCCTCTTCCTCTGGACTGGTCCCAAAGCTGCCCCTTGGCCCCCAAATCCCTGCTGCCCCATGCCATCCATCCCCTGAAGCCGAAGGAAGAGCGGTCCAAGCACCGGCCTGCAGGGAATGCCTTCTTTCTTCCTTCCTCCCTCTCGGCCGCTCTTTCGCTCACTCTTTCTTTCTCTGTCCCTCTTTCCCACCCTCTTTTTCCCTTTTGACCTCATAAGCCTTTGGGGGAGCTGCCCCAAAATGTTTCACTTAGGAGCCAAATGTGGGAGTCTCACCGTTTCCGGGGTACATACATGTGCATCCGGTTCTTCAAATTTCTTGAAAGGTCCACTTTGTCCCTAGATGACAAGGACAATGATAAAGGTGAGGATGAGGCTAAATTAATGATGATGGTTATAATTATTATTATTATTATAATAACAATAAGCAGCCTTGGATAAAGCTAGGATGGCCGACTGAAGTCCTCCACAGGTTGCCCCACCGGACCCTCACACACCTTCCTAGACCCACGGCCAGGCTATTTTGGGGGGTGGGTGGGTGGGAATATTGTTGTTATTATTATTATTATTATTATTATTATTATTATTACAACAGCAGCACCAAAGTCATCTCCCTAATAGAGATTGCTATTATTATTATTATTATTATTATTATTATTATTATTATTATTATTACCACTACAGCACCAAAGTCATCTGCCTAAGAGAAATTGTGTTTATTATTATTATTACTACTACTACAGTATCAAAGTCATTTCTCTAAGAGAAATTGTTATTATTATTATTATTATTATTACTGGTATTATTATTATTACAACAACGATCCTCACCATCTTATCCATCTCTCCCTATTCTATAATGTATCTCTTCCAGCTCAACATTTGCTCCAACTCTTTGGGAAAAGTAATGCCGCCGCATTTATTTGGGGATTGAGGATGATGATGATGATGATGACCAGGGGATCCTCTTCCTCTTCCTCGGTGTCCAGGGGAAAGGGGAGAGGAGTCATTTCATGATGACAAGAGTTTTAAAATTAAAATGAGAATTAAAACCCAGGAGGGCCCTTTCCACTCGCTTGCCTCTCTCTCTTTCTCTGCATCTTTTCTGCAAGATGTTTCCAAGCCGATCTGTGCAAAAACATCTGGATGCCACACATATTTCCCTACAGGTGTGTGTGTGTGTGTGAGTGTGTTGCACTTCATCCCTTGTGCCCCTCCCTGTGCCCTTTCTTTCCCCCGAAAAGGCCAGTCCAGTCCACTCCAGGCGAGGGTCCGGAGGGGCGCTTTCTCCCAGGGACCAAAGCCTTCTTCTGGCCAAAACACGAAGGATGGCCCTTTGCGGAGGGAGGGGGGACCCCCTTTTTGCCGGACAGCACCGGACACAAGAAGAAGAAGAAGAAGAAGAAGAAGAAGAAGAAGAAGAAGAAGGAGCGAGAGAGAGAGAGAGAGAGAGAGAGAGAGAAAGAGCACCTCCAAAAAGGATGCTTTTCCCTTTTGGCTTTCAATCCGGGGAAGGATTGAGCACCTCCAAATAGATAGATAGATATTTGGAAAAGGGAGAAGGTCCTCTTTCCCCTGATTGAAAGGCATCCTTTGGCTTTCAGTCCGGGGAAGGATTGCACACCTCCAAATAGATAGATAGATAGATAGAATTAGATATAGATATAGATATTTGGAAAATATCTGATTGAAAGCCAAAGGGAGAAGCATCCATTTTGGAGGGTTGCAATTTTGCAAGAAGATGTTACAAACCAAAGAGGAGGAAAAGCCATTGGAGATGTTAGTCAGATGCCTGCATGTTGTTTCAGTCTTTAGTTAAGATGGTAATAATAACAATAATCCACAATATCCTCCTTGCAAGCTTTGGAAGCTCCATGGGCTTCATCATCATCATCATCATCATCATCATCATCATCATCATCAGGCAAAGATCTTATAAACCCAAGAGAAGGAGAAGCCATTGGAGATGCTTGTTATTCAGACGCCTGCCTTGGATGTTTCTCTTGTCCTTAGTGAAGAAAGATGGTCAGTGGAGGGTTGGGGGGGGGGTTATCTTTTGCCGGCTGCTGCCCCTTCCTCCTCCTCCTCCTCCTGGCCCTGGGGGGCAATTGGGGGATTTGCAAAGGCAGGAGGCTTAAGGTCCCTTTGCATCTATCTCCACAAGGAGCCTTCCTCCCTTGCAGCCCAATATGCCTCCATCCCTCGGAGGTCGCAGGCCTCTTTGTAGACAGAGGACAATGGATTCCTCAAGGAGTCTTCATGTTTTTGCATCAGGAACATTTTGGCAGGTGTTGAGGTAAAACATGTGAATTCAGTCCAAATTTAAGAAAAAGAAAAAACAATTGTTCTACCTTGGCTGGAGGTCCCAATCCACCGGCTGACTCTTCAGGGCTCCCCTGTTGCAGCTGCAATGCTGCATTTCACAATACAGAAAACTTTCTTGGGGGGGGGGGGGGGTAGCAGCTGCATTGGCCATTTAGCAAATTCAAACAAAAACCCACCAAACAGGGATACTTTTATTGGCCAACCCAAATGCACAATATGCTTGTTGCAAGCTTTTGAAGCTCCGTGAGATTCTTCTTCATCAGGCGAGGTGTTACAAATAATATCAAAATAGTCATATAACATCATTTTCAAATATAATATTTAAGGTTGACTTCCCATGTTCATCCAGTTGGTACAAAAACTTTTATCACTTAAATCTTACTGTCTTCACAACAACTATAGCATTTTCCCAGTTCCTCTGTGTGATTAAACAGTAAACTCAAATTATTTTGGTCACAGTTATCTTAACTTTTTTTAAAAAATTAACATCTTTATAAATCTGAATTTTCCTTCTTAGAGTATAGCATTACTGGAGTCTAGTCTTGTCCTACTTTTTGTACATTTTGTCCCTTTTAATCTCAGTTAGTATATCCATGCTCATCATATCTAATTGCTTCCAAAGCCATTATTTCAACTGAGGGGACCTCTGTTCTTTTCCATTTTTCCACTAATACTAGTCTCACAGCTGTTATTATCATGTATAGCAATAATCTTCCACTATTCTTTTCTAGCTCTTTAGATGTTTTGTTTAACATATTTAGTAATGGTAAATATTGTCTCTCCCCCCCCCCTTTTTGGCCATCCCAGGTGGGCTTCAGCAGAGACCCCTCCTAGACCCCACAACAAACTCCAATTCCCAGAATTCCATAGCCTTGAGCCAGGTGTTGTTAAAGTGGTGCCAAACCGGGTTATTTCTCCAGTGTGGATGCAGCCCAGTTCTCCCCAAAGAGAGAAAATCTTTGATTGAATTGTGAGGCATGTGGAAGAAATCCACTGAAAGGGATGCCAACCAAGAACTGGGCAAAATCCATCCATCCATGGGAGGAGAAGGTGGCCCTTTTTGGAAGGAAGGAAGGAAGGAAGGAAGGAAGGAAGGGGCCTGGCATGGACTGGTCAGGTCTCAGCTGCAAAAGGAAACACATTAGAAAATAATCCCCATTTTATTTCTTTCAAGGCACTTGGCTGCAGCAACAGCAGCAGCAGCGGATGCTGTGAAATTGTGGGAATGGATGGGCTTTTTAGGCAGGGAAGTGCCTGGGCCGCCTCCGGCCCTCTTGCCCACTTGCTCCGCCACGCCACGCGCCACTTTCAGCTGGACACAATGGCGGCTCTTCCCCAAAACACACACACACACACACACACACACTTTGTGCACTAAATGCACCGCCGCTCTGTCAGAGAAGCTGCATTTCCCCAGGACTCAAAAGAGAATATTTTCCTTTGAGGAAAACATCAGGAGAGTCCTTCCAAAAAGCCCCGCAGGGCTGTTGCAAAGAAGGGTCCAGGAGGAAGCCAGACTTTGGCCCCCACCCCATGACCTTTACATGGCATTTTAAGAGCATTTTAAGGGCCCTTCCTGGGTGATTTGGGCAGCTGTCCTGGGATGACCCCCTCTTTTCCCTTTCCTTCTTTAAATTGGCATTAAATGGGATCCGGGCTTCAAGTGGCGCATCAGTCCTACCAAACAGGATTTATCATAAATGGTTTTAATTCTAGAATGGCTTTAATGTCATTTTAACAATAACTCTCCTGTATGTTTTTCCCTCTTGCCTTTGTGTATGCTTTGATCTGTATTTGTTTTCATGTTTGTAAGCCACTTTGAGTCCCAATCTGAGGGCAAAAGGGAGGGATAAAAATGGATTAAATAATAATAATAATAATAATAGATGATGATGACAAATTGATATTATGGATAATATCAGTAGATAGATATATTAACATCCATGCCCCTTTATCTCAGCCTGACACAACACTTTGCCAATTCATTGTAGATGCAAACCCTGATAATAATAATAATAATAATAATAATAATAAATAATTTAAAAATTGCACAGTTGTCTTCAAAGGCCAGAGTCTTGTGCCGTGGAAGGACGGTAGGTGCAAAGGACCCTGACCCACACGCGGCGCCTGGACACCAACGAGGGACCCCTTGCTTCCGCCACTCAAGTGTTTCGTCCACCCACTGAATGTCTTTCTCTGTTTTAAAATGTAAGGTCTCCCCACCCCCATTTTAAGAGCCTCTTGTCAATCCAGGAACACAGGGCTCCCTCTTAAAAACACAATGGAGAGCAACCCTCTTGTGCTTTTTTTGTGTGTGTGTGTGTGATGGCAGAAGGAGCGCATGACACAATGAGAGCGGATGCTCAGCGCAGAGGACGCGGCTCTCGTGTCCTGGGGGGGTTGTGTCCCTTACACACACACACATACACACACACACACACACACACAGAGCACACCCCTTGGCCTCTCAGCCAACCTCCTTTGCCTAGTGGGGCTGCAGGACCCTCTTTCAAGGTTGGCCATGAGAACTGCCCCTTCTTCTTCTTCTCCTTCTTCTTCCTCTTCTCTGGGGCAACAATTGGATCAGGGCCACAGGATGGCAAGGAACCCCCCCAGATGCATGGATGTGCTCCTGCGTTTGTGCATCTTTTGGAGAAAGAGGAAGAGGCAGGAGAAAAAGCCGAAGGAAAGCAAAAGCAGGAAAGCCCCAAGAGCCCCTTGGTTTATAAAGCTCTGCAACCTGAGCGATCTGGCATGGGGCGACCCACGGATGACTTGCCCCCCCCCCAGTTCCCAAAAGGGGTCAAGGGCAGCTACATCAGTGCCAGATTGCCCCCTTCCAGCAGGAGCCAAAATAAATGCTGCAAACGGTTGCTCTGCTCCTGTTCAGATTTATTATTATTATTATTTTGGTGGTGGTGCTGGAGGGGAGATGTTCTGCTTCCAAAGACACACTGAAATATAAGCTGGATCCACAATGTCAGAGAATTCATTCACGCTGAGTTTGTGTAATTTCTGCCGACATCCTGCTGGACCCAAAAAAGTGCACATTATGTTCACACCGAGGTGCAGCTCCTGTGCCCTTCTGGATGGCAATGGGAGAAGCTTCTTCCCCAACGCCTCGGCCTTTCCACCTGCCCCCCCTCCTGCAGACCCCCAAAGTGCCAAGGCAGCCGGCCTCCTGGGCCCTGAGAGCGGCAGGGGCCAACTATGAAGCAGCCCCCCCCCCAAGAGACGGATGCCCGCTTTGGCTCATCTCCAGAATGGCTTCACACTCAAGAGGCCCTAGGATTTGCTGACCATTGTGGAAACCGGGCACTTTGGGTGGGTGGGTGGCGTGGCGTGGCGTGGCGTGGCGTGGCGTGGCGTGGCGTGGCGTGGCGTGGGTGCATCATTGGAAGGCCCTGAAGGGATCTGCTTTGAAGCTATGGAGAAGAGGAGGTTGGGCAGAAGTCTGTGGGCAGAGGGATCTCTGGGGATCTCTCCCTGATTCCTTGGCTCTTCTTCATGACCAGAGGGAATCGCTTTGGGCATGGGCAGGACCCCCCTGGCCTTTCTTCCCAGCCATCTTGGCTGACTTACAGCTGTTTGTTTAAAAAGGATATGCTTTTAATTCTTTCTTTCTTTTTTCATTAGTGATGTGAACTTTTGTCTATATCAGCTTTATTTTTTGCAAGCCACCTTGAGTCCCTGGGACAGGTAGAAAGGTGGGATATTATTATTATTATTATTATTATTATTATTATTATTATTATTATTATTATTATCCAGGGCCCTGGGGGACAAAGCCAGCGAGGGCCACACAGGCCAAACCCTTGCAATGGCCTTTAAAAAGGCTATTTAACCATCTCCCAGGTGCTACTGACTGGATATTTTGTATTCTCAATTATTTGCATTTTGTCCAAGAATCAAGGAATCAGTGAGGGATCCCCAGAGAGCATGTATCCTGTTCCCAGCAGCATCACTTTTTGCAACGGTGTCCTTGCAATCCTGCCTGTGGCGACTCCATTTACGCATTTTGCTGGTCCACTTGGAGCTGCTCCCAGAACATCTTCCACAATGGAGCCACAGTTGTCCTTCCTGTTGTCTCTGTTCTGTTCTTCTGCCGGCGGGGGGGGGGGGGCACCAGGTGGTCCTTGGAGCCAAGCGGGAAGCAGGAATACGGCAATGGCATGCGGCAACCAGAGAGAGGGATGCTCCAGGCTGCCCAAGTTGCCCTGAGGAAAAGATGAGCAGAACGTCCTATTTCTGGTGGGTGTGTTTGTGGATAGGGTGGCCCTAGCCACCAAATCTTTCCAATAGCTTTCTGGCAGGTCCAAGTAGTTTTGGAAATTCTTAGTCTGTTGCAGACTCACATAAAGTTTGCTCCTGAAATGCTCCTCTTAACAAACACATCTGAGTCAAAACGGCTGCGTCGCTGCTGCAAATGGAAACTGTTTTCCTTTTGAAAGGCCACTGCAAGGGTTTGGCTTGTGTGGCCCCCGCTGGCTTTGTCCCCCCAGGGCCCCGGATGCTCCATTCGCCTTCCCTGAGCTGAAAGAAAGGACGGCGTGGGGCGGGGGGTCAAGGAGTCCCCTCAGAGGAAAAGGCCAGGGATGGACGGACACCCATGGGCACGCTTCTCTGCAGGTAACGCAAGAACAGGGAGGATCCTGGGTAGGGTGACCAGGTGTCATAACCACAAAGGAGGACAAGGCAACGCAGAACGTAGGAAATTAAAGTAAAATGTAGGGCACAACCAAATAAAAGCTAAAAGCACTCCTATAAATATAAATTCATGCTTCTTAGCCATGTTCATTTTTCAGGTGCCCAAAGGCTGCTGTTTTTGCTCCAGAGTGCCTTTGATGAGTTCCTGTGCTTTCGATGAAGGCATAGAAAGCAAATTTGGACAGGTACGGCTCCTTCTGCTTTACCATTGCAATGGATGGAGAAGATGCAGCTGTCAAAATTCTCCCTTCTGCCTCCGTCGCTTACACTGATCCAGAAAACATTAAGAGACAGGAAAAGGATTGTTTCACGCTTTCAGGATGTCCATCTCTGTGGCTTTCAGAGAGCTCTGACTGCTTGAACTGTGTAAGTCTGACCTTGTGGCTTTCTTTACCCTTGAGGCTCACAAGTTTCCCATCTTCAGAGACGAAGTGTAAGATCTCTCAAAGTTCAGGTAATTCACTCTATTACAGGACAGTAGTTTAGGAAGGCTCTTTGTGGTAGGCATTGCTTCACAGACCTGACAGAATGGATAGGGAACGGCCCTTGTGCCTGATCCATAACAGTCATTGCCTGCTACACACATTTCAAGATTCATTCTGGGTATGAAGATAATCGAGGCAGCCTCAAAAATGCTCAAAATGTAGGACTTTGTGGAGTTCCTCCTGGACAGAAGGCTGAAATGTAGGACATGTCCTGGAAATGAGGATGTCTGGTCACCATGCTCTTAGGCGTTTCTTGGGTATTCCAGATTTGGAGGCAACCTTTGGTGGCTGATGCAGACTGTCCCCCTTCTTTTAATTTAGGGAGAGGAGACCTCCTGGCTGCCTCCAATTCTCCTAGCACCTGCCAAGTGGTCAGAGGTCAGTCAGGAGCATCTCTGGCCAGCAGGGACCGGGGTCCTGGCAAGGGCCGCTGGGGGCTTCTGGGCCTTAGAGCCTGCCTCGGACGGCAGAAGGATGAGATAATACAAAATGTCCCACCTTCGGAGGGGTGTGCTTTTACCCAACCGACTTCCAGTCCTCTCTGGTTGCAGGAGCCGCAGAAGGAAAGAAAGAAAACCCAGGCAGGCAAGAGGGAGTTAAGTCAATAATTTTTTCCTCCCTTCTCTTTGTCGATATGTTTAGTTCTCTTCCTGCCAAGACTCATTTCGCTCTGCTATCTTGCGCGAGACACATATGGCGCAGTGAAATTGCCATCCAAGAAAGCATGTCCCAGCCTGTTGAGACATCATCAAATAAGATTAAAGCAAAGCAAAAATAAAAAGAGAGAACGATTTTTCCTCCCTTTTCCTTTTTCTTTCCTTTCCTTTCCATTTTTTTATTTTGGTACAGAGAATGTCTGATGAAAGTCAGCAAGGTACTTGAATGCTTCTAAAGGTTTTGTGGCTATTTCTTTGCTTTGCCTGGTTAAGCAAAAGGCAGAGCGAGAGCAAGCGAACGAAGGAACGAAGGAACGAAGGAACGAACGAGAGAGCGGCCACCGGCCCATCTCCCCCTTTCCTCCTCCAAGCTAACAAAAAAGTCCTTCATAGCCTTGCCTGCTATTCTCCTCTGATAAACAAACTGCACTCAAAGGCACCCAAAACAGATTGGCTTCTCCTCCTCCCACCGCCAACGATTCCTGCTTGTCCCTGAGACCCCCCTCCCTGTGCAAAGCCTGTGGGTCTTGTGCAACACCATCCTTCCTGTGACGCCCCCCAAAACCCTCCATTGCACCCCACTCCCGTCTTTCCAGGTGCTGTTTCCATCAATGGATTTGCACAAGGGCACTTCCAAAATTTTTCTTTTCTTTTAAATTCTCCTCTCTGGTTTTGTTTTTGTTTTTAATAGTGCTATAGTGCTAAATTGCCATTGCACTCATGCGCTGATGCAGGAGAACTCTTCCAAGCAAATAAAGAAAGCAGAAAGGTCTGAAGGAGAGTGTCCTACTCTGATAGCTCTCAGAATTGAAAAGAAACCCACTCAAAGGGTTGACCTGTTGGTCTGGGCCCCAAGTGGTCTGTCTGCATGAGGAATAAAAATGGCATTTTTAAGAACCCTTGCAGAAATAAAAATGCATGAGGAGCAGCTGGGCAGTGAGGCCCACTCCTTGCCCAGAAAAGGAGAAAGAAAGCCCCATGATAGGGTCACCTTAGGGGTGCCATAAGTCAAAAACGACTTATGAAATAACACAACCACAAGCCAAGGGGTTTTGGAAATAGCTGCCTCTGTTCAGGAGGATCTGAGCACCTTGCTGCTGCGGCTCCTTTGGCCAGCCCCAGGTGTGGCCTTGAGGCCAGAGAGTGTGGGGTGATGTGGGGCAGCCCCTTCTGTCCAGGAGGGGCCTTAATTGGCCTTCGGGGGGGGGGCAGCCATGGATGGGCCTCAGTGGGGAGAGAGGATCCTGGGCCGCCTCCAGGCACCGTTCTTGGCTTCCCTTAACAACCACAAGAGGCTTCTGAAATACAAATGGTGTGGCGCTTAGGGCCTGGGGCAAAAATTAGAGGAGAAGGACTCCAAAGGAAGGAGAGAGGAGAAAGAGACCCTCAAAAGACTCCCACCCCCCCCCCCCAACAGACAAGCAAGAGGGGCCAATGCAGCATCATGGCCACATTAGCCTTCTTCCCACTCGCCTGCCCAGTGCTCCCAGTTGCCTCCCACAGAACCAGGGACTGTCTCCAGTTACTTCCAGGGGCCCTGCTGGAGACGCTCCCCTTCACCTTCTCCATCTGTTGGGCTTGGCCTCTGCATCCCCCTCCCAAATTAGAGAGGACCCCCCCCCCAACAGACAGGCAGGCAGGCAGACAGTCATGCCGGGAATGGTGTGTGAAAAGCACATGCATAGGAGGGAGGAAGGTGATATGGAAGTCAATTTCCTCCGACAAGAGAGGATGGAAGCAGAAACGCTGCATGGATGTGGTGCAGACACACACAAACACACACACACACACACAAATGCACACAAGGGAGAGGAAGCGTGTTTTAGGCAGTGCTCTTGCCCTCTTTTGAACCGCTGGAGGCAACGTGGGTTTGTGCGGCAATGATGGAAGCGTGATGCTCCTGCCCCATTAGGAATGGCCATGGCTGGCAATGATCCTCCGAAAAGCCTCACTCCAGGCCCCAAAAGGCAAAGAGAAGGCACTCCTCCCTTTGAGGAAGAGTGTGATGCCCTTGTCCTTTTGGTTCTGGCATTTCCCAGTTGGCATCTTCTCCTCTCTGAACAGGCCTAATGTTATTTCAATGGTGAGCTGGTTTCTGCCCCACAAAAACAATGGGAGGGAGAGAAGACAGATGGGTGACCAAGGGAGAGGACAGACAGACAGACAGCTTGCAAAAGTGGGGAATGGATTTTAGTGGAAAGGAGTAAAAATGAGGACAAATTGGGTTGAAACAGAGGAAGGGGAGAGGGAAATGTCACCTCTGTTTGGCCCTGCACAAGAATAGGAGGTCAAAGGGGGCACTTATCTGCACAAAAGAAAGAAAAAACACAACCCACCCATGAATGTTGCATTGGATCTGCCATTTCCCATTTGTTTTGTTTGCCCCTGGCCCCGGGGCTTGCAATGGAAGAAATACCAGGATAATGGGGGGTGGGGGGGGTGGGGGGGGAATTCCTGCCTACCCCACAGTGGATTTTGGATTGCAGGCGTCACACACACACACACACCCCTCCAGGCCATGCCTCTGCCCCCTGGCAAAGCAGAAGGTTGTTGTTGTTGTTGGGGGGGGGGGGTAAGTGGAAGAGGGGCCCCTGCCAGGTAGGGATGGGGATGAGAAAAGGTTGGGTGGGAAGAGGACTGAGAATGCAATGCTGAAGCACAGCAGGGCCTGCATTGGCCTCTGAAACACACACACACACACACACACACACACCCCGTTCTAGAACCCCCTCCCAAAATGCACATTAGGCCACAATTCCCCCCACTCTTCATGTGGGGAAGGAAGAGTCAGGCGAAGTTTGGGAAGAGGCTTTGCCCTGAGCATGAGGCCATGCAAATCGTGTTCCAAAAAATGGGAGATGGGTGACCCCAAGGCGATTGATTCCCCTGCCTTGTCCTTGTTGTGTGCCATTTCTGACTTATGGAGACCTGGCTTAAGGCAACCCTATCATGGGGTTTTCTTGCCAAGACTTGTTCAGAGGAGGATTGCCATTGCCTTCCCCCAAGGCTGAGAGAGTGTGACTTGCCCAAGTTCCTTGCCCTGTTTGTGATGCAAATGGAGCAGCTAATATGGGAACAAGAGCCCAGAAGGAGCATCAATAGCCCAGGAAGGAAGGAAGGAAGGAAGGAAGGAAGGAAGGAAGGAAGGAAGGAAGGAGGAGAGTCCTGGTCAGCTGCAGAGGGCCTTGCTTGGCCTCCTTCTCCCAGAAGCCATGGGGGGGGGGTCTGGGTCTGGGTCTGGGTCTGGGTCTGGCTTTGGGGGGCTTCTGGCTCCCATTAGCCTCCGAAGCTGTAGAGCCACCCACAACCTTGCCAGCCAAAACCCACCACAAAGGCCGGAGCACCAATTTGCCTCGGCGGCTGTTTTACAAGGCAAATATTATCTGTTCTCCTTTCAGGGCATGCGTTATTAAAAGCTGGATGTAATCTAAGAAATTAAAAAGGGCTTGTTGCGTTTGACATTTCATCTCTTGAAGTCCTCAGGGAAAGGGAAAAGGGGAAAGGGGAAAGGGAGAGGAAGGGAGACACAGACACAGACACAGACAGCCTTCCTCTGGTCTGGCTTGTCAACAATGGTCTTTCCAATGGGGGAACAGGCCTCCTTTGACCCCGGGTCTGGGTCTGGGTCTGGGTCTGTGTTTGTGGGGGGCTATCTCAGTGGGCTTCCCCCATTCCCCCCCCCCATCAGCCCCACCTTGGCTGCCTAAGCTGAGGAAGCCACCTCCCAGCACGTAAATTGCCCTCCAGGCTGAGAGGGACACTTGCACTCTTTTGCACTAGAACTCCCAGAATCCCCCAGGCACCCTGGGCGTTAATGGCTAAAAAGAAGGCAGCTTTCTTTCTTTCTTTCTTTCTTTCTTTCTTTCCCCAGCAGTGCTCCAAAGGGCCATAAGCCAGGCTTTGAGACCAGTCAGGAGCAGGAGGAGCTGGGCTTTGCTCCATCCAGTCCAGATTGCAAGAGAGAGGTGGGGATGATGGTGGTGCTCCTGCTTGGCATTCCTGCAGGACTGCTTCTTAGCACTGAAACATAGGTGCGCTGTCAGGATCTGATGTGAAGTGGTCCTTCAGAACCCAACCCAACCCAACCCTAGCAAAGCCAAGCCAAGCCAAGGCCCCTGGCATGCAGAGCAGTGTGTTTGGGGCACAAGGCAGTCCCAGGAGGCAAATGGGGAAGGCCTGTGGGATGCGGGGGGGGGGGGTGGGGGGGTTGGGGGGGTTGGGGGGCAGTCCAGCATCTACATGTGGGAGGTGTGTGTGTGTGTGAGGGTTCCTCTGAGATGGATTTGGAAATGTCTCCCAGGGATCAAGCCAATGACCCCCCCCCACACCCAGCTGCCCTCTCATCCTCTCTTTCCATCATTCCCAGTCCATCTCTGCCTTTCTCAGGGCATCAAAAGCCTCCCAGGGCCCTATTCCTGCTCCCTTAAGGACCCCTCTGAAAGGCCCAAGGGGGCGGGGGTCCTTCCATCCCTGGGGTGGGGGGGGGGGAAGGGGTTTTCTTGCCCCAAGGACCCCAGGGGGGATTCCACAATGGGCGCAAACGGGAGGCAGAGGGGGATTTGGGGGGGGGGTTCCTGGGGGAGGCAAAGCATTGCCCCCCCAAAAGGGCTGGCTTGGTTCCTCCTGCGAAATCAGTGCGTTCCTTGGGCTGCATCCGCACTGCAGGAATGCAACCGTTTTCATCCCGCTTTAACTGCCTGGGCTCCATGCTATGGGAGTGCGAGGCATTCCTCCTTCGCTGTCAAGAGAGCTCTACAACTCCCAGGGACCCCTTCCTTAGCATTTGAGAGAGAGCCTTGGCAGTTAGAGCGGTGTCAGCCTGGATGGTTTCTGCAGTGCGGACGCAGCCTTTTGGACAGAGAGAAATCATTGCTTCTCTCTCTCTCTCTTCCCTTTTTGTTTTAAAATATTCATGGCACTTCGGGGAGGAGGGTCTTTCTGGACCCCAAAGCGAGCCTTTCATGAAGAACGGCAGGACCCAGAAGAAGAAAAGACCCCCCCCCCATTCTTAAAGGGGGGGGGGGTTATTTCTTGGGGGCTTTATTTCTCCTGAAATATTGACAAAGGACCCGAAGAGCATTTCTAATTTTTAAAAAAGGACCTGCGCTGGTTAGAGCGGCCCCGGCTTTTCGGGGAAAATGTATTTTTCAATTAATTAATGGAGAAATAGAAACGGACAGAATTTGCCTTTCCTTTTTAGGGGTCTGGAAAGGTGGGCCTATATTATTATTATTATTATTATTATTTGGGGGGGGGGGATTTTTCAAAAGAAATGAAAATGGGAAGAGCCTCCTTCTGGCAGCCATTCAGTCCTAAATAAATATCGGGGCTTCGTGGGGAACATTTCCAGCAGCGAAATCGGAACGGAATTTAAAAAGTTTTAAAAGCTTTTAATGAAGGAAACCAGGAGCGGAAACGGGGAAAGTGCGTTTGTAAACGTCTTTTGTTTTTCATTCTCTCTTTCTCTAAAGAAATTCCTGCAGAGTAATTCTCTCCCTAATTTAATTTAGGAGTAATGAAGGGAGTGGGCTCCCTCCCCTTTAGTGAAATTAAGAGGAATAATTATCTATCATCGAATCGGTGTTTTCTGAAAATAGATGCGGAAAGCCGATTTCTTGGAAAGGCTCTTGCGATGTTGCTCTTTGGAGGTTTCGCCTTTTTTATTGAACGCGACAATTAACAAATTAACAAATTGTTGATACATATTAACGCTTCCCGACAATTCTGAACAATTATCGATAGGAGGGTTCTCTCGTCTTCCCATTTTAACGTGGCAAAAAGAAAAAGCCAAAAGAGAAGAAGGAAAGAAAGAAAGAAAGAAAGAGAAAGAAAGAAGCGAGGGAGGGAGGAAGAAGGAGGAAAAGGAGGGAGGGAGGGAAAATGAAGGAGGGAAGGAAGGAAGGAAAGAAGGGAGGATTGAAGAAAAGACGTTAAAAGGGAGGAAGGAAGGAAAAGGGAAGGAAGGAAGGATGGAAGGAAATATATTAAAAGGAAGGAAGAAAGGAAGGAAGAAGCGAGGGAGGAAGTAGGAAGAAAAGAAGGGAGGGAGGGAAAATGAAGGAGGGAAGGAAGGAAGGAAAGAAGGGAGGATTGAAGAAAAGACGTTAAAAGGGAGGAAGAAAGGAAAAGGGAAGGAAGGATGGAAGGAAATACGTTAAAAGAAAGAAAGAAGGTAAAAGGAAGGAAGGAAGGAAGGAAAAAAGAAGAAAGGAAAGAAGGGAGGAAAAAGAAAGGGGGATGGAAAGAAGGTAAAAGGAAGGAAGGAAAAAGGAAGGAAGAAGAAAGGGAAAAGGAAGGAAGGGAGGAAAATGAAGGAAAGGAAGAAGGAAAAGGGAAGGAAGGAAGGAAGGAAGGCTTCCCATGTCTAAATCCGGGAAACATTGCCACCAGGAAAGGAAGGAGTCCCCGGTTGTTGCTCCGTTTCCTTTCGCGATCCAAAGGGTTTTCTTTCCTTTCGCGCAAGAAAAGAGCTCAGAAAATAAAGGGGGGAGGAAGAAGAAGAGGACCCCCCTTCTCTCCCTTCACTTCCCTTTTAGGCTGCGTCCGCATTGCAGAGTTAATGCAGTTTGGCACCGCGTTAACTGCCACGGCTCAGCGCTATGAAATTCTGTGACCTGTAGTTTTTTTTTATGTGTTGGACTGCGGCTCTGGAGACCAGGGTTCGACCTTGGCAAGTCACACTCTCTCAGCCTCTGCTTCGCTTCCAAGACCATAGGGAGACCTATCTGGTGTTGCCTTCGGGGCCTTCTCTTTTTATTGTGTGTGTGAGACTATTTGTCGGGGCTTGTGTTTCTTTGTCTGCTCCTCAGATTGGCAAAACCAAAAGAGCTCAGGTGTTCTTTAGAGTTTGCTCCATTTGGAGCAGAAACTTCGAGAATTAAAAGCGAAGATCTGTTTGCAATTGTACAAACGGTAGTGCATTTGGTAAATGAAATTTGATAATTTCATGCCAAAGTTAGGTACAGTATACTGAATTTTATGCCCCTGAGGGGAGAATCCAAAGGCAATCACTGGAAAAACCAGTCTGCAAAGGAAGGGATCTTGCAGCAACTAAATGAAGGAAAGAAGATGAGAGCATGAGCTTTCCTAGACTTGAACCTGCTTCCTCAGATGCATTTATGACTCCCAAATTAACAAAATGATTTGCAGTCTGTAAAATGCAGTTAATATTGCCTTTTCCCAAAAAACAGGTGGAGGGAACATCTCTTCCCCCTTGGATTCAAAATTTCCAGGAAGTTTGCTTCTTTAATTAAGAAGCATTTTGGAGACAGGGTTCAGTACTTTGGTCTTCTTCTTCTTGTTGTTGTTGTTGTTGTGTGCCTTCAAGTCATTTTTGGCTTATGGAGACCCAAAGGTGACCCCTGTCCTGGGGTTTTCTTGGCAAGATTTGTTCAGAGGAGGTTTGCCATTGCCTTCCCCTGAGGCTGAGAGAGTGTGACTTGCCAAAGATCACCCAGTGGGTTTCATGGGGGGGGGGATATTGGGTCTTTTTGGGATTTATATTGTATGTATTTAATTGTTGATAGCCGCCCCAATTGTTCTCAGAGGGGCAGGGTATAAATAAATTTTATTATTATTATTATTATTATTATTATTATTATTTATGGTTGAGCTGGAACTCAAACCCTGGACTCCCAGAGCCCTAGTCCAAAAACCTATTACACCATGCTGGACTAGTTCGGACTAAAACCAGGAACGGATTTGCCTCCTGCACAGAGATGGAGGTCCCAGTTTCCACAGTTGTTTGGTTGTGGAAAGGAAGGGGGGCCCTGGGTCCAGGTGCCCCATAGTGGCTGCCTCCCTCTTGTCGCAAAGGGTTCCTGGAGGGGCCCTAAATTTTCTGGAAGCTGCTCCTAAAACAGCACCATAGCCATTGCGGGGGGGGGGGGGCTGATAATCTGAACCCATCTCCACTGGTACCTTCACCAAAAGAGACCAGTAAAGTCCAGGAAGAGGGAAACATCTGAAATTGCTCTCTAAAGCCCCAAATCCACCCCTTTTGTGTGGTTGTGGGGGACACATTTACAAGATTCGGCGTCACCTTCCCAAAGGTTTGCAATCTGGAAAATAAAATTCCCGAAAGCACACTTCCTCTGACTGCTAATTTTGCTTTCTCCCTTTCTCCAGTTCCTGGGTCAGCCAGGCAAGCAAGAAGGGTGTCTTTCCAATCTGTACATGCAATTTAATCCCTTGAAAAAAGGAAAGGAAAGGAAATCGGCATCAATCAGGCCTTCATAAACTTGCAAAAACAATATTGTGATTCCACCAGAGGTAAAGCCCTGGAGCTCTCCGGTCATTAATGCAGGGTCACTCCTGCCATGGTCAAATATTTGCACCTTGGCCGGCCGGCCGGCCCCTCAGTCCTCTAGCAGGATGGGAGGGGAGGCGGTGTGGGGACACTGGGGCAAGAGTGGACGATGGGCCCCGGTGGACGCAAGGGGTCAGGTGGCGGGAGGCAGAAAGGGGCCACTCCTCTCTTCTGGAACCCAGAGAAGAGTTAAGGGCAGAGAACACTTTTGCTAAAAAAGCCAAAAGCTAACCTACAAAATCCACGTAAAGACTCAGCCAGTCTCCCCAGTCTGGCTCTGTGGGCGATTTCTGCAAGGCCTTTTTAAAAGGTGGGAGAGGTTGGGCACCTCTGTGATTAGCCCTTTCCTTCCTGCCCCAAAGAGGATCCCATGCAATTCCCTATTTCCAGCAGGCCCATCCCTCCATCTTCTCACTTTTGGTGGTGGGCAGCCCAAGACGGACGGCTCAATGGGCCCATCATCCACGACTTCTTGTCTGCCCTTCTTCTCTGTTGTTTCCCCATCCAGAATCTCAGGCATCCGTGCCTTCCTCTCTTTCTAAAGAATTTCTGAGCTGTACAAACATTTTCTGTTCTTCTTCTCTCTCTCTCTCTCTTTTCCTTTCTGGCGTAAGCTTTATTGGCATTCATGGGCTGATGGAGACCCACAGATCAATAGACATATGCTGTCCAGGTAGTCAGAGAGAGATGTACACCTAGAGGAGATACAGCATATCACACATCCCTTAAAGATGAGCTCCGCAGCTTTTTAAATAATAGATGCTGGAGAAGCTGGATTATTAACAGGAGAGGTCTGCATAGGTCTCAAAAGCCATCCCCCCCCCCGAACCAAAAAAGAAAGTCCAACACAGAAGGGGATCCCACTTGTTCCAAGGGGCCCTTCTTTCCACAAAAACATTGGCTGGCCTGTTGATGGCATCTTATCCATGCATACACATTTTTTGTTTCCCGATGCAGAACATCTGCATCCAGTTCAAGGTTGCAGGAGGAGAGATGCAGATGTGGTGCCATTGTGCAATGCACACTTGGCTGTGCACTGAAACAATTTTGTAACGATGTAATGTTGTGCAACCTCCATAATGCTCTGTGAGTGCAAAGTTATGCTCTGCTTCAAGGGCACATGGATCTTAGTGTTTTCTGGTCATTTTTTGGGTGAGGTGGACCAGGTGCCCCCTGAGAACGGTAATCCACCCAAATGCTTGTGGGTCACCAAGCATTTCCCTGGCTGCCCAGGTGTCTGGGCATCATGTCAGCTGCAGCATGTTGGAGGCTTAGCAGGCGTCCCTAGCACTTCCAATTTCCAAGGCTTTAGAAGCACTTTCAATTCCACCTAGAAGCAGATCTGCAGCCATGGAAGCTCTTTTTCCAGAGAAAAGTTGCAGAGTCCCTGTTAGCAGCTCCATTCAGGACTCTGGATGCAGTAAATATTATTATTATTATTATTATTATTATTATTATTATTATTTTGGACCCCTGAAGTTTCTGAACAATTTTCCACAGCTGTCTCTGGGAAGCCAACCAGCAGCATCTGTGCCCTTCATCTCATGCTCCCCAGAATGTTTTCATATCATTTTATACTACTTTTCACTAGAAGATTTTAATTGCTTTTACATTTTTTAATTATAAACATTTTAAAAACAATTTTATCTGTGAGCCATCTTGGGTCCCTTTCTGAAGAAAGGCAGCATAGCAATGAAATAAATAAAATAAATAATAACCATCCAATGCAAAGGAGAAGGCAAAGAGCGACTCGGAGGAATGCAAATGCAGAGAAAAGAAGAGTTCTAGGGGTGATTGGTTTTCAGTGTCTCCCTCCCTGCAATTGTCAGAAATTTGGGGCCTGGAGGAAAATTGCATCTGGTGGGCAGAATTCATGCTGTGAGGGCCCCATTTGCCCCCCTTTGCAGCTACAGCCCTACCTAAAAGCCCAGACACAAGACAGGTTCATCCCTGGCAAATTCAGCACCCAAACATCCTGTGTGCCTTTATAAGAAATGCCATCTCTTAAAATGCAAAGTCCCTTTTCCTTCTCAGCATTAAATGGGAAGATGGAGGCTCATGTTCCAGCATTTTGAGGTGTGTGTTATCAGAGGAGAGGAGAGGAGAAGTGAAGAGAAGAGAAGAGAAGAGAAGAGAAGAGAAGAGGGGGGCAAATGCAGTGTAAATGCAATTATCTTTGTTGAGACTGTTGGGCTTGAAAGATCGGGAGGCGGCGGTGGCCGGGCGTAGGAGGGGTCACCCCCGTTGTCCTGGTTTTTGATAAGACGGACCCCCGCTTGACACGGACTGTCACCACTCCTGGCTCCTCCATTGTCAAGGCAAGACGAAGGCCCATCAGAAAGTATTAGCTTCAGCTTTTAAACATTTTGAAAATGTCAGAGAGGTCACAGCTGATCTGCTTCCTTATCCAGCATATTTACTTGATGAAATTTGTGGTAACAATGTGTTTTTACTTTTGCATTCAAGTTGGCCTCAGATCCCGGAAACCGATCAGAGGCTAATGAGAGCTGACAAGGGCGCCTGGCGAGGGGACGGCTTGGCATCCCAGCCACAGCTGTCGCAGGTACATGCGCCGCGCGTGCAAGAGGCACACGCTAATGGCACTAATTGGGAGCGGGCGCCGGGGTTGAACCCAAGCCCAGCAGGCTCCAGCCTCGTGGGTTTCCCCCTGCTTTCCTCCCTCTCCTGGCTCCGACCGCCATGGACCCTGGTCTGGCCCTTTCCTGCCATGCCATGCCATGCCCTTCCTGCGTGGTGCCATCCCATGTACCTCTGACATTGCAGCCGCTGCCAAGGCCTTGTCCCAGCAATGCAATGCAATGGGAGAGAGCTGCCTTTGCACCCAGGGCTCTGGCATCATCATGGTCAAAATATTGGGTGTTGGTCAAAATATTTAGTTGCCCAGCTCAGGCATATAAGTGTATTTGCCAAGAGGGCGTCTGCCTGGTGCAGGTAGCCCTGGCCTCTCTCGATGGGCACCACTGACCCACCGACCCACCCACTCCATCCAAAGGGATCTTGCATGGCGCTAATTCTCCTTCCCGCATGTGATTCTGAGCTAAAGGTCACTCGGCTGTCATGTCCCTCAGACGGATGCTCAGAGGCCGTGGGCAGCGAGCGTGAGATATTTAAAAGGGGAAGGAGATGGAGCAACCCAGATGCTGCTCAGTAGTAAGCCATTTTCTGCATCCGCTGTATTAATCATAAGCCCTCCATCTTGAGCCTGGCGGAGGCACACGGGGGGATGGGGGCAATGGGGGGTCTCCGTCCCCCCCTCTGAATGGAGCAAGGCCTCCTTTTCCTCCCCAGGGAAGAGAAAGGGAGATTTAAGAATCATATTAGCCACAACTGATAAGGAAGGCTGCCGGGAAAGAGGGATCTGTTGGCAAGCTTAATTGGGCCATGGAGTCCGATGTCGAGGCGAGAAGAGGATGCAAAAGGCAAGGAGGGAAGGCGGAAGGAGCAGAGACGGAGCAGGCCTGTGTCTTTGGCCTATGGAAGGGGCATCGCATCTCCCTTCCCCTCCTTGGCACACAGATACACAACACACCTCAGACACAATGAAGCAGACAGCGGCTGCCATCCTGCCAGGGATTCATGCAGGTGCAAGTTGTGCAACACAGGCCAAGTGGGGTTTGGGTTGCAATGCATAATGGTCATATCCAGCTGGTATAAGCAGAGTTGCACTTGCAGAGTTGCACATGCGCCTTATTATTTTATTAGACTTTATTACCTGATTGGTTGGAGTTGAGGGATGAGGGAGTGCACTCCGTTTCTCTTATCATTAGAGTCCCTCATTGGGGCAGGAGAGGTGTATGTCTATGTTCAACAGTGCTTATGAACCCTGCAATGAGAGTCATGGGGCAAGAAATTTCATTGGGGGGGCAGAATTCATGTGAGGGGGCAATGCTTATATTTTCCTGCCCCCAATAGCTGCCCCACATGACCTTTAGCACAAAGACAGAAGCCGATCCAACTCTGAGGCTCGTCCCGCACCGCAGGCAAGGACTGTCTGTCCCTCCGTCGGTCCGTCCTTCTGCTGAGCGCCTGAGCTCCGTCTCCGTCTGAAGGCCTCGGTCTCTGGCTCGTTTCCAAACTGCTCGTTCTTTACAACAATTTAATTGGGATCTAAAATGCCACACTTGACCTTTGCTCCCAGTCTGGCCTTTGCTCCCTTCCGACTGCAGCTGGCATTTTGATATTGACGAGGAAGGAGCTGCTAGGCAGAAGCGAAAACCTTCCACGTAAAATGAAATAAAAACCATCGGGGCCGCTCAAATGCCGTCCCTGGACCAGACAGCATTTCTGCGGAGGCCGCTTGCTGGACTACTGGCTGCTCCTGGTTGGACACGATCCTCTTGGAAGAGACCTGGGACGGGCTTCCAGTTGCATTTGCAGGGCCAACATGTGCTTCCATGCGCATGTGCAAACATACACACAGAGCTAAAACCCCACAGTGAGCAGTGTGAACCTCTGCATGCAGTGTCACACACTGATTGTGCTATAAAACTTTGGCTTGAATGACAGTGCTTACAGCTGAAACAAGGCACCAGGTGTGCAACCAAATGTGCATGCACACCCATGCTCAGTGTACAGTATGCGTTGGTGTATAGACCACATCCATGTGCAGTGCCACTGCACACACAACTCTGCTTCTGCAGCCTCTGCTGCAACACGGCCATTCTGCATTTTTTTTTGGGGGGGGGGGGGGGCGGCTAACACACAGATTGCAAGACTCTGACCGGACTCTGGACATATTTCCTCATTCAAACCCACAGATGCAAAACTACGAAAGTCTTGCACAAACTTGTCTCAGGCGCTGTTCCCAAAGGGATGACTTTGCTCCAAAGACAGGTAAATGAGGGGCTGTATGAAACAGCCAAGTATTGATGTTGTCATAAAATTCCAGAAAAGCACATTGGCAGACAAGTAAATTTGTCACCAGTCATTTAATGTAATTTTCCTAAAAGGGAAGTAATAGGTACTTGGGGAATGCACCTTCAGGGTTTACCTCAAAGGTTTGTGTGGAATATCACAAAATTATATATATAATTGTGTGTCCCCCAAAGCCCTTCCAAAGGCGAGACTTCTCAGCCCGGACACTTGACCGGACCTGGACATAGCCTGCGGGTGGGTGGGCTTCCCCTGAACCTGTCCCATCCATCTCCTCCTCCATTGCAAACAATGGATGGACTGCAATTGCCAAATGTGAGTGAGGCCCTTCCTTTCCACCTAGAGCTTCCCTGTCCATCTGTCCATCCAGTTTGCAGGGTCTCCAGCTAGTCTTCAGCCGGATGTCCCCAAGCCAGGCCCTTGTTTCCCTGCAAAGCCCAGCGGTTTGGGCTCCTCTGTCCAACCACAAGCCCCATCCGTCCCTCTTTCCCTGCATTAATACCATTCCTTTGAGCTCATCTCCTCGACTCACTGCCCATATCCAGGGGCTGCTTTTACATACACCTTGATCAATTTCAGCACATTGCCAGGAGGGAGGAAAAAAGGTAAAATACAAATAAGAGCAGGTCTTGGAAGCCGCTCAGGGAGGAGAGACGGCCACAGCCCTGAGCCTTGCAAGCATGGCTTCCTTTTCCAGCACCTTGCCATTTCTATTTCACATTGCAAGCGGGGGCATTTGGAGCTATAAATCTGAATTTCATTGCAGGTGTTGCAAACTTAATAGGGAGGCGGTTGGGCGAACGGAGGGGGCAGGAGGGCTTCAGTTTTCCCAGGCAACGAGGAACTGTCTCAGCCGACGGTGGATGAGGAAGGAGCCCAAGGAAGAGAAAAAAATCTAAATTGATATAAGCAACAGAATTATAGGACGTCCATCACTTCTTTATCGAGAATTGTCAGAGCGAAATGAAGTCAGCCGACAATAAGGGATCCATCCGCTCCTTAAAAGGGAGCCGTGGGGCTGGGAAGGAGGGGGGCTTCATCCAAAGGGAGAGTTGGGCGCTGCAGCCCTCGTTGTCGTTGTCGTTGCTGTTGCCGGAGGAGGAAAGCCTGATCCAATTTAGCAGAAGGTCACACAAGGGGTCTGCATCCACAAACACCGCTTAGGCGCTCGGCCTACCGTTGGTGAGACCCCCCATCCCCATCCCCATCCTCTGTGCCCCCCATCTCTCCATTGCTGGCATGCCAGAGTTTTTGCAGGGGGTGTCTTTGCTGGAAAGATGCAGGAGCATCGCCTCTTTTTTTGGGAGGAGCTGGAGAACCATGCCCCAGCAAATTCCCTTTCTGCCATCTCTGCCCTCCATAAATCCCCGGAGGAGCTCCAAGAATTGGGTGCATTTGGTGGAGACCTACAACCCTTGGCAAGGCCCTCTCCCTGCTACTTTTGCAAATATTGTGTTATAACAGAGGAAAGCTTCAAAGAAGAAAAAAAGCTTTGCCTTAGAAAAACCAGACTCCAGTTGTTCCAGGGACCCTTTTGCCTCCAGCAAAAGCAAACAAACCATAAAGCAGTCTAGGAAGACAACAACACAGAAACACCCCAGCACACATTAAGGCATGGAAATATTATCTAGCAAATGGAAGTCAAGAGCGGTTCCCTTCCTCAAGATGGGAAAAATCATTTAAGACACAAACGTTGTGGATTCTGCCCTCCGTCTTGCATTGTTTGGGTTAAAAGAGAGAAACAGCGAGAGAGACATACACACAGATGGTTTGTGACTGGTGCCACCAACACAGGGACAGGGTCAGAAAACCGGCTCCGCTCAGGATCCACATTTTTAATCTGTGACTAATGAAATGTTTGATTAATGAAACCAACAAATCCTTTGCAATCTCTTAACAACAGAAGATGCACCCAGTGCGTTGTGGTCATTCCCCAGAATGGCAAAACCCACCGGGGGCATCTGGAGCCCTCCTTGCAAGGCGCTCAGATGAACTCGGGTCAAGGGGTTGCGTAACCCCAGGAGGAATCATTGGGCAGCTCCTTCCACTTTTATTTTTAAACTCTCGCTCAGCTCTCAAGAATCACAGAAACATCCTTTTAAAGAAGGGAGCGTGTGTGTTGTGTGTGTGTGTGTGTGTGAGAGAGAGAGACCTCAGATTCTTGCAGAATCAGCTGCTTCAAGAAGAAATGCTTTTCAAAAACGCTCTTTCTCTGGCTGTGATGCAACCCTGAGCATCCGCCATATTTGTATTATTGCTTGATGGCTTGCATTCTCCTTTCAGAGCCATGCACTGGGAAAAGTAAAAGGCAACCACTGTTAAGGACATTCAAGGAGAAATTGAAATTATTCCACCACCGCTGCCGCTCTGCCTTCTTTCTGGCATCCCCTTTCCGCTTTCTGTTTCCTCTCCATCAGTTTGCTTGGGAACAAGGAAGGTCTCCCAAATTATGTTCCCCAAAAGCAGGCCCTGGGAGCATTTCCCCATGATGGGTCTGTGTTTGTATTTGTATGTGATATATATATATATATATATATATATATACACACACACACACACATTGGGGGTGAAACAGTTTGCAGAAGAGGGGTCTGCTATATCACTCCAAGCCTGGACCAGATGACGGTGTGGTACCTGTGGTCCAAGTATCTCTCTGCTTTCCATTATCCTCTAGGGATTATTCAGATGGTGAAAATAATCCAGGATGAATCTGGGTTGAATCTCCATTGTTCACATGCATCCTGAATGCACTCAATTAAGTTTGGGGGTGCACTGCTAAAAAAACCCACTTAAACTGGGATAATCAATACTGGATTTAAGCCCCCCCCCCCAGTTTTTAAAAAAGACTGGCATCATTGGCAGTGTGAGTAAGTGATGCAAACAGACCCAGGATTAAACTCTGCATTCCTTGAGCATGTTTTGAATACATTCACATCATTGACTCCATGTTTATCCAATGTATTATGGTATTTTTTTCTGGTTTTAACTCTGTGCTCTTAATTTATGTTTTAATATGAATAATATTTAATTATTTTTTAAGTTTCGTAATCAGTGTTTTTACTCCTGTCTTTTAAAATTATTGTAACCTGCCTTGAATCCATTGTGGGAGAAAAGCGGGATGTAAATCCCTGAAATAAAATAAAATAAAATAAAATAAAATAAAAATTCAAATGCTGGCATGTGTGAGCAACTGAACTCGCAGAGATTGCACAGAGATGCAGTTCATTAATGAAATAACAAACCCAGAATGCATG
Organism: Phrynosoma blainvillii; assembly: GCA_026167975.1. Lineage (NCBI taxonomy): Eukaryota > Metazoa > Chordata > Lepidosauria > Squamata > Phrynosomatidae > Phrynosoma > Phrynosoma blainvillii. The sequence continues at coordinate 31,338,258 of JANUYF010000007.1, read as the reverse complement.
AGTGAGGTTATTTGCACCGTTCCACTAAAAAATGACCTCCTAGACGTAGAAGGAGAAAGAAGGGAAGGGGAAAGAAGGAGGGAGAGATGCTGCCTTCAGTCCAGAGGGATACTTGCAGGGGTCAAATGGGGCAAGAAGCCTTATCAAGCAGATTTGGCCACCTCTTTCCCAGGACTACTACTATGCTGGTCATTTTGGCTGAATGCATCAGGTCAACGGACACTGTCCAGGCGGATGGTGGAGGGGGTCATTGCAACCCCTTTCGCCCTCCAAAATGCAATAGCCAGTAGCCACTGGGGTGGAGCAGGGTTGAAGGTAGCTGCATTGAATGGACATTAAAATCTGAGCAGATTTCTACTGGAGGAGGCAACCTTGGCCTGAGGTCTGTCGGTCTGCCTCAGATACAGGTTCCCTCCCATATTAGTAGTCTGCTCAGATTTTAATATATCTAATATTTAATATATTCCATAGATCTTGGAGTGATTAGCAAATGTAACTTAATAAATAAACCAATGGAAAGTGTCAGCTTCTGCCTCCTTTGGGTAGAAATAAAAGTGAGGTGGATCCATGGCAGGACACTCCCTCGGATGGCTGCTAACGTGGATGGTAAACATGAAAGAAGGCAGAGGGATCCACAGAGGAGTTGTGCTGCTTTAGTATATGCAAAGACAAACAAATAAACATCATAGATGGATAGATAGACAGATAGATGGATAGGAAGGAGATGGCCAAAATAGTGCATTGCCTGCAGTCTACCTGCCTGTCCTGCAGATGCCCTAGATATACCTGTGCCGTGGGGCTCACCTGTGAGTGCTGGACAGGTATCTGCTCAAATGCACACAAACACACACAGAGAGCAATGTACACAGCAATGCACACAGTCAACTGGGAGCAGGAAAATGTCAAGGCAGAAACCCCTTCCCCGCTTTGCAGAAATGTGAAATTTCACAAGACGGAGAGGAATAATATCAGCTAAGCTTTTATTTAGAGTGAGCAAAGAGGGAAGCCGGATTCTTGGAGGGGGAATTGGCTCCTTAAGATTGCATTACTGACGCTGATGATTCATATTACAAATAGTGCGATTTTCCCATATAAATCTGAATTTCATTAAAGATATTGCAACCTTAATAAGAATCGAGGCTCTGTGGGTCCCCCCCCCTTCCTGCGAGGTAATAAAGAACGAGGCACCTGCCTCGGGGCTGGGATGCCCACCACCGCCGCAGGTAAATTTTGCAGAAGGGGTGAAATTTGGCAAGTGGGCAAAGGGAAGAGGGGTCTCTCAGGCTGAGTGGCCGTGGGACAAAGAGAGTTATGGGTTGTCATGGGGAGGGGGATGAGAGCCCATTTGTCATCTCTTACCCAAAGAGGGACATTATGGGGTGAATTTCGAACAAGGCCCCTTGGCAGATGTTGAGTCTTTGCCCAGGGGGAGGAAGAGATTTTGGGGGAAACACACCAGGGTGGGCCACCAGCAAAGGCAGAGAGGACCCCCACCTGTCCCCCCCCAGAGGTCAGGTGGGTGAGGAGGCTTAATGTTTAATTTCCTGGTTGTTATCAGTTTAAATAACAACCTGTTATTTAAATACATTTCCCCTCTATCTCATTTCTTTTAGAAGTGGGGTGACAGGGCAAGAGTTTGGAGAAGAAGAATTTTGTGTGTGTGTGTGTGTGTGTGTGTGTATATATATATATATTCTTTTCTCCTGACAAGGACCGGTGCTAAACCACACTGGTAGTTTGCTTTTCATATGTGTCATCATCACCTGGCATTTCATATGAATATTTTATGTACCTTTGCAGATATTATTTGAACACCTTAAGTCTCAAAGGAAACGGTTCTCAAGAACAACCGAATATTCCCTCGTACGGCCGCTCTTGTCCGGGAGGAACTAAGCCTCTCTCAAAGTCCACCGGCTGGTATCTTCACCCACAGTCAGCTGCCATCATCATCATCATCATCATCATCATCATCATCACCACCACAACATTTATTTATCACTCTTTCCACCAAAGGGCAGTGCATCAGAACAGATACAATCAAAAACGTGTGACTAAATAAAATGGTAAAATACTAAAATAATATGCTAATATGCCAAACACAAAAACAACATCTCCACAGCCAAGTGCTTGGCAGAGGGCACTGGGGAGGGTGCGTGACCCATGGACGTTGTGCTTTGGCCTCAGTTTGCAGCCATCGAGGAAAGCTGAGGACAAAGGGGGAAGCTGGGAGGGGAGAGAAATGGGGCCGTTTTCAAAAGCAGCTGAAAATTGTGGGATGGCAGAGGACTAACCCAGACCATCCCTGTCAACCCAGTTGGACAGTTGGAGAGGATGCTTGAACTCATTGTGCCCTCCATTCATTGCTCCTCCTGGGATCCACCTGAATCCAGCAGCCATTTCCTCCTCCCTTTGTGGAAGCCAGCCCCTTGTGCGTGTGTCTGTGTACCAGGAGGGCCACTTGCGCCATGGGCCAGGCATGCGCCGCTCTTGCGAGGCCGTGCCGGCGGTGGCAGATCATGGGCCCTGCCCAGCCAATCAAGTGGGCATGGCCGGTCAGTGTGGCTGGACTCTTCTGAGTCCAGGCAGCACAAAAGGGGCTCTTGCCTCGCGGCTGCCCTCGCCTTTGCTCCTCTCCCCGGGCTCAGCCCTGGCCAGGCGCCATGCTGCTGGTCTTCCTTTCTTTTGGGAACACCTTGATCTGCTTCTCCATTGTGCCTCGAAAGCAGTGCCGCTTTCATGTCAGACTTGGAGACTCGTGAGGCAGAATTCGCTGCTGCTGTTGGCGGCGGATTTATTATATTTTTGGAGAGGAGGATGCTTTTTCTTTGTCCTGCCATCTTGCTTCCCTTTTGCAGAGATGCTTCCTTTCATCAAAAGGGAAGAAAGAAGATGCCTCCTGATTTTAGAAAAGCAGCAACACACACACCCAAAATGAGTCAGCCACCCCTTCCCCAAACCTACCCAAATAATCTCTTTGCAGGTTTCTATTCAAAATGTGAATTCAGTTGAAAAATTCAGGGGGAAGACATAACATTCCTGGGATTTCCCCCTTGCTATCCACAAATTTTGGAAATCCAGATTCTTCTCCCAGATTCCTTTCCACTAAAATTGCAACACACCTTGCCACCTATGTGTGCTTCCTTTGCCCCCCCCCCCCGCCCCAGGAGTTTTTTTGACCTGCGTGAAAAATTCACAGCCACGCAGAGATGCAGCAAATATTGCAGGGACCAAAGCAACACCACCACGGCCCCATAACAAAGGTTAAATGGGTTTTCTGTCCTCGTGTGAACATTTCTTTCTGGAGGGGGAAGCCTCCAAAATAAAAATAAAGCTTACCATTGTCAGGAATAGGAAGAAGAGGAACAGAATGCCATCCAGGGAGGTTTGCAATACCTGTGCCTATGGGAGAAGCAGGTGCCCTGAAGCCTTGGCAAACAGGGAGCACCAGGAGCATCTCCAACCAAAGAAGGGGACCGGCATTGCTTTGGCTGCAATTGCCCCTGCACTGGCACTACCCAAATACCCCCCAAAGAGGATCGCCCATGGATTCATGGGGCTGGGAAACGCTCCATTGAGCTCTAGGGTGGGGTGGTTGTTTCATCCAGGAAGCCTCTTTTAGAGACTTCAGCTCTTTGTCTTGAAGAGGGAGATACCTTACACACACACAGAGAGAGACACACATGCACCCCTCCCTTCTTCCTTTCCTCCTCTTTTTTTACACCCCTCCCCATCGATGGCTGGAAGGACCACTCCAAAAGTCTTTGTTTGCCCCCCTTCCTTCCTTCCTCTCCTCTCCCCCTCCTGACAAACAGGCATGAAATAACAGGCTGACATCAGTCTCTGCAGGTCATTCCAGTCAGGCTGGTGTACGTCAGAATTCAAACTGCTCCATCCATCAATGGCAGACCAAAAATTAACATGGCTTGGAAACTGCAGCAAGACAGTAACGGCCCAATTGAAAGCCTGACCTTCGGAGAACGCCGGGGTAAGATGGGAAAATTATTTCATGCCCTGCGCCAAAGACGACAACACGCACACACACACACACACACACACACATTGAATGCAATTTAATTCCTGGGGAGCTTGGAGCATACTGCTATTTTAAACAGTAGCCCTTGCACTCATGTGTTCAAGGGCTGTCTTGGACAATGGAGATTTAAATTTTTTTTAGAATGAGTACATTCATGCAGTTTCCAATAAATGCATGAAACGAAACCGACAATCCTGGCTCAGCAGCCTGCATGCACCTTTGTGTGTTTGTGTGCGTGTGCACGTGTGTACACATGGCAGCAGCACCATTGCCCACCATTCTCTGGATTGGGTTATCTATTAGGTACCTAATTAACAAAGATGGCCAGATTCCATGAGAGACGGACGCTGAGGGAAGAGAGTGACAGCAGGTGACCAAATTCACTTTTGCAGAAAGCGGAAAGAAAACAGCCTCCTCCCTTTGCTCCTGTTTATTTTCCCTCTGCATTTTTGCAAAAGAGTACAGTACATGGAGCAGTTTTTTAAAATATTAATAATTGTATCCTTCCTTGTATGGGGCAATGAACAAGTAAAGTCAATGCTAATAATAATAATAATAATAATAATAATAATAATAATACATTTTATTTATTGACTTTATATCCCTCCTCTCTCCCAATATAGGAATCAAGGCGGACAGAATAAAACAGAATAAAATATTTAAAACAAAACAAAAACATGCTAAATATAACCAGTCAAAACAGCTTTAAAAGATTGAAGCAGTTTTAAAACTGCATGCATTAATATTTTGAGACAAATCAGTTAGGCCAAAGGGTTTAATAAACAGCCATTTTGTTACTTGGTGCAATAATAATAATAATAATAATAATAGGAAGAAGAAGAAGAAGAAGAAGCCCACCCAGGGCCGCTGCCTCTCTGGCTTGTCTCAACAAGTCCTCTGTTTTGCAAAAGGAGCCACCGCCAGGCATTGCACCTGAGCATCTTCTGCAAAAGGAGGCCAGACAAGGACTGGCCTGCTGCATCGCCTTCTTCTCCTCCTCCTCCTGATGGTCATGAAATGGGGGCAAGGGAAGTTTTTTGGGGGAACTGCTCTTCCTTTTGCCCCCTTGACTTTGGTCCCACCTCCGTCTGTGGGGCACGGCGCATGCGTTTGGCAGAAAGGGGCAATGCTTGCGTCTCGCTCAAGATCGGCCACGGTTCTTCACAAGGCCTGAAAGAAGTCTTCCGATCCGGTTCCTTTCCTGTTAACACTGAGTGAATCTATCAAAATAACTGAGCGCTCATTTAGTAAAAATAAAGGGATGCAAATGAGCCAGAATCATAAAAACAATTAGATTGATGGACATGTCTTGGTTGCTGTAATTACCAAAGGTGTATCATTTTCTAAACTCTCGTTGCACTAAATGGGTGACATACATTTATTGAAAGTAATTAGCACTTTAGTGACAATGATTTGATTGACTGGATTCCTCTCTGCGTAACAAAATCCTGCTGCTTTGGCAACCAGAGCCAGGAAGACAGACAGACAGACAGACAGCTTTGTCAATTGCCAAGTATCCCTCTCTATGACCTCCCCACCCAGCCTCTGTTTCCAGGAGCTAAGCAGGGCCAAGGCCTTTGGATGGGAGGCCGCCAGGAGATAAAGCCAGGGAGCTCGCCAAACAGGAAGGGAAAACCAGGCTGCCACGGCTGCTGCCAGTCAGAACCGACACCATTTGTTTAGAGCATTCAGCCCAATAGACTCCCAGGGCAGTTTACAAATTGTTACCTTGATCATTCTATTTTCCATGGGGAACCGCCCAAGGAAGACACGAAATGCAAGGAAAAGGGGGTGGCAATGCAGGAAGGGACACTGCGGAGCTAGATGGACCCCCTCCAAGAGCCTGACTCAGAAGGGCTCTTCCTGGCTCTTCCTAGGTCCCTGAATTTGAGGGGCACCCTCACCCCCTAAGGCTGTGCATGGCCTAGGCTCCCCCAAGCTTTTGCCACACTTCTGTGCTTCCCCCAGTTTATAGAAGACCCTGTATAGAAGAGCCTGCCTTCGGCCGGACCCCTCTCTTTGCCCACAACTCTCATTGGTGGCGCATGGAGACTTCCTTCTGCTAGACCTACCTGCATCAGTTCCTCCCTCTCTCTCTCTCCTTCTTCTTTTTATTATTCCCAACCTCTTCACCTCCCCTTCCTCCAGCCTCCAGCCTTGGTGCTCCCTTCAGCGGTCATTGGCCTCTTTTTAATGGCTTTTTGACTGGGAAAAGTTGGGCCTCTTTGAGGAGGTTGTAGTATTGCCAGGCCAGGATCATTCCATCATCAAGGTTTCCAAAACCTGAGACCAAAGGACTGTAGCCCCTTAGGATGCCATTCAGTGTTATGCATGAAGTACCAACCAGGGTTGCAAACGCACACATACACAGAGACACAGACAAGCATGCACAGAGAACATATTTGCTTGTTTGGAAACTAAGACAGAAGTCTTAGCTAAAGAGGCAGTTCCCAGATCAAGATGAAATAAGGGAATTATTCCTTCTTACTCACTTAGGAAGATAGGATAAGGAATATTTAATGTAGTCCTCCTTGCCTCTAACCAGAAATTGGAAACAGAGCAGAACAGAGGGTGAGCCCTGGCACTGCAATGATTGGGAGAGAAGAAGGAACTCAAGTAAATGCACGGATCCTCCTGCAGAGTCTTTGCCAGTTGCAGCAACAAATCAATCATCCTTGAAAATTGTAGCAACCTGCTGCTCTGCTAGCTGGACTTAGCTGGAGATCTGCTCACAGGCCTTTCTTCTTGCTGGGAACTGGACCCACCAAAACCGGAGGATTTGCACCCTTGTCTCCTGGAGGGGATGGCCCACTAAAGCCGGAGACCTTGCGGTCTGGCAACCCTAGGGTTGGCGCAGGGCATGAAATAATTTGTAGCCCAGTTGAGTTGTGGAGGCCGCTGCTCCTCTCCTCCTCCTCCTCCTCCTCCTCCTCCTCCTTGCCAGAGCCAAACTGCATTTGCATTTGCATTTGCAGAGCGAGCCCCCGATGCACCGGCAGGAACCACTTTCCATTTCCCTCTGCAACTCCCCGAGGAAGAAGAAGGGACCTCATGTCAAAACCCCTCACTTTAGAACAATAAATAAATAAACCAGCCCCCACCTTCCCCAGGCTGGCCAACTGTAGCATAAGTAATTCAAGAGGCTGAGAGATGCCAGATAAATTTGATTACTATAAAAGATGAGAATATGTGGCTTTCCTCTGAGAATTCGCAGAAGGGGTCAAAAACAAAGCAGTGCTGAAAGGGAACAATTTCTCTCTGCTTCCATTTCCAGGCAGGAATCCAAAGGCAGCTTCATCGGAAGGGAAGGGGCAGGTGGCGTGGGGGTCTAGGAGGGGACCGCAGGCAGATTTGGTGCAAAAAAGCAAACTGAGGCAAGGTGGAGACCCTCCATTGCCTTGTGTAAGGCCAGGGCCCCAAACTGAGACCGAGGGCGACCCATAGGAGAGGGGCCCGGGTGATGCCACTGACCTCAATGCATGGAGCATGGCAGGGCGGCAGGGGGCATGCCATGCAAATAAGCCACCAGATGTTCCTGAGTCTCCGATGACAGGGAATTAACGGGGAATTGCATCTGAAGAAGCGGAGTGGAGTCCATGAAGGTCTCTGCTAGGAATCTCTCTCAGCAAAGATGCACACAGAAGCAATGCATGCTCACTGTGTCCTTTAATATGCTTCCATGCACAATGGTCCCACATGCACAGCTCTGCTTATTCCTCCCTCAGCTGGAAACAACCATTGTGCCTTGTCCAACTCTGCATGCGTGATGCCACTTGCACAGGCGTGTGTTGCTAACAGGATGCAAGCCCAGGCGCAGGCCTCCGCTTGCTCCTTTTTTTGATGACGGTGCCACTTTCTAGAACATGGATGCGAATGTTTGTCCTCTGACCTTCACCTGCTTTGTGGTTCCATCAAAACAAATCAGAGGAGTCCATTTTCTGTTGGAAAGAGCTGCTGCCGTTCTTGTCCTTGTTGTCGTTGGGGCCGAGCGCTTGATCATCAACAATGTGCTAAAACAGCTTTTCTAAAAAGAACATCTATAAATATTTCAAGTCAGAAGATTCAGGCAGAAGATGTTTTGGGGTCTCGTGTCCAGAAGATGCACGCAGACCCGTCAAACCGAGCGCCCGAGGGAGCCACTTTGATCGCTGCCTCTGCATCGGGAGCTATCGGCCGTGGCCTATTTGGGGATTAATCTGCTTAAATGGCATCTATTTGCTGTTTATTATTTATGGGAGCCTCACTTCCAATGAGCCTTCCTGCCACATGTGTCTTTGCTCAGGACGGCTAAGTGTCTCTGGACGGACCCCCACCCGGTGCCAAACCAGCCCCCCTCCAGTGACAAGGGTGACTGTATCCCGGTGTCCACGCTGGCGTCCTATAAATGGCCAGATGAAAGGAAGGCCAGCTGAAAGGCTCGGCTCAGCAACGGCCGTGGCGGCAGCAGCTAATGCATTGACCTTCCGTGTCTGATAATGACAAGTTCAAGTTCCCAGAGTCGGGCGAGAGGCGGAACGAAAGCAAGTGCACTCGAGCAGCCAGGCTGCAGCGTCGGGGAAAGCAGTGGCCGTAGGCCTTGGGGGGAGAGGAGGGATGGCTGGACAGATGGACAGGTGGACAGATGAACACATAGACAGATGGACAGATGGAAGGCCTCTCTTCCCTCACCCCTTGCCTCCCAGACAGACTCTCCAGCCATAAAGTATGGCCAAGCCTGGCTTATTAGCATCACCCCAGTACACAACACTATCTAAGAAGGAGAAAGAAAGAGAGGTGGCCTTGCAAATGGACAGTACAGTCGGCCCTCTGTACCCACAGATTTTTTTAAATCCATGGATTCAACCATCCACGACTTGAAAATATTTTTAATATATAAATTCCAATAAGCAAACCTTGATTTTGCCATTTTATATAATGGACACCAATTTACTACACCATTGCATTTAATGGGATTTGAGCATCCACGGATTTTGGGATCCACAGGGGTCCCTGGAACCAAACCCCAAAGGATATACCAAGGGACCACTGTATAAATTAATCACAAGTGGAAGGACTGTTAAAATGAAGGTTGTAATAAAATCCTGAAAATAAAACAAAGCACAACAATAGCTAAGAAGGAGAGAGAGAGGTGGCAGCAGATCTCCCTGTTGCATGGCATGGATGGCGTTAAGGGCTTTCTTTGGTCTGTCCTTGCTCTGCTCTTTCTTCCCAAACCTTTCTGTCCATGGAAGACCCCCCCCCTCAACCATTTAAAAAATTAAAGCTGTGTTTTCTGGCTTCTCCTTGTGTATGGAGTTTCATTCTGGAGCAAACATTTAGGAAGGAAGGAAGGTTGGTTCACTTTTGGTGAGGTTTTGCTACTGGGTCTTTTCTCCATGAATAGAGCTCCACTCTCTCTTTTTCTCTCTTTAGCACCTAATCTTTCACTGCTAAAACTATAAATCATAGGCTGAAATTATACTTTAATTATAAATGTCTTTTCTTCTAATGCTGCCTGGGACCTTTTACCTTGCTTCATAATTCTAAGAAATGACCGCTGTCATAATTTTCTTCACTAGAATAATAGGGAGAGATCCATCCTGAAACCTGGTGTTTCGTAATTTAATATAAGAGATTATTATTATCACCACCACCACCACCACCACCACCACTACTACTATATTATTATTATTATTATTATTATTATTATTATTATTATTACAGATGATGAATAATCATTACATAAAAAGAGGTGAAGTTTCAGATTTTTGAAAGCATTCTGAAGTATATGTCAAAAAACCAAAAAAAGGGAATTGTGTGAAGAACTTTGAATCCAGAGAGGAAAAGGTTTTATCCCCTTTGGAATGAAAAATTATTAGAGGGGATAAAGAAAAGAATATATTTCTAGATGGGATTTATGTGGGGCAATTTGACCCCTCTTTGAACGGATGAGAAAGCTTGATCTGGAGTTGCTTGCCAACCTCACAGGTGCCCACATCGATGGCGCAAAAACAAACCCCGGCCAGCCTTGATGGTTTGGGGATTTAATCCATCCTTTCATTGCAGCTCAGAGCATGAGAAAGCAAGAGGAATGAGTGTGTGTGTGTGTGTGTGTGTGTGTCCACCCTGCAGCCACCCATGGAGATTTCCATTGCCTCAAGGCATGCAATTGATCTGACCCCAGGGCATGCTGGACTGGCAAGGCCTGGCAGAGGGGCTGGCTAAGACCACCACCAAATACCTGTCGAAAACTCCCCCATCTCCCTCCAAGCACCCACCCACCCACACACACACACACACACAACTATATAAGTCAGTGAGTAAAATGTAGCTGCAACCCAACTGTCTTTGGTTTTGCCCTGAATCTCCGTTTCCTCAAGCAATCTGGAAGTGGACCCTTTTCCAAGTGGTCTTTCCTGTTGCATTTTCCCTTTGCTGGAATAGAACAGTTCTCTGGGTGCATTTCCATCCCTCCAAACACATCCACTTTTCATCGCCGTGCAAAGAAGCCGCCGTTCCCATTCAGCTGCAGTGAAAAGAAAGCAGCACACGCCAGAAGGTGCCTTGGGTCCTCTGCATCCCTGTGAGAAGGAAGAGGGTGCTTCCGGTGCCCCCAAATCCCCCGTCCCCTTCTCCCTATGCACCCACCCAGCCCCATTGCCAGAGCCTGGGGCCCAGATGATTTCAAGGAGGACAAGCGCTCTCCTATCATAAATAATCCTGGGCAGGGGTCTCCTGTTTTAATATCACCATAGGAACCAGACGGGAGGTCATAATTGGAAGAGGATGGATGGGTGGCTGCAATGGATCCTCTCCCCCGCATCCCTCCCCACTTCTTAGAGATGCTTTCAGTGGCTTTTGTTTGGTTCAGGGAAAGGGGAGAACAGGCCTCCTTTGGTTCTTTGGAGCCTCTCAAGGGAAGGGGCATTATGGGATGTCAGGAACAAGTTCCCCCCCCCCCATGATTCCCTGCACTTGACCTCTGAATGGTGATGTTAGGGCAGGAGAGGAACCAAGCAAAGGCACATGTCAACATGGGGGATGCGTCCATGCATCCCTGCACCCAGAGACCTTGGTTTTGCCAAATCAACCACTGCTGCATCCAGGGCCAGGGATAGAAAGAATCTTCCTTGTAGTTTGTTCGCATGTTGAAAAACCAGTTTCCTATTGACCCAAGAAACCCTGTCAAAAAGAAGTCTTGACCAGTGAGAATTCTACATAATTTTCTTCTAATACTGAAGTGTCCCAAAACATTGCAAAGGAGAAAAACAGGTGGACAGGTGCAACACCCCTTGCAAAAAACAACAACAGAGACATACCTGTTGTACATAAGCCACACTTAGTGCATGCATGTCTCTAACACAAATCTTTCGGCAGACCCAGGACAGCCTCTGAAGTGCATTTTCCAACCGGGGCTTTTAGCTGGGAGGCCAGACTATTCAATTGCAGCAGAGTCTTGTTTTTAGGAGCTTAATCATGGCTGCAGCCGCTGCTGCTCCTGCCATGCGTTTGAGGTTGCTTGTCTTCGCGCAGCATGTCAATTCTGGTTGTTTTGGACTGCTTTAGCAATTTTGAGCCACTCTCTTAATTATGGCATTGTTGGGTGGGGTGGAGTGGGGGTTATAAAGGAAAATAGGGATGGAAAGCAGGGCACGAAATGAATAAAGTGTTCTCCAAAAGAAAGAGGGAGGGGAGACGGAAAAAAAGAGTGTACAAAAATGAGTCAAGAAAGCCACACACACCCTGAAAATGCAGTATTTTAACAATGGCAAATACATCTAGCCTCCCCCATAAAAGAGATCTTTCCTCCCCCCCTCCCCCCCGGAGACAGGTAGGTAGGTAGCAGGTAGGTAGACCATCTCCCCCTCCAACATGCCATAAAGCCCCCTAAGTGACACGCTGGATAGCCCAAGGAGGATGGGAGGTGGGCTTCTCTTAAAGTTAATTGTGGCCGATGCGCTCTTCCTCTTGCCAGTGGCTGCACAGTTCAATAAAAAGCAACCCGCAGAGTGGAGAGTTTACAGCTTCTTTGTTTTGGCTTTGGGAGCAGTTCATTTAAGGTGTAATAAATTGGAGGTCCCCCCGCCCCCCGCCCCTCCATAAATCTAGGGACAGTGCAAATGAGGTGCCCCTCATTAGGAGCCGAAGCCCAGGGTCTCCCCAGACGGAGGACAGGCAGCAGCCCCATTAAAGGCCTCATTAGAAGGCCCTCTCCTCCCTTAAACAAAGGGGATAATTTAGTAACAGGGTGCCAAGCGTGGCATTGGGTCCAGAAGGGCCCGGAAGGGACCCTCAATATTTCAGAAAATGGGCTGGGGGAGCATTTGGAGAGGGAGGATTTTGGGCGAAATGAGAGCAGAGAAGGTGCCCCCCTCCCCACACAACGACCCACCTGGATGGCTTTACAAATTAGTGAGATTTAGGGGACCTGGGAGACTTACAGATGATGCTGGGCTGGAGTGTCAAATAAACAAGAGAATCTGTGTCCGACATTGGAGAGGCCCCTGCTTTGTCTTCTTTTCTCAGACCAGAGTCCAGCAGGTGTCTTATGTAGGTGAAAATTCCCCTCCGGGAAATGCAATTGGGCATTATTTTTTGTGTCTGTTGTGGGACTGCTGCCTTTAGTTCACAATTGCAGCAGCAAAGTTGGACAGTGCCATTTGGGCCTCCGTGTTCGGGTGCAGGTATGTGACAGTTTGCACATTAAGGATAGGAAGAATATTTGAAAATATTTTAAAAATGGTTGAAAACATGTCTCCCTAGAGTCAAGAAATTCTGACAAGAAGAATCTGGGACTCACGAGAATCTTTGCAATTTGGGACTTATTCTACATGAGTTGCACATTATTTACTGTACTGAAAATGCTGTTTCCTTGGCAGAAAATCCTGCTTTCTCCACAAAAACACCACTTATGAATTTTGAACAGTGTTAGTCTGGAAAATCAGTATGCAAAGGGATCTCATAACACCTTGGAGATGCACTCCATGCATCTGAGGAAGGAGGCTCAAGTCTAGGAAAGCTCATGCTACAGCTTCTTCCTTTCAGATAGACTCAATGGTGCTGCAAGATCCCTTTGCATGCGTACTCTGCTGCCCTGAGATACCCTGGGACCTCGCTTAAAGCAGAAGGCTGCAGGAACGTGAGAAGAGGATGAAGCAGATTAGGAGGCCTGCCTCGTTTGGGTCTGCGTTCCCACCATGGCCATCCAGATGAGCCCATGAGAAGCCCTCCAGATGGACAGGAGTGACCCAAGGCCCCTCTTCTGAGACCCCCAGCATTGAATGGACAGTGGGCCAAGGCTGACCCAACAAGAGAGGGTTGTTGTTGTTGTGTGCTTTCAAGACATTTCTGACCTATGGCAACCCTAAGGCGAACCTATCATAGGGGTTTTCTTGGCAAGATTTGTTCAGAAGGGAGTTGCCCTTGCCTCCCTCTGAGGCTGAGAGAGTGTGACTTGCCCAAGTGAGATTCCATGGCTGAGCAGGGACTGAAACCCTGGTCTCCAGAGCCACAGGGTTGTAATTCTTTCCCATGTTTCTTTTCAAAGGAAAGAATGAGTCATTTTTCATCAAGTGTGGCATCCAAGGGGCCCACAGCTGTTTGCAATGGCTTCCTCCTCCTCCTCCTCCTCCTCCTCTTCCCCCTCCCATGGCTGCTCTGGAGGGCCAGCAAAAGCCCCCCCCCCGGTCTCCCCCCCCCCCCCCCAGAGCCCCTTCATTGCTCCTCGGCCCAGAGGGACCCTTCCTGGCTCTGCATTGCTGCACCAAAGCCAGGGTTGCTGCTGTTTTTTGTGGGGGACAGAATTCCATAAAGTGGAAACCTCAGGTTTACGGTCAATGTATTATGGATATGAGAAGGGCAGGATTAAACAATTATCGGCTTGAACTCACACCGTAAAATTGGTTTATGAGGTAAACTTTAACAAGAAGCAAACAGTTAGTGTTGTTTATAGGTCAGAGTGAGCAGTAAAGAAATAAAGGCGGCTTTGTAAATGGCGCTCCCCCTGCTTTGCCCCACAGGGAAGGAGACCCCCACAGACACTTGCGGGCAGCTGGGCCACCCGCCGGACCCTCCTGGGCCCAAATGGATGACAAGGGGGTGCAGGGTCCATGGAGGAGGCCCCCACAGGATCCCATGGGTCCCCTTGGCATCCGTTGCCCACCATGGCAAAGGGGATGGAGTCCACCTTCCCTTACGATCCGTTGGCCACCCGGGGAAGCCACTCCAATGGCCTTGCAGCCGTTTTGTTTGAGGGTCTGCTGGACGTCCACTTCCACTTCTTAAAAAGCACAGGGCTCTTTCATGCCACACAGTTGCGGTGCTATGATTTTACAGCTGCGTCATATGGAACCGAGAGGCTTGCAATTTGGTGACACACGGGAGCTCTCCCTAAATGGAAAATCCCGCAAACCCATAGGATGGAACCATGGCACTTAGGGCGAAATGATAGAGCCAGGGTGGCATACTGGTTTGAGTGTTGGACTCTGGAGAACAGGGTTCGATTTCCAGCTCGGCCATGAAACCCACTGGGTGACCTTAGGCAAGTCACACTCTCTCAGCCTCAGAGGTGGCAATGGCAAACTTCCTCTGATGAAATCTTGCTAAGAAGAGCCCATGATAGGGTTGCCTTACGGTCATTTGCCATGTGAGAAACGACTCAAAGGCACACAACAACAACAGCAGCAACAACAACAACAACAGTGTTGTAGTTGTGTAATGCGAAAGGGTCCACATTCTCCACACTTTCAGAAGACGCCTGAGCAGGGCAGGGCAGAGGGAGGGCATGCAGTGGCCACACACCGAAAATCCCCGTTTCACTTTCTTCCTCTGTGCTGGATGCAAAACTGCATCATTTCAAGGCCAAACGTCGGCTGAATCCTGCAACCTCACTGGAATACAATGTTTAATTCTGGGTGCCTCATTTTAAGAAGGACATAGATAAGTTTGTGCGGATTCAGAGAAGGGTGGCAAGGATGAGAAGAGATTCGGAGAACAAAACCTATGAGGAAGGGTTGAAGGAGCTGAGCATGGTCTGCTTGGTGAAGAGAGGACCAAGAGGTGACATGATGGCCCCCTTTCAATCTCTAAAGCCCCCCTTTGAATATCTAAATATCTAAACAGAGAGGAGGGAGCAGGACTGTTCTCTGCTGCTCTAGAGGAGAGGACCAGGTCTAATGGTCTGAAGTTCCAGGCCGGTAGATTTTGGCTGAGCATTAGGAAGGAGGACAGTAAGCAAGAGCAATTGACCCCATTGCCTAGGAAGGCGGGGGGTCTTCCTTCTCAGTGCCTTCAGAAAAAGGCTGGACAGCTCCCTGCTTCTGGGCGGCTTCAGCTGGAGACCTTGCACTGGACAGGGAGCTGGACTCTATGGCCCATGAGGCTTGTTTCAACTCTACAACACTATGGTTCTCCCCCAGAGCTTCCCTTGGCCCCCGGAGGAGGGAGGCCAGGAGAGACCCACCAGCTTTTTGCTCTGGAGCCAATCTTTCGGAGGCCAGACCCCAAAGGGAGCTCCTTCCCTCCGCCGGCCGCCCTGATGTTCTCCTTTGTGTGAAGGAAGAGGGGAAAGAAAGAGGGCCTGGCAGAGAGAAAGCCCTCCGCCGTGGAGGACAAGTCGTTTTACATGCTGGGATAATGAAGTATAAAATGCCTTCAAAGGCTCCATTTCCTACTTTTGACTCCCTCCCAGCCGAGCTCATTGTGAGGCCTCCTGGAACATGCATCCCGGCCCCTGCAAACAAAAGGGCCGCGCATTCATTAAACTATTTAATTATGCCTCTCTCTTTCTCTCTCTCTCTCCCTTTCTTTCTCTCTTGCTCTTGCTCCATTAGCAAGCCATGCAGCACATGGCAAAGAAAGCAGCCGATGGTCTTTCCCCAGCAGACCCTCCCAGGGTAGTTTTATTCATGTGGTTGGGAAGGAAGGAAGGAAGGAAGGAAGGAAGGAAGGAAGGAAGGAAGGAAGGAAGGAAGGAAGGACACCATCCCTTCCCCATCATCCATCCTCTGGCCAGTCCAGGCCCTGCCAGAAAGGAGAAAAGGCCCGGATCCATCCCTGGCGGTGGAGAAGGAGGAGGTGCCAGGCATCCTCTTTGGGTCTTCCAGCCACAATGGCGCAGGTCCATCTCCAGGCTGGCAAGTGAAAATCCACTGCCAGCATCCTTTGCCGGCCAGGCATGGAAAAGATCTCTGCTTCTTTCGCTGCCGCTGCCGCTACTGCTGCTGCTTCTGCTCCTTTCTTCCTCTTTTCTTTTCTTTTCTTTTCTTTTTTTAATATACTCTAGTAAATTTGCTTTTTACATCTATTTCTTTTCAGAAGGGCCTTGTTATTGAGCTCACTGTCCACAAATTCCATTGATCTCCGGCTGTGACTCAATCCATATGCCGGCGCTTGACACCAGCGCAGCAAGTGAGCGATACAAATCCTGTTCAGGCTACAAACTTATTGATTTTATAGATTTCTCCCAAAGTTGTGATAATGATATATCATTGTTAAATTTGGTAGAACAAACTGCTTTCCCGATCGGTCAATACGAGCACGAGAACCGATTCACAGCCTTGTTTTCATAGAGGATCCCCCCCCCCCGACAGCCTCCCAAAACAGGCCAAGCACTGCCAATGCTAATGCCCCCGGGAGCCAAGAGCAAAAGAACGAGGGAATGCGTGGATGAAGGAATAAGGGCCACTAACCAGTCTGGCATGATGGGTGTGGGGTTTGGGGGTGCCCCTTCTAACCTGGCACACGGGGAGGGGGTTGCACAGGGCTCCCCCGGCTGCAATTGCCCCCTTTCAAGGGGTCCAGGGGGGTCCCTGGATCAGCTATCTTAAACTGGCAGCAAGACACTTGCAAGCGGTATAAATCCTAAAAATATTATTGTTATTATTTAAACCAAAGCCCCAGAATGGATTTCTAACATGCAGAATACATTAAAACAGCACAGTGATTATTGATTTTTAACAAATAATTTTGTTCCTCCTGCTGGGCCACAACACCTCCAGAAGGAAGAAACAAAACACACCGCTGTCTGCAGGATGATGGTGAGGTCACTTCCCCCTTTTGGAGAGGAAGGCGGCCTCACGGGTCATTTGGGGGAACTGTCTCTGGCGAAGGAGGCTGGGCAGGGGTCTCCTACTCCGAAATGGAAGAGCGCCTCTGTGCCAATCCCCCAGTGATGATGCATCCAGTTGCATCCAGCAAAGGGGCTTCGGAGACCCTTCAGAGTCTTCCTCCCTCTCTCTGCCCCCCAACTCCCTCCATCTCTTATTGACACTCAGGAAGGCCTAAACCCCCCTATTCCTCCCACAAAATATTTTTAAAACTTCCACACCAGGAGGGCCTATCCTGTCTGTGGCAGGGGAGAAAGTCCATTTCCCAAGAAGAATGAATTGGAGCCCTCTCCAAAAGCCCCCTGGGACCCCCTTCCGTCATCCCACAGCCCTAACTGTCCAGAGCAACGTTAGACTATGGAGTTTGCTGCAGAGGCTGCCTTGCCATTAGGGAAATGTTTGGAGAAGAAGAAGGGAGAGCCTCCCCCTTCCTGGCCTGCCCCCCAAGAAAAGGGGGTGCCACAGCAAAGGGGGGCACTGCTAATTGCCCTGTCCAAGGGTCTCCCGGGGCCTCCGCTTGTCTCCTGCATTTGTGCAGCTCTGCTGGGAGGGCAATTTACAGAAAGCAGGATCAATTTTGGCCATGATAGGTGCAGAGGTGCCCCCCAACTGCCTTCCATCCCCTTTGCTGCTCCGCCATCTCAGTCACTGGCTGGATTTTGGGAGGGTGGGAGGCCATTATTTCCTCCCAAGCAAATCCATCACCAGCGAAGGCGGATGAGAAGGAAGTGGGGGGGATGAGAAAGAGATAAAAATTATCTTCTCCTTGCCATGGGAAACCAAAGAAGGGCCCCACTACTGTCATGCTGACTGGAGCTGGTTATAGGGTGCATATAATAATGCTCTTGCTGAAAGAGCTTCACTGGCTACCCATCCATTTCCAGACAGAATTAAAATGCTGGTTAGTAGTTTGAGTGTTGGACTATGACTTTGGGGACTGGGTTTTGATTCCATGACACCCACTGGGTGACCTAGGGCAAGTAACACTCTCTCAGCCTCAGGTGAAGGCAATGGCAAACCTCCTCTGAACAAATCTTGTCAAGAAAACCTCAGGATAGGTTTGCTGCCTTAGGGTCGCAATAAGTCAGAAAATGACTTGTAGTCACGCAACAACAACAGCAATAGGGTTGGAGTGGATGGCCCTTGGGGGTCCCTTCCAACTCTAGGATTCTATCTCTTGGGAATGCTTTAGCTGTGGATTCCTGCCAAAGGGCTGGACTAAGTGGCCTTTGTGTTCCCTTCGGACTTTGTGATTCTGGGATTCTTTTAGTGCCTCTTTGCCTGCCTCCTTCTTTAAGAGAGAGACAGGAGAGTTGTGATTTACTTGACAAGCATCCTTACAAGAAACCAGCTTCATAGATTTCCTTTCCTCCTTCTTTGCAAAGAGGGGGCCGGCCGGCCATTGCTGCTGCTGCTGCCGCCGCTTGTCAAGAAAGGCCTTTGATTGCCACGAGGGCCCTGCGGTGCACTTGCCAAAGGGTCAGCTGCGGCGGCCCAGGCTTTATGCAAAGGGCCAGCTAATTGTGGCACTTTTCCTGGGCTGCCTTTCTGGAACAATAACAGCCTCTGGATCCCTTTTCACTCAGGATCCCAAGCTCATGCCTGGGCTGGAATATCTGGGGGTGTGGAGAGAGAACCCCAAACCGTCTGTGTCTTCCTTTGTGGAGGGAATTCAATTTGCAACTCCAAGCAAAGAGCTCCCGGGAAGAACCCCAAGAAGGAAAGGGGGGCAGGCCATAGGAGTTATGTGGGGATGGGTGCCCCCATGAAAAGAGGGTGGCTCTTTTATGTGGGTGGGATGCAGTCAAGGGCAGACCGTTGCAGCGAGTTTGCTTTTCCTGTATTAAAAATGCATTTCAGTTTCTTGATGCACTTGACGCTGGAGTTCCTCAGTCCTGTTTGGTGGCTACCGGCAAGCAGGAGGTAGAAATCCTCGCTGTTTCCCCCCTCCCCAGAACATTTGTGGGTGGGAAAGTGGGGCACTGCTAATCTCTGCAAAGAGTGGGTGGTCTGTATTCAGGAGGGGGCTTAAAGGAAGGGGCCTTTCTCCCCACGGACCAAAGGGGCTGGATAATTGCATGGCCACTTTGCAAACGCTCCCTCTCTGCAGTGTCAGCCCCCCCCCCAAAAAAAAACCCCCACACCGTGTAAAGGACACATTATTCCCCAAAGGAAAGGAAAAGTGTGTCCATGGAGAAACCTTTGCCTTCTCAGTGGTGAAGATGGCGGATCAAGAGAAAGTCCTCCCCTGAAGATCTTAGAACTACAGAGGAAGATACGGTCTTTCCCAAGAGAAAGAGCCCTAGAATTGAAAGAGACCCCCAAGGGCCTCAGATCCAGAGGCTTGGGGTGCATTTGTGGCCCTTTCCCCAAAGACCGGCCATGGCAAAAGAAGCAAACCATATCCGGCTTGGAGGTGGATAATAATGAATATTCGTCCAATCCTTACTCCACACAAACAATGGTTTCCAGGTTGTACAATATCCTGTTGCGTGTAGAGCAAATCTGCACTTGTGTAGTTAAGGGGTGGTTGCATTACTCCAAGGCTACTCAAAGTGCTGGCCCTGGAACTGGTTCTGGCCTGCAAGAAGTTTTTAACAATGAAACAGCTGCAGCCAAGTGGTGCATATCTGGAACCGGTTGCTGGAACGTTGGGAGAAAATAATAATAATAATTGCCAGTTCCCCACATAAAATGCCTGAGCAGCTACACCAGCCTTCCACTGAATGCCAACATTGTGCAGCTAATTATGTATTGGTGAATGCAATTGCTGTTTCCACACCACAGTCGACCAAGAAGTACTTTGAAGGCACTGCTGAGTAGTTACGCATCATCCAGGAATGCACAACTGTACATGCAACAGATACGCTTATGGAACGGCACTCACCCAACTGTGAACCGGATGCAGACATTACACTGTGGCCCAAATGGTATAACTGCATGCATGTGGGGACTTATTTGGACATGAAACCCAAGTGGGGTGCCAGCCATTTACTCTGTGGGTCTGAGGATTTCTTCCTTCATTATGGAAGGAAGAACGTTATGATGGTTCTGGAGTCATATTTGCTCATTGTGTGATGGATTTACCAGTTGTGGGGTGGTTCTTGTGTAAGATTCCTCTTTCTGCCTCACTGCCTTTGTGCCTTTGGCATCACAGAAATGCCAAATAAGATACTTCTACAAGAGGAAAATATACCCATGTAAAAGAAACCATTATTTTAAATAAATAAATAAATAAATAATGGGCATAATATTTGTAAATCAGTGAAAACATTGCTATTATCATTATGCTTATCATTACCTAAATGTTTATGGCAGGGCTAGGAACTGTGGAGACTCCCAAATGTTGAACTGCAATTCCCAGCATCCTGCTCCCCCTTCCCTTTCCACCTTCAAGGTGGAATGAGCTGATTTGGAAAACTCTGACCTTCAAAGACCCATCTTTTTTTCTCCCTATCGAGTGTCATATATACACACACAGCCTGTTAATTGATATGTCCATTAATTATTTTTTAATGACGGTGCACACGCAGACAGGGTATGCATGCACTGAGATGCAACTGCTTAGTGTTCAATGGCAGAGATGTGAATCTCCACTTGTTTCATTCTTACAGGCAGGAATGAATAATGTCAGAGAAATTGCAAGAAATTTTGCACAATTTTCCAGCAACTTCTTTTGAACAAAACTCACTGTTCTTTGCACAAAATGTTGCTTTATGCACACACAAAATTTTTCTTCTTGCACAGCTGAATTTTTTGCAAGGAAATCTCAAAATGCTGAAAAATACGAATCTTGTGGCAGCTTACCATTTTCTTGACAGAAAGTCTTCTCACTGAGCAGTAAAACAATTAAGTATTTTCCCCACTCCTCGGCAGTAACTCTTTCAAAGGTCATGCAATGCAGCTTTGGAAAGAACAACTAGATAAATATTAATTTAGTTTTTGGGTTTTAGTTTTTGCAAAGGCATTGTTGTATCACTTGTTCATTTCTGGGGTCAACAATTCTGCCTGACATTGAGGTTCCCTGGGAACTCTGAGCTCCACCTTGCTCTGAAATGCATGCAGAGAAAGAGGGTTCAAGCTTGTCCTTCCACCAAAACATGCCATCATTTCAGAGGTGCTGGTGGTGGAGGTGAGACAAGCAAGCCAAGAGTGTGATGTGGCAGCTATTAAGGCCAATGTGGTTCTAGGCTGCATCAATGGAAGTAGAGAGTGTAGATCAAGGAAGTCATAGTGCCACTCTATTCTGCTTTGGTCAGGCTTCACCTGGAATAATCCTGTGCCCAGTTCTGGGCAAAACAATTCAAAAAGGATGTTGAGAAGCTGGAGATTGTCCAGAGGAGGGTGACTAAAATGGTGGACGGTCTGGAAACCATAAAACCGTTTGAGGAGAGGCTTAGGGTGCTGGGTATGTTCAGCCTGGAGAAGAGACGGTTAAGATAGCCCTGTTTAAATATTTGAAGGGGTGTCGTACTGAGGATGGAGCAAGCTTATTTTCTGCTTCTCCAGAGATTAGGACATGGAGCAATGGATTCAAGCTACAAGAATAGCAATTCCACCTCAACATTAGGAAGAACCTCCTGATGGTGAGATCTGTTAGACGGCGGAATAAGATGCCTTGGGAAATGGTGGGGCCTCCTTCTTTGAAGGTTTTTAAACAGAGGCTGGATGGCCATCTGTCAAAAGGATTGTGAGTTCCTGCATGGCTGAAGTGGGTTGGACTGGATGGCCCTTGGGGTCTCTTCCAACCCTATGAGTCTATGATCCTAAGAGACCCACCAGCCGTTTGTTCTGCGGCACCTTCAGCCCTGCCAGAGCCGCCAACCCCTTTGCTGTGAATCAGAGGCAGAAAGAGGCCAAGTTCTCTGGCGGTGGAAACATTTGGCTTCCTGAAACTGCAGCCGACGCTGCGGCAGAGCAGGTGGCAACCGTATGTTCCCCAGGCTTAGCCAATATTCCACTCCGCTTAATTCATACATATGTTCAGACACAGGCACCCACACCCACAAACAGATGCGGACACCAAACACAGGCCCCGGTGGCTTCCTGCCGTCCAGACCCAGCAAGTGGAGGCTTTCTTTCTTTCCTTTTAAAGGAGGACCGTGGGGCAGAGGAGGAAAGGAGGGACCGGGTCTCAGCCCTGGAAATCTCATCTGGAGGAAGGACGCTCATGTGCAATCTCTTTGCATTTGGGAACGGAGTGAAGCGTCCCAGGAGACTCTTGGGGACTCTCTGCTGGAGACTCCCATTTGGTTGAGGAGCAGTTTCACATTTTCCTTGGAGGAGGAAAACAGGGTGGGAAACGAGTCAAAAGTCCTTGAGCACACGCCGTTTCTTCACCAGTGCGAATTCTGTCCTGGCAGAAGAGTCAGACAGAGGGATGGAAAGAATATTCACCACTATTCACTCCCTGCCAAAAAATGGGATTCCTGACAGTCTGGAAACTCCATCAGGGAGAATACTAGACCGGCGAGAAATTTCCCCTCGTTTTCTCTGGTATTCAGTCTCCTGACATATTGCACAGGAATTATTCCATGGAGAAAAACATGCCCCAAATTTCTGCACAGAAAATGGGTTTCCCACACAGAAAATGCTCTTTCCTGCACAAGAAACCTCTTTTCTGTGCAGAAGACGAGGAGCAGAGATTTGCAGGAAAAAAACCCACATGTTTTCCTCCACTGGATAATTCTTGTGGAAACATTTTTGGGCAGTTGAACCTGGGGAGAATGCTGCAGAGGAGTATTTATGTCAAACCATTGAAAGGATCCGTCCTCACCTGCAGGGCCGCCATGGTTGAGGATCCTCACCCTTCTCTCGGACGTCTTCCTGGGACGGAGGGTGGCCAGGCCAGGACCATCTCAGGCCCCAGGGCTGGCGGCCAGAGATAGTTCCTGGCCATCTCATCCGCACTGCAGAAATAATGCAGTTTTGACACCACTTGCCATGGCTCCATGCTATGGAACCCTGGGATTTGTAGTTAGTTGTTGCACCAGGGCTCTCTGACAGAGAAGGCTAAATATCTCTCAAAACTACAAATTCCATAATTCCGTAGCACTGAGCCACGACAGGTAAAGTGGTGTCAACCTGGATTATGTCTGCAGTGTGGATGCAGCCTGTGGCTGAAGTTGCACACATTGTGGACAGATTGCGCACAATCCCAGATCAAAGGAAAAGAAGAGGGAAAAATTAAATCATGGCTGGCAACAAGGAGAAAGAGAGGGAATGAGAGAGATGTCAATGGCAACAATTCTCTGTATAGTTTTGTGCATTTAAGAGCGCGATGGAGAAATGAACAGCAATCAATATTTACCTCAAAACTGAAATGGTGCAATCCTGGGAACTCTCATTGTCGTTATGGGAAATTAAGCCTTAATTAGAGCGGAGGAAAATCATAAACGAATCTTGCAGGGAAAGCAAGGCTGGCAAAGAGTCTGAGGCCAAGGATGGAGCAAGATGGGAAACACAGCCAAACTGGTGGATCCTGACAGAGGAAGGGCCGACCTTTCCAAGGGACTCTCAAATGGCCTCTTGCCCCTCTGGGGGACCCCCAATGCAAACATAGGGACCACTGCCCCCCTCAAGGTTTGGGTCCCCAGTGGGGCTTTGGCTTTCCTCAGGAGCCATCCTCAGGAAGGCTAGCAAAGAAAGGCCAAAGTCCTGCACCAAGGCCAGAGCATCTGCAAGGAGCAAAAAGGAGAAAAGGAAGAGAGAAAGGGAGAAAGACCTGCTCTGCGTCATGCTTCCCTCTCTCTTTGTCTGAGGAATCAAGATTGGAGAAAATGTGTGCGGAGAGAGGAACACTAAGGGGTTTTCCCCCCTTTTCTTTCTTTCTTTCTTTCTTTCTTTCTTTCTTTCTTTCTTTCTCCAAAACCTTTATTAAGCCTAAAAACATCTGGGCAATCAAATTCACAGCGATACAAAGGAACCAATAAAAGTTTATTTCTTCTCAGACAATATTGGCCAAGATATGCACTTGGAAGCCCCATACAGAGAACAAAAGCCAGAGCAGCAGAGTCCAGCTGTGAAGCCCACCCCCCCAAAGAAAACTGGGGGGGGGCTCTGGAGGGAGGGAGCGGAGGCCGGATCCCAAAAGGGCCGACCCATCAGAATCCCTTTCTGCCCTCCCAGGGTGCAAAGCACTTGGGATCAGGCTGAAAGGATGCTTGCACACTTTCCTGGCCTTGATGGGGGACTTAGTGGGATGATCTCCTGTTGAGAAAATGACCAGCTGCTCTGAGAAGGTCCTATTCCTTGAAGTCCTGGGAGGAAGAGAGCAGGGGGCTGGCCTCAGCTCCAGGGGACCCCATGCATGGCACAACCTTTAGGCAGAGCAAAGTGCTACCTGGGGTGCACCTGGATGTTGGGAAGCTGGAGCGTGTCCAGAGAAGGGCGACCAAAATGTTGAAGGGTCTGGAAGCCATCAAGCCCTATGAAGAGAGACTTAGGGAGCTGGGTATGTTTAGCCTGGAGAAGAGACGGTTAAGAGGGGATACGATAGCTCTCTTTAAATATTTGAAGGGATGTCATATTGAGGATATGGAGCAAGCTTGTCTCCTGCTGCTCCAGAGAATAGGACACAATGGAGCAGTGGATGGAAGCTACAGGAAAAAAGATTCCCCCTCAACCTTAGGAAGAACTTGTTGACAGTAAGAGCTGTTTGAGAGTGGAACACACTCCCTTGAAGGATGGTGGTGTCGCCTTCTTTGGAGGTTTTCAAAGAGAGGCTGGATGGCCATCTTCAGAGGTGCTTTGTGTATTCCTGCAGGGCAGCAGAACAGGGTTGGACTGGATGACCCTCAGAGTCTCTTCCAACTCTAGGATTCGATGGAGGGTGGTGGAGCCTCCTCCTTTGGAGGTCTTTAAACAGAGGCTGGATGGCCATCTGTCATAGGGAGGGCTTTGATTGTGAGTTCCTGCATGGCAAGAGGAGGTTGGACTGGATGGCCCTTGGGGTCTCTTCCTACTTATGATTCTATGATCTGTGAAAGTGCAACCTGGGGTGCACCCAAAGAGATGTGAGGGCTCCCGGATGCACCTTCTCCTTCTACGGCGAGGAAGGTCACCTTCTCCTCTTCCTCCTCCTCAACAGCCCAACCCTGGAGAGCCCAGAATGAAATGCACACAACACACAACACACACACACACACACACACACACACACACATACCCCAGCCCCATTTTGGGGCTGGTGCAAAACGACACCCCTCCCAAAAATGCAATGGAGGAGCCACATGGCTGCCTAGGAAGAAGAGAGAGAAAGAAGGAGAGCAGAGGAAGAAAAAGAATTCCTCCTTGGGAATTAACAATGTCAGGCTGTCTCTGTATATCAAGCTAATTTGAAAGGGCTTTAATTTTCATAAAGGATAAAAAAAGGTTTCTTTGCTAGATTAAACTTGCAATTGTCATTCATATATTGTTTATAAGGTACTCATCTCCTCACTCTGTATTTTTTGTTTTTGATTTTGTATACTAGTTAGCAGTGAAGACTTGTCTGCATGTATCAGAAGGAATAAAGAGCGGAATGTCCTTAACTGTCAGTTTTAATAAGAGGAGTCAACATGCCTCCATTCAGGTTAAATATTGCCCTGTCACATTTCAATAGAGTCAACAGATTTTTTAAAGAAAACTCAAAAGCACGGTGTGTGCAGAAAAGGAAAAATATCTTCCTTGTCATTGTGTGTCAAAGCCCTGCTTTATTTGGGGGGTGGGTTGGGGAGGTAGGACAGGGATTTCTTTGGTAAAATGTGAAAAATTACCACTCATAATTGGTGCTGACATGAAAAGGGGCTCTTTTTGTTAGAAAAACAAAGAAGATCTCTAATTTAATAATCACCTGCAAAGGGTTATTGTGATGGAAACAAAATGCACACAATCAAAGTCATCGCTTTTAACTAACTATATTATTCTTAAGCAATCACTGCATTTGCTGAGGCTCAGATGGGTAAACCTGAAGGTGCATCAAAATCCTAAATTCACAGTTCTCCCTTCTGGAATGACAAGTGTCCAGCTAAGAAGGAAGGAAGGAAGGAAGGAAGGAAGGAAGGAAGGAAGGAAGGAAGGAAGGAAGGAAGGAAGGAAGAGAGGGGAAGCAGAAGCAAAGTGTGCAGAGGAAAAACAACAAGCGTTTGGAACATGGCAGCTGAAAGGGCAAACTGAAGCCATCTTTTGGCACAAACTGGGCCTTTGCTTTGATTGCCCCTTTCTGCCAGCCATTTAGAGATGGCTCCTTGGACAGCCAGGCCATCATAAATAAAGAAAATTCAGTGGCATGTGAGAACTGTCAGAATGTGGATCCCAAACTTTTTCAGACGTCTGATTTTAGGCAAGGTTTTGAATGTGTATAATTGCAAAGGCAGTAATACAGCTGCAGACTTATTCAGAACAAACCTTTATTTCTGCCTTACTATCTAGAACTCCTAACCCAAGAACCCCCATCATTTTGTACCTGGAACAATTTAAACTGGGGGGGGGGGGGAATGGAGGATGGTCATCCAAATTCTATACAAAAAATCCTTTTCCAGCGAAATGGATGTCAAGAAGACAGCCACCCACAAAACACCCACAGACACAGTGTGCTTTCTGCTCTATTTCTGCAGCCTTTCCTGCCTTCGACATGTTGTGTCCCATGGGATTTGTGAGCATCTTGAGGCTGAAGCGGGAGAAGTGCAGCGGGGGGAAATTCCCCCATTCCTTGCCTGGCTCTTTTCCTCCTTGCCTTCCTCACATCTGAAGAGACCTCCCTGCATCCTCTCCTTAGCGGTCCTTCAAGAGGAAAAATGTGGATCCCTGGACACCAACGAAAGCCCTGGCCGAAAAGCAAACCCAAAGCACCACCAGCTTATGCCAGTAGTAAAAAGGCGGAGGGGAGATCCCTGTTGTGCCAATCCTGCTTCTGAGCTAATTTTTACTAGAGCAAAACAAGAATCAGGACAAGGAGCTGGTCAATAGCACTGGGAAATGGGAGACTGTCTAAAAAGAAAGTCCTGCCAACAGAAGGGGGATTTTGATTACACTTCCTCATCTCAAAAGGTGTAAAACGTGGTGCAAATGATTTCAGGAGCATCGGCAGCACCAAGAGGAAAAACCCGGTTCCCATTGAGGGGGGGGGGAACGTAGGACCCCAAAGCCCAACATCTGTAAAGCCAGTCTCTCTTCTGCACAACATCCCTCCATCCTCATAACGGCGGTCATGCCGGAAAAATTTCCTTTTAGCGCAGGTAGCTCCTTTCCCTAAAATCCAGGTGGCTCCTTGGATTGTGTTTTACAAGCCACCTGCAGGATGCCCACGCCTCACGCCAGACCCCGGCCTGCTCTCGTGAAACCGCTCCGGGCTTTAATCAGAGAAACCGAATCCTGCCGTGTGTGAAATGGGAAAAGGCTGAGAGGGGAAGCGGAGAGGTGCCATGGGTCGGGTGACCCCTATTTGGTTGCGTGTGCCAGAGGTGCCAGCGGCAAGCAAGCAAAGCAAGGAGGGAAGGAAATCTCACCCTCTTCCCCCTTCACTTTAGGGAAATGCTTTGCCACAATTTGCCCCCTAGCAGACTTAGCACCCTTCTATTAGTTAGGAACAAAGGAGGATGCATCTTCTTCCAAGGCAGGCCAGCGGTCCACCTGGTTTAGTGCTGTCAACACTGACTGTCAGCCTAGACTCTCCCAAGTGAAATGTTTTGTTCCCAGAGATCGGACATTTCCACACATTTGCAAGGGCTGCACCGCTGAGATGTCTCCCTCCTATATTGCCAAAGTTCAGTTCCCTAGACAAGCCACGGTCTCCCACCTGGGCAGGTCTGCAAGGAATGGAAGCGGGGGGGGGGGATTCTTCGCTAATTTTCTCCTCCAGGAAGAAAAGGGTAACTTTCACAATTTTCTCCTTGCTGAGAAAAAGTCTGTGGAAACTGTGCTGGTTTTGATGACAATTCAAGGTTCAAGACTTATTCTGCACAAAATTCACAGGGGGGGTGTTTTGGACCGACAACAGCACAGTCTGTCCAGGAAACAGACTTTTATATGCAGAAAAAAATGGTGGTTGTTGTTGTTGCTGTTGCTGTTGTTGCTGTTAACTGCCATCAAGTCAACTTTGACTTATGTCGACCCCATGAACAAGAGGCCTCCAAGCTCCCCATCCTCAACTGCCCTGCTCAGGTCTATAGCTTCCCTGATGGAGTCCATCCACCTGGAATGGGAAATTCCTCTTTTCCTGATTTCCTAACATCGTTGTCTTTTCTAGTGAGTCATGTCTTCTTGTGACATGTTCAAAGGACAACAGCCTCATATTTACTTTGCAAATATTTTACTTCCTGTGCAGAAAAGGGCTGTTCTCTGTGCGCAAAAGAATGTGCGGATTTTTCATGGACTAAATCTTGATCTGGAGAAATTCATCATTCTTCTTGTCGGGGTTTCTTGATGCCAAAGAAACACATTCCTTTTTTTTTAACCATTTCCCCAATATTTTCAACTATTCTTCCCATCCAACTCCTGTTTGCCCATGGTCCCGACTGTGTCTCTGGTGGGCTGGTTCCCACCATCACCAATAATTCGGTCGCCTGGATGGAAGAAACCCTGCTCCTGGCTCTTAGCCCTCAGTAGCCACCTGGCCAGGTAGCTGGAGCGGGAGGAGTCCTCTAATTCTCATTAGCGGCTGTTCTTGCGCATCTTCATCTCATCGGTGCCTCTTTACATCTTCCTTCCAGCCTGACGTCACCGTATGTAGACAATGGAGCTTTTGCAATTTAATCCTCCTAAGACAGTATGCATTAATCTCTAAAAGGCTCCCGTCGCATCTGTTAACCCAAAGGGCATAACATCAAGATACTATGATCCTTTGTGACGTACAAAAGTAGTTATTAATTTGCACTCATTATCTAAAGCCATTTGTCAGTAGCCTTTAGATAAGTGCAGAGCACTCACGTACCGGAGGAAATGCAAGAAATCATTGATGGACAACTGGCTTCAGAGGTGGCACCGTCTGATGATGCCAGTTCACGCTCAACTGGCATTTGCCCACCTGTGGCAAAGCGGCAAAAAACCAAACCCAGCCTGGGCCAAATTTTTATGATTTTTGCCTGATGAAGAAGCCAGTGGCGCTTCAAAAGCTTTCAACATGTATAATGTGCATTTTGATTAGCTCAATAAGGGTATCGCTCTTTTGTGGATTTTGGATGTATTTCACCATATGGCCAACATAGCTACCCCTGGATATGCTTTCTTATCTCCTCTGGTTTCAGAAGCAAAAAGGGGTCTGGGCCTGGTTAATGCTGGGATGGAGGGGTCCCCAGGAACCCCACCAGGGCTCTCCAGGCAGAACTAGAATTGTACCCGAAATCCCAGAAAGCTGCTGCCAGTCAGAGTCGGCAATACTGGCCTAGATGGAGGCCCCCAAAGTGGTCTAACTGAGTAGCATCCTGGGCTTGCTCCCTGCCTCTTTGCACACTGGTTCCTCTTTGTGGCACCTCTGGAGTAAATGTGGAGGATGGCTTTCCTTTTGCTCTGGTTTCTCCTTCCGTTCCCCCTCCAGCACAAAAAAAGCCCACGGCTCCACGTTGAGAGGAACTTATCGGAGGCATCTCTACCACCTTCTGAGTGCAACTGCAGCATTATTGAATCAGGACGCTTGACTGCTGTCTGTTTGGATCCATTAAGCAAACTCATTACGCCAATGGCGAAGATCCAGCCCAACGTCCAAAGACGTCACAGGCGCCCTGCGTCCACGGTAGCTTCCTGGACCTGGCTGGCGGGCGATTCGGAAAGCCAGGCTCAAAATCATGTCTGAAATCATGAGGTTCTTGGAGGCCTTTTTAAATATATAGAACTATATACATATATATCACACAAATATACAGAAATATACATTGGGCTCTTGGTATCTGTTGGGGTTTGGCTCCAGGACCTGCCATGGGTACCAACATCCATGGATGCTCAAGTCCCGTTACATACAATCATTAGTCAAATGGCATCCCTTATACAAAATGGCAAAATCAAGGCTTCATTTTCGGAATATTTTCAAACCACGTATAGTTGAATCTGTGGATAAAGAATCTGTGGATATCAAGGGCTAACTGTACACACACACACACACACACACATGGGCCTAAATACTGTGAATACACCAGATCCTGTCTAATCTGCAAAGCTAAGCAAGGTCAGCCCTGGTTAGTACTGGGATGGGATACCACCAATGGATAATACCAGGCACTGTAGGCTGTATTTCAGAGGAAGGAACTGACAAAACCACCTTTGAGTATTCCTTGCTTAAGAAAACCCTATGAAATTAATGGGGTCACCATAACTTTATAGGCAGCTTGAAGTGCATATGAATATAGATAGATAGATGTGTGTGTGTGTGTGTTTGTATATATATATATATATATATATATATATATATATAGTGTATCTGTATAATCCATGACCCCAGAAACTCTGAAGTGGACAGATGGATAGAGGAGATGTGTCATGGCTTGACCACTCCATCCTGCCCCATATTTTGCACGGCTGCTCCTTTACCAACATGCCGCGGCCACCATCATTTGGAGGTTTGTGGATGTTAGGCTTGATGTCTTGTCTCTCTCCTTAGGAAGAAGGTTTCCAGTTATGTCACCAGCTGTTTTATATATATATATATATATATATATATATATATATATATATCTTCCCACCCACTGCTGTGCAATGTCCTCCCACCTTTCTGCCCAGGTAGAGAAGCTGAGAGGGGACTCTAATTGGGTAATATGTGATGCTGACCTCTGCCCCCCGCTGACCCCGGGGGCAACCCAAGGCATTTGCAAAGCGCCTGGGTGCCCCAATGCATTTCCCTGATTGGCAGAAGTCCCTTTCTGACATTTCTCAAAAGGAGCGCAGGGCGACGAGGGAGGAGGGCAGTTCAAGATGTTTCCCAAACAGGTAATTAATTTCTGGTGGCAAAACTGAGCTTCATTATCGAACTATAAAATATACTTGTTTGTTTGAAAGTGACAGCAGAGTCTCCCCTGGGCAGCAAATGTCAGTGTGATCAGCACAAGCGAAGAACGTGAGGAGTTTCGAAAGCAAAACCACCGCTTAGGCCATATTATCTAAGAACATAAGAAGAGCTCAGCCGGATCAGATGGCTGCATTCTGATGCAAAGGAACCAGATGTCCAAGGAACGGGGTCCGTAACATTCCCCCCCCCCTCCTCACAATGGATTATGGAAGATCTTGTGTTGGACTCAGGAATTCACCCTGAAAGAAGCCGGTCACAACTTGGGCTGCATGCACACTGCAGAAATAATCCAGTTTGACACTGCTTTAACTGCCATGGCTCAATGCAATAGGATTCTGGGAATTGTAGCTTTGTGAGACATTTAGTCTTCTCTGTCAGAGAGCTCTGGTGCCACAACAAACTACACTTCCCAGAATTCCATAGCATTGAGTCATGGTAGTCAAAATGATGTCAAACTGGATCATTTCTGCAGCGCGGATGGAGCCTTACAGACAGAAATGTGATCCACACCTGAGCACCAGAGCATAATGAAGAATATGCTTTGGTGATGGTTGGGCAAATTTTGGAGATGACCACCACATAACAGAATCATAGAACTAGAGAGTTGGAAGGGGCACCAAGAGGCACCTAGTCCAACCCCATTGCCCACAATGCAGGAAACCCATGATTAAAGCATGCCTGAGAGATGGCCACCCAATGTCCAGTGGAGGGGAATCAACCACCTTCTTCCAAGGAAGTCCATTCCACTTTTGAACTTGTTTAGATCAGAGAGTTTTGGTAGAATCCCTTTTCTTGCCATTTGAATCCATTGGCTCATGTCCTAGGGTCAAGTCCATCAGGATACCAAGTCCAGAAAATCCAGGCTTCAGTAGTTAAAACTCAGAAAACCTTTATTAAGAAACCATAGATCCCATCCAGTGACATTCAGTACCAGAACTGACCAGCAAACGTTAAAATGGCCTAATTTCAAATTTCAGGCAGCCTTAATTCTTATTCATTATAATTCTCATTCATTGTAATTCTTATTCATTTATAATTAGTAGACATATTTCCTCCCCCTTGTTCCCATACCACCCCTTTCTGTGTTATTGCAGCCACTTTCTTCCCCTGAAAAGTCCTTGAAGAGGCTTGATTCATTCTTGCTTCTTCGTTGCTATCTCAGCACCTGGGTCTGAAATCAGCAAAGCTCAGCAATATCCTTTTTCTACTGTATAACCCATCATACCAGTTTCCCCACACTATTATGCAGGCAAGGTGTATATGCAACTCCCAAAAACTAGTCTTTGGAAAACAAGCTGACTCCACCTTTTCTACATGAGATCCCTTCGGATATTTAAAGATGGCTCTCATCTCACCTTTTCTCTTCCTTCAAGGTAAACATACCCAGCTCCCTAAGTCATTCCTCTTAAGGCTTGGCTTCCATAACTGTTACCAGCTTGACCGCTGTCCTCTGGACATGATCCGGCTTGCCGATATCCTTCTTGAATGTGGTGTCCAGAGCTGGACATAGGATTGGCCAGGCAAGTATTGACCAAGGCAAAAGA
Source organism: Phrynosoma blainvillii (assembly GCA_026167975.1). NCBI lineage: Eukaryota > Metazoa > Chordata > Lepidosauria > Squamata > Phrynosomatidae > Phrynosoma > Phrynosoma blainvillii. The sequence goes on along the minus strand of JANUYF010000007.1, from coordinate 31,305,621 downwards.
GAGTATTCTTCTGATGACTTCCCTTGATCCAAAGGAGCAGCAAAAGAGCATCAGTGGTGGAAAACAATGAGGAGCACTGACAAATCAGTCTTCGTTAACACTTTTCATTTAATTAAGGTTAGGAAGGGTAATGAGCAAGTCTATAGAAGCGAAGAGGAAGGTGGGGAGCCCAGAATTATCCCAGCAAGTGTTACAAATACCAAGGAAGACAGAAATTATGCCAAGCAAGCCAGGGAAGCTGGAAATATTGACAGGCAATAAAATGAGCTACAAGCTGGATAATGCAGGCTAATGTATCTGGGGAGCCGCCGCAAGCAGCTATTCAATGAGGAGGAATTATGTGGAAAGCAAGGATGAGAAGGAAACCCATCGCCAGGTTGCAGCGCAAGAGGAACCAAGACTGTCTTATGCAAGCTGTGATTTCTTATTTACTTCACTTTGTAAAGTGTTTTTTTTTAAAAAAAACAAAACAAAAACAAACCTTCAACAAGAAATGTTGTGGCAATTTAAAAGCAATAGGAGTCCTAGGAACCACTTACTCTGGAGTAATTCCATTGAAGTTCTGCACAGTGAATTGCACCCAGAAATCCAGAATGCAAGGAAGGATAATGGCCTCTGGATCGCATCCTGTTACTGTACTTGCAAGCTGTACTTTGCGGAGCGGCATATTTGGGCAATGCGCAACAGTTGAATCCAGCTGACAGTGGCAGAAGTGGCGATGGGCATGTGGGACTGTTGCACATGCAGTTGTGCATTAAGGTACACAGAGCAACACATGAATGCGCATTCCTTCTGTGCATTGCGCATTGCAATTTTACAATGGTCTGCCAGCCTCGTGCATTGAGCATTGAACCATGTATGTGGCATTGACTTAGTATTCAGCACAGGGGCTGCATAACATAACTCTGTTGGAGAGTATTTATGCTACGCTGAGGCCATGTGGGGTCTTGGTCTGCATATCTTTACACAGCTCCAGCTCCAGCGGTAATGAGTTTTAAACTGCCGCAACAAGGGAAGCATGATCCTCAGGCCAAGCTACTGAGTCCTAAAGCACCTCTGAGGAGTTTGAACCAAAGAGTAGCTTGGGCAAAGCAGAGTCCTTGTCCCATGCGCTTTGAACTGACGCATGCTGGAGCCCCATGTTTGCAAGAGACTTTGCAAACAGGGCTGGGCAACTGTGATGGGGTCAGAGGGGCAGTCTATGGCCCCTGGGACCCTCTGAGGGCCACAGTTTTGCACAAAAATAGGCCAGAGAGGAAAGCCCTTTAAGGCGAAGAGGGGAATATTTGTTGAAAATTGACCCCGAAGTGATTGAAACTTGTTTACCGTTTCCATGTTACGGGTTTCCTGGTTGATTTTTGGCCCACATTTGTGCTTTGGGGGGGGGGAGTGAGAAGCAAAGGGCTGCATTTGGGCATCATTTAGGATTTCAGCGTTTTCTACCATTTGGGACCTTTTAAAAAATGCTAGGGTTCCAGAGCCTTTGGCTGGGAATGGGGGCCACACATGGACCAAGGGCTACAGTTTCTTCATCCTTGATTTGAACAGATTTTAGGAAATTAAAAAGTGGTTAAAAAAAAAATCCAAAGTTAAAGCATAAGCCAAACTTTAGAGTCCTGATCGCGGCATTGGTAATAAAGTTGTGCCGGGAGTGAACTGAGTGAGGGAAGTCCCAGATGACTTTCAAAAATAAAATAAAACTCCATAATCCACCCCACTAATCCAGCTTTAATTATATCAATAAGTAGATGGAGCGCCTGGCTGTTATTGAAAGTGGGCTATAATTTATGTAGAATTGTTCCCAATATTTCTATCTTGCACATTAAAGCAAAACTTGTCAAATGTATCTCCATGAACAAAATGTAACCGGAAGACTTTTAATAACGGCATCGTAACATCATGAGATTTCACAAGCAGAGCGAATGCTAGTAAGTTTTGTTCCCTGCCCCAGGTGAGGAAAGCAGCAGCACACAGGTGCGGATCCTGTTTGTGTCCCATATGAAGAGAAATCATGTTAAACAATCAATCAGTTCCCCTGAAGAGACTGTTGGACCATTTAGTCCAGTGCATTCAGGTTAAGGTTGAAGAAATGGACATGGGCGTGAAGTATGTTGTGCACGGAGTAGTGCCACGTTGTCTTCAGCCCAATAAATTTACCTGCGTATACCTAGCTATGTAGCAGAGGCACTAAGAAACTCCTTTAATGAATTGTGAAAATGTGTATGGGACACTTGCAAGAGCACTCAATGTGCATCACAATTGTGTGCAATGAGCATTACTGTGTGGTGCATTTCACTGCACAATACACATTTGTGCACAATGCACATTTGTGTACCGATTTGCACTGCACATCAATGTGCCTTGTGCACTGATGAGTGTGGGGCACTGAAACGGTCACTTTCCCGTCTCTGCTATGTAGTAGTAAAGTAACAGCAGCCCTCTCCTGGAAACGGATGTCACATAACTGTGCAATTCTGCTTCCTGCAAATGTAGTATACTTAGAAAGACCCTATAAGGCCCCAACAGAATTCCAGCCATTATTTATTTATTGTGTGCAACACACTCCATTCATCTATACATGGAGGTGCAGACTAGGATCTCGGCCAGACTCTCTTTCTGTCAGCCAAGTTCCTTTGAGGAGAAGCCATAGTAGGAAGACGTCCAAGAAGGGGCCATTCTGGGCTGACCCATGCTGGCCATGTGGAAAATGGCGTGAGCCTCCTGGCCACTGATCCAGAGGGCAGGATCCAGAGCAAGAGTGGGTTCAAATGAGGAGGAAGGAGGTCCTGGCTAAACCTTAGGAAGAGTCTTTGGGCAGCGGCAGAAGAAGAGGCTTCCCGGGAAGACGTTTGGCTCTGGTCCCATCCATCCATGGTGGCTTCTCATCCCCTTGGCTGCTCCCACCCATGGCATCTCTACAAAAATTAATCACATTTGCATTTGCACCTTCTCCAGGATCTTAATGGAAATGTTGAATAATAAACTGAGAGTCCTGGCACTGATCCCCAAAGTGCCCTTCCTTGCGCCGCAGCCTCACTCCTCGCAATTACACTCCGCTGCTCCTTGTCTATCAACTGACAGCAAAGCCATTTTGGGGATGGAGGAGGGAGAAGGAGACCTCTGGAAGAGTTGGGGGGCAGAAACAGAGGGACCCATGGGGACTTGGAAGGACCGGAGCTGGGCCCACAAATGGGGCAGCCCTTAGCGACTCCAGAGTAGACACCTTGCAAGGCCTTTTTGTGTAGGCATGGAGGTGTCCCCAGAAGGACCAGGTATTGAACAACCCAATGCAAAATTCACAAGGTAGGAATAAAACATAATCCGTCCAGCATATGATTTGACTGGTCAGGTGGACTTTGCTGCTCCATCCTCTGCATCCATATTTCTAGATGTCTCCCCTCCACGCTAGCAGTTTTTGAGGCAGAAAGTACTACGCAGAATAATAAACATTTTTCTACAAGGCAGACTAACTTTAAGCTACTTATACGCACTTCTCTGTGCAAAAATGCACTTTTTCTCCCTTCTCATGTATTTGCATCTCTTCCACCATCATCTTGCACTTTTAAAAGTAATGTAACGTAAAAACAAAATGCAAGATGATGGTGGAAGAGATGCAAATACATGCATGCTGGTTCCTGGGGAAAGTGCACTCTAATGCACAACTGCAGTGCTAAGGCACCATTGTTTTGGGTTGCAAATGGGTTAGTGTCATGGTGTGATAATCTCCTCAGCCAGCCACAGATCCCATTGAGACAAGGCAGTCCTGCACCTCATTCGTCTACCCTTTAGTTGAGAATAATGGGATTTGTTGCTGTAAAGAGAGAAGTTGTTTGTGCCATTTGGAGCCAGAGTCTTAAGTGCCAACAGGCAGAAAAACCTGACTATACACGTTGTCATACTGGGGCCATTTTCTCTACCACTTTTCCAAGAGACAAGGAGATTCGCTTCTTTGGAGGGCCTCAAGTCAAGTCCATGTACTGCTTCCTTTTGCAGGACTAGAACTATCCAAACAGTACAGAGACAGACAGAGAATAAATTCCTTTGCCTGGCATTTGGAGGGAGGAGAGTAAGGAGCAGAAAAGGTGGAATGAGAGCAGAGATGGACGGACTGAGAGAAAGACTGGGAAAGAAAAAGGGAAGGGGAGAAGGAGCAGCGAGAAAGAGAAAGCGCCCGGAGTGGCAACGGAAGGGACTATGGGGTTTCTAACAGAGCTGATGCTTTTGCTGAGGTTAAACAAGAGTCAGCTTTGCAATTGCATTAAAGTCACAGTAAATGTGTGTTTTCAAGGTCTTAACCAGGTTGTAACTGGAGAACACTCCTTTGCTTCTCCTTCTTCTGCTTTTTCTATTATTGATGTGTGTTTAGTTGACTTGCTTTTATGTTTTAATTATAATTTTGTACGTTAGCTTGCATTTTATTGTGTTTCAGCCGCCTTGAGGACTGTTTCCAGTGGAAAGGTGGGCATATAAATGAAATGAGGGTCAAAAATAACTACCCATGAAGAATGGTGGATTTTGCAAGAGCATTTTACCCCCTGCAGTTCAAAATGCTTTTAGGGTCAGGCATGTGGCTGCTTTCCTGGAAGCGAAAGGAGGCCATTGTACATACCATATACAACTTGTTAGCGCCTTAAAAAAATAATCTACAAAGTGTTCATTTCTTGTAATTAAATGTGGATGCATGTGCCATTTTTCTAAGGTCCTCCTGCCTTTGTTCTTCAAAAGGTTCCTCTTCCAAGAAATTTTCTCATTCCAAAAAAGGGGGATGGGAAGGAGGAAGAATATAAAAAAGGTGAGAGATGAGGGGATGCCATTAGTTCCTTTTGTAAAGCCCTGATCCTGTATCTCAGCAACAAATACAAAGAAAACAGAAGTCCCTGAATATGCAGCCATGTTAATTTCCAGGGATGCATTGGATCTAGGTGGGGGTCTGGATGAAATTAGAAGGAAACCCCTGATCCTGCCGAAGTGCCGCTCTCGCCGCCGCCGTAAGACCAAGGGGATTGGGATACGGCTAAAGTTAATTGCATTTCCAGATGACAAACCTCTCACCTCTGAACTGAATGGCTCTTTATAAAAGCTATCAGTAATAAACTGTAAATCTCAGCTATGATTGCAAATAAAGGTCATCCTTTCCAAGCTGCCACTTCTTCCCCGGCTCTTATTATTTCCCTCTCGGAAGCCGCCTTCCTTCTTAAGGGTTGCAGGGCCAGCTGGCCAGGAGGGAGGCTCTTTCTCTGCCTCTAGAGCAGGCAGGATTTTCATTTTATTTCATTTTTATGTTTTGCACCGTCAGAAACAGACCATGGTGCACCTCCAGCACACAAGAAGAGCCAGCAAGCAGTCTCCCCGGCCGTTCGCTCTGTCCTTGGTCTGCTCCATCCATCCATCCATTCTCTCCCATATTGTTCTCTCCCATTTTCAGTGCAGAGGGATTCCCAGGATCCCAGAAAATCAGTTGGAAGGAGTTGGGGATCTGAAGGCAGGTGGGTCAGGAAGCCACCCTTCCCCTGAAACAGGAGGGATGACTGGTGAGGCTTAGGTGGCTCAAATGGCACCCGGGAGACTGCAAAAACCCTGCAGAAAACCATATTTTTGCCCCCAAATGCTCCCATGCCTTTTAGAGGCATTTGTGCCTGGTCTTTGCCATCCCTTGTGCCATTTTAGGCCCAAGAAAAGACCTTCTTTTATAACAGAGAATGATTATGAAGTCACTTCCAGTTAACTTCCTTTAAAAAAAAAAAAAAAGGCCCCTGCTGGTCTAAAATGGGGCAAATGTGGTGAAATTGACCCCTGACCCCTAGAGTCCTTGCAGATTTTTAATATTTTTTTTTAATTTTTAGATATTTTTTTCCCAATTTGGTACGTGGGGTCCACTTGCATTGACCATTCCTGGCAGGTGCAGTTTTCTCCCTATTTCCAAACAAGATGGTGCCATCTCCAATGAGGAAACGATGGTTAAATAGCCCTTGGGCCAGAAGAGGACCCCATCCCCAGTGCTCAAAACAGACACAGACTAGCAGGAAATTGGATCTAGGCGTCCATCTTTCTGTCTATGGATCTGTTTGCACAGCGGAGAAGCAAGAGGGTCCCCATGGCATGGCTCAGCTTTCAGGTGAGGGGCTGCAGGCGAAAGCCCCTCTCTTGGGCATGGGTTGGACTGAAAGGTGGCAGGGACAGGGTGCCCAAATGGTTTCCAAAGAAGGCAGAATGAAGATGCCTTTCGACCTCTTCCCAGTCCAAGGCGGGCATGGGAGACAGCAAGAGGCGTTTCTCATTGGACTGGCACAGCTTGGGAAATGGCAGAGAGACCTTTGTCTCTGGGCACCAAATATGCAAAGACTGAGGATGGGATGCGGGAGAGGATTGCTGGGGAACATCATCACTTGGGATGGA